>CM040173.1:30323148-30753148 GCA_022606695.1 Vaccinium macrocarpon
AGTGCTCCCTGTTTTATCTCCAGTCATAAGCAGTGTGGAATAAACTTCTGAGGGATGTATCTGAGTGATAACAATTCGTCGTACATGATCTTCACCTAATTCTCTTCTCTTTTCATCTGTAGTTTACGCGGATCTTTGGGACTACTATTCTAAATTCAGGTGGGACTGAGGAACTCCATGTTTATGAGCCTATCTCGGTGATCGAGGTTATGGGCGTCATGGCGTTTGGAGAGTGCTTCATTCTATATGGTTGTCCCGTCCTTCTGATCGGTTAGGTCTCAAATCTTGGGGAAGCGGGAGTTGCCTGATATGAGGTGTTTTAGGCGTCTTAAGTCGGGCTTAGACTTGGTTTTCCATTTGCTAAAATGGAATTTGCTAAAAATCAAATGGGTGATTTTAGCAAATGAATGAATGGAATTGCTAAAATCAAAATGGGCCCCATGCTAAAAAGCACATTACGCACAGCATGGGGCCCTTCCAGTACTAAATCACCCAACAATCTGCTAAATAAAAACACCCTGCTACGATCTTGGATTACATTTTCGTACAATCGTCTTACGCTTTGGTTGTTTACGGTGGTTTGGGTGAGGTAGGTTAGCGTGGCGTGGTGGCGACCCCGTGATTGCGGATTTGGCGGTCGGGTCCTTGGTTGCGTGTCCAGTTCTGAGGTGGATATGATTGGGGTACTTTAATTCCGTGAAGGGTGCGTGGTTTTGGTGGGTGGAAATAGTTATGAATTGCGTCGGGGAAGTAGTTCTAGTGGTGGTGGTTACGGTTGCGATTTACGGTTCCCATGGCGTTGCCGGATTTTGTACCATTGTCGGTCTGAATCATGGGTGGACTATTGTTACCTTGATCGCCATGGTTTCCCAGGGCTCATCCGGGTTGTTCATTACGAGGATGCTGGGCGGTTTCCTGCGTTCACGATGGCGATTGGCTGACTATTTTAGGCTGAACCGGTGATACCGTGTCCGCTTTAGCCTTTCTTTGCTGGCATTTCTTAACTTCCATGCTACTACATTAAGCAGCGAGGTTCCTGCGTTTAGCGTGTTGCCTCTTCTTGCTTCTCCTCCTCCTTGGGGTTATTGATTACGGTTACCTTCATCATGACCCATTTACCTCTACTATCTTGTCTAATTACATCAATCTATTGGTCAAAAATCTCGTAATATTTACCTTAGGATGGTTTCTCACTACTTGCAGTTGGATTGGGTTCTTTCGATTTCTTCGCCAGCTTTACTTTTACTTTCGATTGCTACATATTTTCTCGTTTACCTTTTAATCTCATGTATACATTGGTCAACTTACAAGGAAATCTTTAAACTCCCGCTTTCGATCACTTTCTTCTCGCGCTTGGTTTGTGTGTTTGAGGATCTCTCCAAGGCGGGGGCGATTGGGCGTGTTGGCGTGGTGGTACACATGCTGCGACCAATAATTTTACTTCCATATTGCTCTTGAATATACCTCTATGACAACATTTATTGACTTGGACATCCCTCACTTAGGACTTTGAAGCATCCCAATTTGCCCTCTTTGTGGTTCTACTTTAAGAGTTAGCCATGTTTAGTCACGTGAGTTTAGTAAGCTTACCGTAAGAATTTTCTTTTTATCTAGAGTTGGCGTGATGTGAGTCCTTTTGAGTTGGTCGAAATTTGGAGACATTTGGGGGCTATTCCATGTGTACCTATGTTTTTTGGTTTTCGATTACTACATTATTTTGTTGATGATTTCTCTCAACATCACATATCTTTTTATCTCTTGTAGGCGGGTCGGGATTTGAAATTTACATTTTTCCTCATTTTATATGGAAATAAAAAATGGGTTTAATACTTGCATTACGTATATTTGGATTTCTACCGATAATACCTTGAGAATATTTTTCATAACACATTATTTCAATTTTTTATTGATCATGAAGGCGCAATCCATGTCGATCATTGCGCTGACTCCCCACAACGAAAATATATAGATTTGCGGGCCTTGGGTCAACATTTATCAAGGTTATGGGTGCATTGCTGGCTAAATGCAGGTTCCTAAGTCGTCATCACCTTTGGGGTGATCGCGGTTTCTTGCGCTTGTTAGCTGATTAACCGTATGCCCTCTACCTACTATCCTTGGAGGTGAGATTACCACATACGGTCATGTTTCACAGTGAATTCCACTTACACCCATTACCTACGGGTTTTGGGTGCGATGATATAATCATGCTCTGAATCGACACGAGGAGCAAGCGCGGCCTCGATCCCATTAGGTGCATTTTCTTGGCTACTCTGCACTCAAAAGGTTAGTGTTACTCTCGCGTCTTCACGTCGTCATTTTGTGTGTTTGATGTTACCCTTTAATGAGTCAACTTTCCTTTTTATTATTACATGCTCTCCCGATGATTAGTTTTGTTATGAGTTTTGTGTGTCACATCACGTGTGTCGATGCAGTACTTGTTTCCCCAAGTATTGTTTCCCCCCATCACCACGTTGCGGTATATCATGGATTCTAAAATCCACCGATTACCTCGCCAGGAGTTTCGATGCGAACCATACCTTAGCCGCCGCCCACGCTTAAGCCCAGCGCCGTCTTTCCTCCGGGTTCGCGCTACGATGCTTGCACTTGATCGTCCTAGTAGCCACTTATCGTAAAAAGTGTTCAGTCTACGCTGCATGCCATCCCCTATTTACCTTCATTTGAACTTTATAATCATTTTTGTCCCGTCCCCTTCGTGCTTTACTACTTGGTCTCTGGTTTTGTTCCTAACCTGCTTGTTCGAGGCCTTATATCCATGCAGTGGTTGGAGGATGAGATATACTTTCTTCATCATAATGGGACTTGGGGTTGGTTTCTCTTCTTGGTAGACTCTTATTTGGTTGTAAGATTTGGGTTTCTAGCATCGAGTACTCTCCATTAGCCTTGTTGGCGCTATAAAGCTCACGCTTGTTGCCAAGAGGCTACCTTCGGGAGAACTTATGGGGTTGACTATTGGAACATACTCTACTCACGTTGCCTTAAAACTTGGTTATGTTGGTTCTTATTTCTCACGTACGGTTGGCGTTATTTCATGGATGTCCAAAGTACCTTCCTGTAGGGATCTCCATGAGGAAGTATATATATCAGGTACCTCACAGGTTTTGTTGCTTTCGAGTACTTAGGTGTGGAGCCGTGGCTACATGTAGACATAGCAGGTCCTCGAGGAGCATGGTTTGGCAAGTTTGGTGATCTTTTGTGAAGTACGAATTTGGTATGCAGCGTTTGTCATTACGATCGTGCATCTTTCTCTCACATACGATCAAGGGGAAAATATTGTTGATCGTCTGTAGAAGATATTGTGGCTACGGTGTAATCAAAGGGTATTGATGACTTGAAGTTGTTTACATCATCAGGTTTCATAATAAAGACGGGCAGGTGAAAGGATATTTCTTGGGTATCGAAGTGCCTTTTGATCTAAGAATGGTATTAATCTATTGCAAGGAAATATGTGTTGAATATTCTAAATGAGGTAACTAGGGGTCAAAGCGATTGAGACTCCTATGGATCCTAATGTCAAGCGTTTCTTAGCGATAAGGGGAGTGCTTTCGGTCGGATCAATACTCGTCGCTGGGTTTGGGGAAAATTTGGAGTATCTCGCATTACCGTCGGAATATCTCATTTCTGCGGTTGGACTGAGTCGATTTATGTCGACCTCTAAGCTCTCCTTAGGAAATTTGTTCCAAGAATTGTTAGTGATACGCTTAAGACCATCAGGCGGAATGCATTATATCGGCTAATGGACACTTGCGTGTGGGCGTTCCTTACGACTTCGGCTGGCGAGGGGCACCATTTGTGAGGGGGGTCTACGGGGATATTGTATGCTTTCTTTGTAAATCTTGTGAATTGGAAAAGTGATAAAGAAGCGGTGGATTTGGTCACGAATGCGAGGCAAAGTACAGGGGTTATGGCTCACACAACATGTGAGGGTTGTGTGGATACATTCTTTTCTTGAAGGGGAATGGGATTTTCGCGGGGCACGTGAATCTTTTATTGTGATAATCAACTGCAATTCACGCAGCATCCAATCGGTGTTTCATGAAGGACCAAACACATTGGGGTGGTTGTCATCTTGTCTGCGAGGAAGTTGGTGGTGGTGTGATTACTCTTTCCATTACAATGTCTACCAGGTGCCGGTTAGTTATTTTCTTCCTGCTAAGCCATTGTTCCAAACCCGCGGTTAGAGTTACTGTACATTTGGGACTTTTGATATTTATTCTCGAGATTGAGAGGGAGTGTTAGAATATAAGCACTTAGTAGTTTGGATGTTTGTCCATGGGTCTATCTTAGTCATGCTGTGCTTAGTACCTGCTTAATATAAATATGTATTGACTTGTGTTGGGGTTACGTTAACACCACTATACACCTTTTCTTTATCTGTTAACATGCATAGATTCTGACTGGAATGCTGATTTCATTACAACCATCGGTTAGTTCACAATTTAGTTTTCAAATTGTTGACCGACTTCATTTCTAGGAGCATTGTTTGTCATTTTTAACATATTTTTATACACTTATAACTCCCAATTCTCTTGATTTCAGGTTTATTACCTATGCATTTTTAAAAAACGCACTGGGATCTCTTTTGGACAACTAAATACACACTCTTTGCTTAGCGGGGAGGTGTACCATGTTTTTAGAAGAACTTTAGTAATTTTGCACAGGTATTTGTATTCCACGGTAAAACATGAGTCACCTAATTAATCAAGGCTTTCCGCGGCACGCATCAACATTACATTGACAAAACCATTTTACTAGAGAAATGGCGTACGGGTAAAACCCAAAAACCTCAACTTTGGACCCAATTTTGGGGTTCCAAATCTTATAGACTGCATTACTAGTTAGGCACATAAACATAAAAGTTAGCAGCTTTAATAATAAAAAGGGCCCGTTCGAGAATGCATGGCCGAAGGCCCTAGGTTTACATTGATCTTTCTGAGGTGTAATTAATTTTAGGGCTTTTTGGTGGCCCGAGGTCCTATAAACAAGTCTTATAGCTTGCTTGTAAGGTCCGAACAAATAATGCACATGTAGTTTACTGGGTCACGGACATAAGTTTTACTTTTTTTCCAAAATTACCCTATTAGAAAATTAGAATGTACATTTTGAAAAATTAGAATGTACATTTTGAGTGTTAAAATGTGCATTCTAAGTCCTAAATATCAAGTCTAAATTCACGGTCTAAATTCTAAAATGTAATTCTAAATTTATGCCTATAGTAAATTTTAAATATATAGTCAAATTCTACAAAATGTAAGTCTAAATTCTAAAATGTACATTCTAAATTCTAAAAAATTTATTTGGGGTAAGGTACCCTAAATTCTAATAGTAAATTTTATTTATAGTCTAAATTCTAAAATGTACATTCTAAATCTAGGGTATAAGCGTAGGGTGCCCTAAATTTTAAATTCTAAAAATGTATTCTAAAATTCTAAATTCTAAAATACTCTGGTCTAAATTCTAAAATACATTCTAAATTTAGGGTACTACTAGCTGTAGGGGGCCTTTAAATTCTAATACTCTGATCTAAATTCTTAAATGTGCGGTTTAGAATTAGAAAATGTGCAGGACTAGATTCTAAAATGTTACATTCTAAATCTAGGGTACTTCCAAAGCTGGGGGTGCCTAAATTCTTAAATATGCGATCTAAATTCTAAAATATACGTCCCAAAATTCTAGAAATGTACGATGCAAGTGCAAATATGCGGTCTAAATTCACAAAATATGGAACACAAATTTAGAGTGCCTTACTAAGTTTGTGGGGGCGCACACTAGCTGTAGGAGTGCCCTATGAGAGAGGTGTTTTTAAAATTCTGGGATACTTGCAGCAGAAGTTGCCCACAAATGGTTGGTGAAACAAAGAGTAGGCAGGCCAGTTGGGCAAAAGTAGAATCTCCAGCATGGCTCGGGGACGCCACCGGCCAAATATTGGCCGGGCTGGGTGGTAGAGAATAATATGACACATGGCTAGATTTCTGTGTTTAGGTCTAAATGGCAGAGAAGCTTCGCCCTCCTTTTGTACTAATTCCTTCCACAGCTGCGTCGGAGTTTGGAACATGAATGCTGTGTGTTTTGAGGGTTCTGGGAGGGTGAGAGGGAAAGAGAAAATGGGGGAGGGGTGAGGAAAGGGAATCAGATTTGGAGGAGGATAAAATAAGGGAAAAATTTTAAAACGCAACAGGTAGAATCAAACAAAGTGAAATTTGGTTTCTCTTCAACTTAAAACACTTTGTACTAATTTCCAGCCAAACACGAGAGCCTATGGATCACAACCATCCCAATCTTCTCATTAGGTTAACCAACAAAATCGCAATCCAGCCGGTCCAAATTTGCCTATTCAACAAAGCACAGAGTCAAACCAGATTTGCTTGATTCCAAGCCTGGATTCTAAATGGTTTTTCTTTTCTTTTCCTTTGCAAGCCATTGATTTTACATAAATTTTTGTTTGGTAAACCAATTTATTTTGCCTAGATTCTTGGGTTATGTTGTGGAAATGATTTGGATAACTTCTCGGTTTGGTCCCTGACTGGTGGTTTTCTCCAATACACTTTCTGGCTGGGTCACTGGGGTTAGCTTTGAGCCACACTGACCCTCCTTGCTGGGCTGCATGATGATGATAGCCTGATGCAGCTTATGATTTACATGGAAAATTTCTCAGTCTGTTGCTTGGTCCAGCACAAACCTTGGCTCATTTAATGTCAGGCCATGGCAGTAGCGTCATTTGGTGCAGGTGGTGAGTTAGCCACAGTGTGCAAGGTATGCTCTGGGTGTGCATGGAGGAGCAAACTAAATCCATAGTTGTCAAATTGCCCATGGCAGAGTGTGTATCTTCATGTGTTTGTTAAGGTTCAGAAAACAGGTCGATCAAATATGCTTGTGACCCCAAAAACATCTTGCAGGCTAGGCATTGTACAGTAGCTTGCCATGCATGTGTGATTGGGAAAAATGCATGTCATTCTCAGCCTTCCCAAGATTCGAGTCTCAGTGTGCCTGGGTGGACTTCAAAGGCTTCCAGGCATGAGGTTTATCACATTGCCGGACCGGGCCACACTGGAGATTGGAAATGGTGGAGGACACTGGGAGGGGTCATGCAGCTTGGTCTTGAGCCTGGCCAAAAGGGTGCTTCTGATCATTAATCCCTGTCTTTCAGGCCCTGCCATTCCTGTTCACCAGGGGTATCCCAAATATTGCTCTGAGCCATGTCCACTAAGTGGTTAAGTTTCTCCAGGAAAGGCCTCTTTGGGACAGCCAGATCTGCTGGGGCAATGCATGTGCTGATTCATAATCATGTGGGTATGATAAACATGTGCTTTGATGATGATATAAAGAATATCTGCGTCCTAATGTCCAAGTATTCCATTTGAGGAGGTTTACTACTTTTACTGACTGGGTGTGCAATATCTTTTCCCCATGATTTCGATGTACTTAGTCAGTACACTAACATGTCGGGGGTATTGCACATGAATCATATGGTACAAATATGAGATTAAAAACCAATTGCGCCAGCAATCAGCTATAATGTAACAATTTCTAACAATCATAACACTTTTTAAATACCAAGTCTCAACAATGTATATCAGAGTTATCCCAACACCCTCGTGTACAACCCATCTTGAACATGGAGATGTAAATTTTTGGGAGGTAGAGTAGAGCGAATCTGAAGGGGAGAAACAGATGCAAATGGGGGACAAATGACAATGAGACTTGAACCAGGGCCTCTTGCAGCAGAGCTCTGATGCCATGCTAGGTTATGTCTCCCAGCATGGCTGTTGGGAAATGGGCCTGATGTATGTCATTTATCTGACTTAGAGCACGTCTTTACCACTGGTCTCCCGCATATTGAGTACAGCTTTTACCTTAAAAATCGGGTATCAGCTTGGGTAACAAGTCTAACATTATTTGAAGGGAAGATTCAAAAATTTTGTTACAGCTTAGCGAAATAACTTGCCTCGGTTCGCAAATTGGGAGGCTGTCTTAGTGAGCATTCCCAGGACTTCGTGGCACAAGTTGTCCACAAGCAATACTTTTATGTGGAGTGGATTTGTCTCCGGACCCCAATATTCTCTCCTTGAAAACATCCACAAAATCATCAACCTGAAACATGAACAGAAAGCCTTGTACTTCTTAGTATCCTGTAATAGAAATATCCGACAACAATATTTCTTTTCAGTTATTAACCAGCCAAGATGTAAATACTGATGGAAAATGCATTCTAAATTTCGATAGTATTGTGCCTTTTATGATGAGATCAACACAGGCAGGACCCACAATCAAAGATGTTACACAGCAGAGCATGGCCTTCCAATTGAGTGCAAACGGCTGCTTGCTTCTACAAACAAGGAAGGGTCCAGACAATCCAGAATAAGGGGAGATGGTGCCAAAAGGTAAAAAATAAGGTGGAAAAATGGAATGAAACAACTTCCGAAAAACACTTCCATTTCGAAATAAGGTGCAATAAGAATTTTGTTGAAGCAAAAAAAAAGACCACTACAGGCATAAGTTTCCCTATAATGGAACTTTCACTTTTCTTCTTTCACCCTCTTTTTTATCACTTTTTCTTTGTGTGTGTTTGCATGTAATGTTGGGGAGAGCAGTTGAAAAGGAAGGAAAATATTGAAAATTACAGGTACCTCATTCATACTATCAAGAGCTCAGTGCTTGGGTCAGGTAGAACAGCAAGAGATGCCTCATTTCCTATAACATGCCACAGAAAAGAATGCTTAACTAAATAAAAGCTCTCAAAATGTCATCATCAGGAAACTGAGTGTAAAAGAAGCTCAGTCTGAGTAATAAACTAACAAGTTGCATATCTGGTTTATAATTAAAATACAAACATAAAGGCGTTATGTAGTTATAAACTGAATTACCTTTCTGTTTTATGCTTCTATGAGCATCAACAAATTGGAACTCCCTCAAGCACTCTTCCTTAGTTCAAAAGGTTGGCCAGGCCAACTTTCATATGCAGCAGGTTCCTCCATCAATCCTATTTCACAAAGCAGAATTATTGGAAGAAGTGAATAAGTACAACACTATGTTACAGATGTAAATAATAATGTTAGCCATCTACAGTTAAGCTTTTAGATGAGTTGGTGGTTATCAGGAAGTAGCAACCCACAGATCCTGTGTTTTATCCCACCACCGACTTGATAATTAATACCCCACTGCCCAGTAGCAGCCTGCTTACATGGAGGAGAGCCTGGCTACATGTGAGGAGCATGCTAGATACATGGTATAAAAGAAACTAAAGTTAGCCCTATATTTTAACAACAGCTTTTAGATGAGTTGGTGATTACTGAGGTCAGTTATAATGAACTCATTCATGAGTTGTCAAGCTTACACTGAATTCTAAACAGTAGTAGCAGCAAGGCGTCTTAAGGTACCTGTAGTAATTTTCAACTGATTTACGGTATGGCAAAGAAACTTACGCTTTAAGTTATATTTAAGCAAGGAAAAAAACTTGAACTATATATCACACGGTTGAAAGGTTCAAAACCATCAAACAAAGAAGAAAAACATCCATGTTGAGGATTTCTTGAGTCGAGGTTAAGAAACAGGCTGATGAGGCAAACATAGCAGACACTTGGAGAATGTGAAATGAGTTGATGGGTTAGATCACCACCATGTAAGTCTAAGATGTCCATATTGACGTGACCATTTTGTAGAAAAATACCATCAAATATTCCAAAATTGAAAGTCAGCATATTTGAATCAGACTGCTATGGGTTAAGAAATTGCACAAGCTGCAGACCCATCAAACGATCTTTTGTCTCAATGCTGCAAAGAATGATATACAAAATATGGAAACTTCTGCATCCAACTATACTATATACAGAAGAACAAGATTAAATTAGGTCACATCATCTGGGATCTTTAATTTAATTGCATATTGATGCCATGAAAACTGAGAGTGATAATTTGATACTACCTTAAATGGAGGGAGAATTTGGCAGGCACAATGCCAGGCAAAAGAGTTCAAAGAATTGTTCCGGTATGAACTTCCCTTCACCTCCCATGGCAATTGGGCACTCCTTCAAGTGATTTAGCATATTCAACTGAAGCAAGATATCGAATCTAACCAGGGGCATAAATAGAAAGAAGTTCTAAAAGGATCTTAAGATATGCCCACATGAACGATGCGTTGTTGATAAAAAGCCTAGCAAATTTAGCAATGCATAGCCCTCACTTTCTGCATCAAACAAACAAATTGGGGCTGGTCCAGTCTAGGAACCCCAACTCTCAGAGTTACTTATCCTCCCACTTTTGTACAACTGCAAGTCTCATGAAAGTCATCCTTTTACATGGTCAATATATATACAATTATGCTTGCTCTGATTGTAGATACCTTGCCAAGTGAGCAGAAAATGCACAGCAAATGCATCCCTACTAGACAGCATCTTCCAGTTCCACCTTCACTTGCTACTGCCTACATGTTTATTCCAGAATTACTCCATTTGCCGTCCTCAAGCAAGATCTATATTTCTAAAACAAATAGGTGACAATCTAAAACAAATGGGCATATTGGCGATCTATCACATAGGCTTTATGAAAGTAAATGTCAAACACATTGAGGACTTAGAATCACGCCTTCTCTGGGCGATGTATACTAAGCCTTCAACTAAAACATTAATACAAAGTCTGGTGCCAAATAGTTTTAGAAAAGAGATGAAACTACAAATGTTATACAACATTCCAGTAACTGCAGCACTTGGATTTTTTCAAGTCTAGTCTCTTCATAATACAGTTTAACATGCCAAACCAAGAGTTGAAGTAAATAAACATCTTTTCTATCACAAACTGGCGTTCATTATTATGTTCAATTAATTTACATTTTCTTTTCCTACTTACACTTGAGATGGAGGCTGAGGAAACAAAAGTTGATGCACAGTGGTTCCAGGATTATACAAATGCTTATGGTTTTACCTTATGCTCGACAAGGTCTGGCAATGCTTTGTGGCACAGTAAACCAACCCACAGCGCCAAAATGGACGGCTATACTTAAATGGAGATATTATACTTTACAGTACTGATAGTCACCGACTGGATATAAATATAAGTAATCATAACGCAAAACAACGTTAACTCACTCCTGAAAACCCGCATTGATCGGCGGTATCCTGGTGTTGGGTTCCTTATCTGTGAAAGTCAATGGTATTAGGCTAAAGCATGGGTGAGACCTGTTCATAATATGGACTCTCTGTACAAATCGGATACTAACAAAGAGTACATAGCCAACAAATCACATAGTCAATTCAAGCATTTTGCAGCTAGCGTATCTTGGGTTTTATAGTAGCAAACGAAGCAAACAATTCTAAAAAAAAAACATATGAGAAACAGCACTTAAGCTCAGTTTTGTAGGAAGCGAGGAAGAAAACCAATATCACCAACCACCACTGAATAAATCAAGAATTTACCAGCTAAAACAAGTGATCCGCGTTTCGGCTGGTATTTGAATTAATGTTAGCTCAAATGGAATGAACAGGTACAATTTCCTTGTAGACAAAGATGCTCAGAAAAAGCAGCATTTAAACCAAGATTAGTTCAACTTGAGATGACTGCTATTATGAGAACCTTTAAGATTAATGCACACCGCAGGGAATAATAGTAGAAAATGAGAAAAGTTGACGCCTTTGAGATTAGATGAAAACCAAAGAGCAGACTATCTACTCAGAAGGACCACTAGATGACCCACATTTAGCAAATTCATATGGAAAGGTTTTACAAAATACCATTTTTTAAGATCTGCATACCACGTTTTTTAGGTCTGCCAATAATGGAAACACACCAAAGGTAAAATTTTTCAGATGGAGAACACCGGTATTTTATTTAGGTTACTTGCATGGTATAAAAGTATCTCCCTTGGATGATGGGACTTCAAGCCACCAAGGCCAGTGGTTCCTGGTGGAGCCATTGGAACAGGTGCAGTAATCTCAGTTCCCTTTTGCACAAACTTTTTCCATCAGGAATATCTGCAATCAGTGTAACAGTTACCTCAAGATTATCCTTTAGAATGTACACCATAACTAAAAGGAAAACATGGCAAGACAAGGATGCAATTTCTATGGAACCAGCATAGGAGTTTCATTACCAAGCCTCACTGAATTTTGCTAACACGCCCTCTTATATTATCCTTATGGAAAAAATACTCTCAAACATGATTTGAACTGTAGAAAATATGGGACCTGGAATAGGCCGGATATGTTTATCCAAAGTATCAATATTTAATCAATTATATGAGGCATAAATTGGTGGTTATTCAAAGTCACAGTTTAATAAGTGAAATAGATAAAAGCATCTTCCAGTTATACCTTAAGTTTTTTAATAAGTTTTGACAAGGTACTTAATTTACTTGAAAAACACTAAAACAATTATATTGGAGCGGAAGAATACAAAATAGGTATAACTGGAAGATGCTCACATTTAAAACTGCTTTGAGACAAACTAGCCAACAATGCACGGTCGGTTTCAAGAATAAGAACCAAAACTACAGCATCATGGAAATAGAAAACAAAAACTAAGCTTGACATTTTGACAACAGGGGCTGGCGATAAGTATAGACTATTGTCCGCACCAAACATGTAGTAAGTTATTTATCACAAATTGGAGTTTTCTGATGGCGTGGGTCAACTTTTGGGGCTGTTTCAGTAATCAATATGTTCTGAACTATACATCAACGATCTGTAGTCTCACAATCTTTCCTTCATGGAATATATGCCTATAGATTGCTTTAAGAACATGTTCTCAAAAGAGACATATTCTTATCTCGAGGCATATACCTTTTTGTCAAGAGGAATTATAGTGGTGGATGAGGTTTCAAATAAACACCTTTGCTTTTTTATTTCTAAGAATATTGTTCTCGAAGTTGACGTCTGAATTTTTTTTTCATCCTGCTCTAAAAAAATGACTGAATAAAAAAAACAAACATGTCTACACTTTGCGCACATCTACAAACAGTTTGGGGAAGAAAATTACAATAATATTTGAAGGTTCAGGGAAGGAAACCAAAAATCTTTAAGTTCCAACTCTATTCCAACCATTGTAAATGATAATATACAACTCTAAATATTTTTGAAAATGAATTGCATACAAATCAAATATGTTAAAGCATCAACTCAAAAACCAATTGGCAATAGGTGAAAGGCTGCCCAGGCTCATATATCTTGCTTTAGAGGTTATAATTAACCAATGAGGGACAAGCTATAACAAAATATTTAATGCACCATTTCAAAACAATTAATGTGCCTTTGGGCTCTAAATGTCCAAATATTGTAGGAGTCTCAACCTTCTACTTCCGTTGAATCAATTCTATACAATTCAATGCAATGTGGAATTAACTACAAGAAATTTCTGAGCACCCAAATTTAAAAATTTGAAAAAAGAAAACATACGACAGTATATTCCCATGGGGAGGATAGAGAGCTGTATTTTCTTGCGATTGGTAAGAATTATCCAACTGGTTCTGTCTAATTCTCGAGTTGAATGCAACTCTACCAGATAATCAATAGAGGAAGCAATTTGACCAGCATGGGCGTGATAAAATAGAAGATGACCACGAGAACAACAAAATGCGAAAACAACAGAAATAACATGATGACCTTCAATTTATTGAGGATCACCGGTTCGAAAAGAATCAACTGGAGGAATGGATCTAGATAGCCCACACAAGAAAAAGGCTCTTCCTATATCGGTGGAACAAATACCAGATTACTATCAAATACTTGTGTTTGCCAGCCCACTGATTGAAAGCTAGCAAGTTGGTGCACATTACACAAAAAGAACCAGCAATGGATGGACCCAAATCATGCTTGATGAATTAGTTTATTGGACCCAACCATCCTCTGCGGTTTGAAATGAACTGGCAAGTCTGATATCCAACTAGAACTAGTCCCCAATAATTCATTCAGGCTACATAGTCTACTTTCAAACGAAAAACCCCTAATATGATTACCCGGACAAACATCAAATTATCAAGCACCAAGAAACTCTAAGAGATATAGTAAAAAAAAGTTCCACACTAGACTTGATATGGTCAGGTCAACTTGCAACCCAAATATTACCATGTGACAGGAACCGGGAAAGAATATGACCCTAAGATTTTTTCAAGGGGTAGGAGTTTTAGCAATTAAATTTAGCAATGTCATATATTGATTAAGTTAAATTTCTTTACACTTAATTACAATAAAGATTAATCTACGTTCTGTGGAAACTTTATATCACTCAAAACCAATTGCGATGGTGGAGATTAAAACATATATTAGCGGATTACCCATTCATCCCCAAGCAATGTGGGACTATAATACTTTACATCCCCTCACTTGAGCAGCCACATTTTAACTCTACTTAATTCTGAGTTGAAGTCCGTTACTGTCAAGCTGTCTATATAAACTCTTCCACCCACCTTCTATAGACTAAATTGACCCAGATATGGTGTAGGGACCTCCACACTCTTGCTCCGTCTCTGCAGATTCCCCGGAGGTGTCCTGTTCACTTTCGCTGGTCTCATCCGCGGCTGAATGGTTAAAAAGCGTCCCAACTCAACATTGGATTGACAATTGAAGGTTCTGGTTTGCCCTAGAGGCTAAAGATTGTAGCCAGCTATAATGGAAAGACACTTTGATATTGGGTACAAAAACTGGGATTGAACTGCAATTCATAGGATTCCTTCTATCTTTCCTATGTTCCCTTTCATGCTGGCTCTCCGATATCACTGTGAATTCATACTCAGGGAATGATCATAGGTTGCATAAAAAAAATGTTCAAACATATTAATTCAAAAACAAATGGATAATAGATAAAGGTCAACCTCAGTTTTCTATCATTTCTCAAATACTTGCCTTTTGCTTTTCATTTTAAATCCCCCAGTGGTGGACCATGAATCTTTCCTCCGGTGTATGGAGCACCCATGGGAAACCGTTCTACCAAATGATGGACCATCAAGTCATCAAACCATGCTTTTAGTAGCTCATGAATGCACCTAAAGCTCCCAAAAAAACCTTCATGCCTCAAAAACATAAGCCTGTGCATCTCTCCCTTGACCTTAGAGAAATAAGAGTTCAAGTTCAGAGTCACTGTATAAGTCATCAAACTATCAGAAAACAGTAAAGACTGCAAGCCAAAACTCCATAGTTAATATTTTTTAGTTGGTACCAAATTGAATAGCGAAAGATTTGTATCCATCGTATAAGCATGACCCGTATAAAGAATCCTAAAAAAATATCCGCTTAAGCCCAAACATTGCCAGCGTTTAAGTAAGCTATCTACAAAAGAAAGCTTGTGTCAGAAGCATCACACAAAGCAATTTCAATAAATCTGCTAAATTTTCACCCTTTGATTGTTTTAAATCTTCAATACAATTAATTTTAGTAATTGTAAAATTTTGTTTCATGGAACACAGATGTTAGGATACATTTCTATGACACAGATTTGAAGCATATTATCCTGCCACATCCTCTAAGTTCAAAAAGTTGCATGCTCATTTATGCTGTAGGCAAATTTCATAGCATAAAAATCAGACATAGATGCTTGACACACACAGTACCAAGGCCGCAGGTTACAAAAATATCAGACATAGATGCTCCCGCACAGTACAAAAGGCCACAGGTTACAAAAATGCCAACAAGTCTCTAGCATAATGTTCAATGCAGAAATTAACACAACAAAATAAAACAAGATCCCAGAAAATAACTTAAAAGCCAAATTGCAAAACCCAAGTACAATTAGTGTCTGACCTTAAATCCTAACACTACATGTTTTCTTATTCCAATGGCAAACTATCTAGAACAGAGAATGCAATGTATTGATCACAAATTCACAATTGACAAATATAATAAATGTAATAAATTTACAATCAATGACATACTCCTAGCTTGTTGTAATTCAAGTACAATATACACCAATGGAAATCGGATAAGATTCTGAAATTTTTACAGAATTCAAAGTCCGTAACCCCATCTTATAACCTTTATTTAATACTAAAAGCATTTTATTCTATCATTGATTAGTTTCCAAAATAACAATTATCCACTCTTTCTCTAAAGCTTTTCCCCATTTTGAAACTACATTATGTTGTCCCAGACCTTATTTCACCACTATTAAGTGAAATGCAAAAATAGGCAGGAATCATGATTTGAAAAGGTTCTCTAATTTTCCAAACAAAAAATTCTGACGATTCATCTCAGCCTATCACATGAAGAAAAATTGCGTCTTCTAACAACTCACCTGTCAATATTATATGAAATCATTCTCAAGAGGGACAAAGGGAAATATCTTCAGGTCTGTAGTCTTCAAGATTCTTGTTTTTAGGAAATTGCTTTGCCAAAACTAGAAGCAATTGTTGATGCAGAGACCAATCTGTGATAATTTGTCAGGTAAAAGGGTATTCAGTCACTCTAACAAAATAGACTTGTTGCCTAACTTCACATTTGAAACACAGAAGTGGCAAAAAACATGTCAAAACACACAATCAGCGCCTATAGCACAGTCATTCTAAAACCCCAAGCTACATACCAAACTGGTAGTAGATTGCTTTCTTCCGAGACTTCTGAGATCACGAAAACATTTACCTTGGGTAATCCATACCACCATAGATGTCACCAACAAGCATATCTATCGTTCTATTTATCTCCTCGTTGACTCAGCTCAGCAATTCATCAAAACTTGACAATAATTTTTTTTAAAAGCTCAGAAACCTTGATTGAAACCTTACATTCAGAATAAATTGAGCAACAACAAAGAAATTAAACCAAAAATAGAACAAACCTTTTGCATTTGGTTAGCAGTTTTCCCAAGCCCCAATATGTACCACCACCGACATTGGTCCCGCTAACCCTCTGAAACTTACCATCCCCATCAACCTATCCCAGTGCAACATTAAAACATCTAGAAGTTCCCCAATACAAAAAAATATGGTGCATCTGCTCAAGTTCTGAAAAATTATAATGTCTTAAATAATGAAAAGAGGTAGTACCTTGATCATACTAACACCAGATCCGATATTAACAAGAAGATGAGGAAATAAATCATTTGTGTCAATCTGCACAAACTCTTTTTGACCCTCCATGTCGCGTAAAAGCTTCATGGCCAATTGCCTACTCAAAGCAACCCGACCATAAGATTTTTGGAAGCATATTGATAAAGCTGGATGAAGTAATTGCATGTAATGCATTGAAGGTTAAAATTTCAAAAGGTAGTTGATGACATCAGCATATGTTTTTTCCAACCATTTGCAAATGTTTTTAAGCAAATAAAGGACAGCTTGATTGTAGTTGTGAGTTCCTACTACTCTCATGCAACAGCAAAGGACAATGCACTATATAAGCTGAATCTCTACTACCAAATTAAGCTTAAAAGACAGATTTTCTTTGAAAAACTTGATAACATTAATCAGATATCCCTTTTCTAGCAAATTTTAGTCTTTTCAGCATAGCAGGTGAAGCCAAACAAAACAAAACTTGTGCTACATCCATTGAGATATACTAACACATCCACACAAAAAAAAAAAATGACAACACACCCACAAGGCCACAGCACACATGTGTGTCTATCTACCAATCTACACGGTACACACCCGCGCACACACACACACACACAAAGGAGTAGTTCAACATGCAAGTAAGGTGATTATACCGGAAATGAGAATGTTGAGATGAATGTGAAATAAGACTTGCGATAGAATTAGAAGAAAAGCTACACAAAATGGTAGGAGTACCACCAATAGAAGATAAGATGAGAGAAAAAATAGACTAAGATTGGGTTGGGCGTCTCTAGCGTAGATTGGCACATCGCGGTAATTAGGAGAACTAATATTGATGCGGTAAAGGGTAACACTAGGGGAAGGGGTAGACCAAATTGACTTGAGGCGGTAGTTTGAAAGGGCATAGGTTTGTAGAAAAATCATGAAACATGATGTCGTCGACATAGCTAAATGGGAAAATGGATTCATATAGCCAATGCCAATTCTTTGAGACTCAAAGCTCGGTTTGGTTTGGTTACATTTAGTTAGAGAGAGTGGTAGTAGAAACATTACGAGCATTGGTTTTCTCCTCCATCTCTACATCAGTTTCTATTTGGAAATCAGTTTTAAAGGAATAGGTAAAATTTGGCGGGGTTTCGGCGAATCCCTTCAACACAACCAATGTAAAATGTCAGGGAAACAAAGGTTAGTTCCTATTAAATGTGTGCATGGTAGATGACCATTTTTCAGCGCATTCTCATGTTAATGGCATTTTACAATTTAGCGGATCGCCTTTTTTCTTTTATGTAAATCCCAAACTTCCACATACAAAACCATAGTGACATATGACATCTAACATGAGATGAAAAGCAAACCAAACACAGACAGAACCTATGAAGTACCTCAAATGAAAACAGTACATAATGAGACCAAAAAGAGTGTACTGAGACCAAAAAACAATGCCAAAAGGGAAATTTGAAATTCTAATTGATAAAAAAGTCAAAGACTTTTATAAAACATAATTCAACGAGAGAGAAACGGTTATGACAGGTCCATATTTGAATTGATGAGAACATTAAGTAGCTAACTACACCAAAAGTCTATTCCACAATACATGTAAACACTAAATATAACAGAAAGGAAAAGAAAAAAGCATCCATAAGGAATTGCACCTTGAGCAAGAAATTTGCACCAGACACAAGGCAACCCATTTCATCTTCCTTGTCTATGCTAACCCCAAGCCTTTCTTTGAAGAGATCTGCAAATTTAAATGCTCCGCCACCTGTAGCCTTCTCACAAATTTAACTAATTAGTATAACCACATAAGCCAGAGCACATAAAATTCCAATTAGACAAAGAAGTGAGTATTGCAGCTTCTGTTGGCGATATTCAGTTAAAGTAACAGTAAACAATGAAAGGAGTACAACATAGTTAGGTGGATGTGAGGAACTTAATAAATACCGATCAAAATGAACTCCTATTCAACTGTAGTTAATAGCTACCACAAATGGATGATTTGTCATGTCCTCGAGGTCATTCTACATCATCTGCATGACATACTATGAAATCAAGCAGATTAGATATTCATATCCACAAGCTATTAAGGGGGCTGTGTTTTAGAAACTCAAAACTTAGTTATAATTTTACTAAACAACATTGCAAAATCACCCATTGGAAATTTTGTAAAAGTTACTCATCGAATAATTTCTTTCAATATTCTGTTAGCAATAAATATTTAACACCTAATGCATCTTTTACCTACTTCTCATCAATCTAAGACTCTTAGTCCTAGATTATATGTCTCGACCTCTATAGTTCATTCATTCACGTGATGAGGAATACATTTTATTATAAATACTAGAAGGCTATCAGGCTCTATACTGGAAGTAGGAAAAGTCTCTTCAGTTATTTCATGTAAAAAGTGTCTCCAAGCGTGTTTAGTTCAACAAAATAACAGTGAAGTATCATTAATGGCCTTACAAAAAAGTATTATTCCTTCTAATTATAGGGCTCGTCTCATTTTAGAACATTGTGAATATTTCTATTGTTTAAATTATCGGCGTTAGACAAAATAATCAAAAAGGTTAACCAAGCATTAGCGTGAAATATTAGGTTAATTACATCTGTCATCTTCACTTTAATCAACAGAAAACAAAATAGATGAGCGTTATTGGTCTCTCCTGCATTCGACATAGGTTTTTGCATCTATGAATGAGAAGCTCAAAAACTCAGCCAATTCAAATCCATATCTGCTTGTTGAAAGAAAGATTATTCTTTTAAGATTCTTATGAGTAATTGACTATAATTTCCCATTGTACTATCCATTTACATCATACAAATTCATTCATTAAAATGCATTCTGCAGAATTCTCTCTTACTGCGGGGAAAATGCAAAACAAAACTTACCTTAATCACTGCATTTTTTCATTGTTTGGGGCATCCAAATTCAATGGCGTGCATCCATCCTATCAATCCCATGATCAAATCAGTAACAAGCGTGGCAAGAGTAAATCTGTTTTGCTATGAACAATTCTCAACTCAATTACTCAACAAAGGATTTCAAACAGAAAACTGTATTAACCTCGGAGAACCATAAGTAGGATTTGTGACATGGTGGATTGTGCTCAAACATGAACACAAAATTAAACAAAAAGGTCAAACTGGAAGTAGTCATACCTCCATGGTGAAGCTGCTTGGAAGAAATAAAGTCAAGCACTCATTAATCTTGCCCGTCTCAAAACTTCACAAAATGCAGCCTTCGCCTAGAATAGGGTAGCTCCTCCTATTAACATTAGAAACACCAAATTTTTTCCTTGAGAGACTTCTTTCTCCTGTCATTGGTTGATCGGTCTTCCTGTCTTGAAAAATAAACTAACTTGATAAGGGAACCTGAAAAACCACAGATAATCAGAAGACTTATCCAGCTCAGGGGCTGCCAACACATAACAAGCTTCACAGTTCTAAGTATAAAATGACAACCCTTAGCTACAGTAACACAAAAGAAGACTGGTGGATCATGATGATAACAAAGTCACAGAAATGGCAAAAAGAGTCAAGTATGTTATGTAGCAAGCCGAGAGGTTAAGTAATTCTATTTGAGTCTATCTACCTTTTTGAGCGGTTCTTTTACCAATCCCTGATGACATGACTATTTCACGGGCTGCACGGGTGGGTACGGTGCCGCGTCTGGTTCTTCTAAAAGAACTACCCAAAGCATTCCCCTTACCATATGCTTTGCAGTCACAAAGCATTTTCATACCCCCACCGTCCCTCGCAATCTAGTGGAGCCATTTTGCTATCTATTTCTCTGATTTCTAAAGTCAACAGCATCCCGAATTTCTTCTCGGTATGTACCCATACCCACCGCGAATTGTAGATGAGTAATTAATTCCGGTCAATTACATAGCATAGCTACTTGCTAGCTATGTGCAACATAAAACAACCAAAGCGATGCAAATAGCTAAGAAAAACTGTTATTATTAAGTGGGAAAGCATAATGCACCCATAAAATAAATAAATAAATAAACCTGAAATGCTGAACCAGGTAACCTAATAATTAATAGAATTATCAATAGTGCTTGAAATGGCCAAGCAGAAGAAATAGCTGATCACCTAAGACTCGCGGATAAGTTGGGCAAAAGAAACCTGATTTGAGATGTAAAAGATCATCCACACACAAATGGAGGTGGCATGCACAACTAAATTTTACTCCCTCTGCCCCAAATATTAGTCTAATTTTGCACTTTATGCTGTCCAGAAAGAATGTCCCTCTAGAAAAGTCAATGTACAAATATAGGAATTTTACTCCTTTTCCTTCCAAACTAATGGAGGTTTAAAAATAATCCAAAATGCGACGAGGATGTTATTTCTCGGGGGCTTAGTTGCAGGAACCTCCTATGTGGGTGGCGAATCCACCTTAGAACCTGGCTCTCGTGCTCCCAAGCCAAGACTCTCCAGAACCTAAGCTCCCATTGAGCAGAACCAGCTCCCAACTAGGATAGAACCTCTTAGGCATACAAATCCCAAAAAAAAAAACAAAAGATACCAAGCAAGAGAAGACAAAGTAATGATATGAGATTTAAAAATATTAACTTAAAATTTGCACAATTACTTTATATATGCATAATATTACTTAGTTCTGAGACAATCTTTGCAATTGACATGAATGATGCATACTAATATTTACTTGTATTACATATTTATATTTTCATGTATGATACCTAAAGGCTCCCTCTCGGAAAGAGGAGCTCCTATAATCCTTAGATCCCAAACTTGCTCCCACCCGACTTCATGCAACTAAGATATGGAGAACGGTTGGAATCTTCTATTAAAAGTATAAATAATTTTTTGTTTTGCAACCTAAGAGGTAGAATACTATTTTTCTTTTGACATTTAACTATATTAAAAGACATAAAAATATCTAATTAATTTTTCCCTAAGCGCTCGACGGCTCTCCCACACTTCTATGATCATCCACTCCCAGCCCCCACACTTCTATGACCATCCTCTCCCCCCCCCCAGTCCCACTCTCAGCTTCATGCAAGCGAAGCTCGAGGGTACTAAAAGAAAAGTCAAACTACACAAAATTTATCCTTTCTTTTTGACATTTTAACTATATTAAAAGACATAAAAATATCTAATTAATTTTTCCTAAGCGGCTCTGACCGCTCTCCCACACTTCTATGATCATCCACTCCCCCCCCCCACTTCTATGACCATCCTCTCCAGGCCGTGCAACTGAGCTTGAGGTACTAAAGAAAAGTCAAACTACACAAAATTTATCCAAAAATGGTACGAGGATGTTCTTTCTCAAGGTCGAGGGTACTAAAGAAAAGTCAAACTAAACAAAATTTACTGATGTTGTCCCCATAATTAGTTAAATGGACCAATCGGGTGGGAGAGTACATGTATACACCGGATTAACACTTCCCAATTATCCACCTCCCCAAAGATATGGGAAGAGTGTCAAGAATCAATTGAAGGAAACAAATGAACAATTGATAAAAAGTCAAACCCATTTATAGTAGTTAATTACAGGCATAAAAATCAAAAAACAAAACAAATGCATACTGAATATATTTTATAGCTGAATGTAAATGAGCAAACAAAATCACATAAACTTCCAGTGGCATCTTTTCATCAAATAGGAAAAGAAAAGACCAACCTCAATTCCCATCAAACAGTTCCACAACTTAACAACAAGATCAAAAGAATTGCAAAGTTCACAGAAGCTCAATTCACCTCCAATATCAAAGCCAAATGAGATATATCATCAGACTGATTAGGCAACAGAATTGTTGGATCCTTCTCCTCAAAATTCCCTTGAATAGCCGCCTTGCTAAGGTCCAGCTGCGGCCGAGACCCAGACCGGTGAATCAGATGCCCCATCTCTCTCTCTCCTCCTCCACTTTCTCTCTCTACAATATCGGTGTTCAACTTCTTCTTACTTTCATCATTTATATCGTCAATTCCAATTGGTGGGTGGTCCTCTGTTGGGCTAGCCATTACTTCCAAGTTTTTCTACCAAACCCCGATCTCTTTCTGCCAAGTCAATGGTCCAACTCGGTCAGTTGTCCAATATCCAAACCCAACCAAAAATATAAAAACTCAGACACTATTACAGAATAAAATAAGCAGATAACAAGAAGAAGTAACCTGAAACAGTATAATAAAACTTTAATTAGGAAAAAAATTATTAGAATTGCAGAAATGGAAACCAAATTAAGGTGGGGTTTGAAAAAAAGGAGACCAAATAAGATTTCAACGAAATTGAATGAAGTTTGTACCTTTACTACCACCCGAATGGACTTTTTTTCCTTTTGTTGTCTTTCAGTCGAGTAACTTAAAACCCACCAACTAAATCGGCTTTACATGACCATCATTAACACAGACGAAAAAGAATTAAGTGAAGAAAACAATACCCACGTGCGCAGATCCACCATAAATTGCGAAAAAAAAAAGGAATCCGTTTTTCAGATTGGGTGAACGATGATGAGAAATGACGGACAGAATACGAGGATTTTTGAAGTGCGATGATTGATTGCTTGGGATTTTGCACCGTTAAAAACAAGTATTTTTGTGGTCTGGTGGGTGTGGAGGAGGTGTGGGTATAGTCGAAGTGGGTGAGCGTGAAGTGTACGGTTAGAGCATGGAGATTGAAAGAGAAGAGGCAACCGAGGGATCCTTAATAAAGTGCGGGAATTGAACTAGACCGTACTACACCACGAGTTAAAGTATTTTGATGATTAAAGGCATGAAGCTGGAGCATCAAGAATGTCAGCATACACGAAAATATGTTCACGAGAAGGAGAATGAATCTCAGCATACACGAAAATAAGTACTTTGAAGATTGGTTTGCACTTTGCATATGGGAATGGCTCTTGAGAGCTTTTGGAATACTTTTTATGTATCTTATTAATCTTTTAGTGTTTTGACTTAAAAAATTAGTTGACTTATTTTTTTGTCATTATATGATTTTTTTGTGTTTTTAGTTTTACATGTTTTTTTGTGTATTATTGGTTAAATCGGCGAGAGAGGAATAAAAAGTAAAAATTATGATCGAATCATAATTTTTTGAATAAAAAAAAAATAAACAAAAAAGAAGCATTCACGCTTTTTCGATTTTATTAAAAAATTGAAAGTTAATCATAATCTTTTCGGCTTTTTGGATTATAAGTAGAAGCGAGAACTAATACTACTTTCAAAAAAATCGATGAAAAACTAACAAATGTACAAAAAATCAAATAAAAATAAAAAAATAAGTTAAGTTGAGCTTTTAGGAATTGGCGCCATTTAGAAGTATATGGTTTGCACTTGGAAATACTTATTGTTTTTTTTTCATTCGATAACTTAGGGTTCTGTTTGGTTTGGGTTTTAAGTTTTAGTTTTTTGTAATGATTAGAGGAAAAAATATAGATAATAATTAAAAAAATAGGTATTAATGATTGGAGAGAGAGAGAGAAATAAATAATAAAAAAATAAAAATATGGGTAATAATTGAATAATAATTGAGAAAACCAGTTCTTGAAAACCAAAACGAACAAGTTGTAGGTGTCCCGGTCTGTGCAATTAATTCAAAGATTAATTTCATCATTCACTTGCACTTGCAGACTCCAATTGAAATCAGAGCAAAACCTTTGTGAATTGAACTCAAAATTGTTGATAGCACTTTCAAACTTGAAATCTTAAAATGTAGCAAAATCCTGAGTCCCCAACTTTGACTACATGCTTAGACGCACGCAACGAATGGAGACGTCATTGTGTCTTGATTCAAAGACAAATGTAATAAATAAGCAAATATGACTCCTAATAAGCAATGTTAATCAAAAAATTCTTGCATTAGTTTTTTGGGAAATTCACTGGTTCTACAAAGACCCAAAATAATTAGGAGTAGTTTCCCAAAAAAAATTATTTTTTTATTTTTTTGCGTTTTGTTTTTACTTTAATTTTTTTTTATGTGTTTGTTAGTTTTGCGTCAAATTTTTGTGATTATTAATTCGTCTCAACGAGAAGAATCGGAAGGGTAAAAAATTATGAATTTTAATAATTTTTTGTAAGAAATATCAACTTTTATATATCAATTTATTTTCACACATTTCCGAAAAATATTAGGAAAAAAAAATCAAGCTTATTGAGACACCTGGTTGGGGAAAAAAAAAAGGGCGACTTGTCTTCTAAATATGTCATTCACTCATTTGTGCCACTCACTTCGTTGATTTCTATGCATAAATTATATTTACAAAAATCAAATTAATTGGAGATAGATAACTTTCGTTTCTTCTTAACAAATCTAATTTGCTCATTAGGTTACCTCTATCAAATCAATGTTTATTTTATGATTCCAGCTTTTAGTATATCTTTCTAAGAAATATAGTTTGACAAAATTCAATTTAGAACTTAAATCGTTCATCTAAGATTGGACAAATGTGCTTATGTTACACATCGATGGTCATTTAATAATTATTCTAAGTAAATAAATAATCTACATTACAAGGTGAACAAAATGAACTATAAAACTGGGAGGAACGCATACAAATGCCCAACTTTAGTCACACAGCGTCTGCGGGTCATGGCGTAAAAGCCATATCAAAAACATCACAAACTACTAAAATTCGCAAGAACAAAAATTGATAATACCGTCACATTGTAGTCATTGAGAGCTGGAGCAAACGTTAATCACGGTACTACTAAAGAATTATGTGACTAATAAGGCCCAAGTAGGACCGAATTGGACCGGAAACTTTGCCGGTAAATTTACCCCCATAGTTTTGAGTCCGGGATCGGGCCCCCGGTACCTAAGCTTTAAGAGGCTGGTAAGAGGCCTTAAAATGAAAAAAAAAAAAAAAAAGCGCCCAAATATTTTTCCACCAAGTATGTAGGCGTATTTGGGTTTTAAAGGTGTTAAATACATGCATATATAGTTTTGAAGCGGTGATGATTTTTATATTTAGTTTTATTTGCGTTTTTGAATTTTTTTCAAATTTCGTCTTAGGCCCCTCAAAACTCAGGGGCGGCCCTGCCGGGATCCCCACTTCTAGCGGAAACTTCGTGTACTAAATTCGTTCTGCTTGAAATGGGCTGAGTCGCTGAAAATATAGCAACGAAAGCTGTTTCAATAGCGGCATCCAAAATGGTTATACAAACTCCAACTTCAGTTCGATCCCCACTTCCATCTGAATTACTCTGCTATTCTAGTCAACTCCAACTATGAAATCATGGGCAGGACGATATCAAATTCAACAAGATCATCCCAACTCCAATCCATTCTGACATACGGAGTAGCAAATTTACATAACAAGTGAAAGCGTCTTTAGAGTAGCAAATCATTAAAGAAAAGAAGCAAGTGTCCCATACTCTTTTAAGTACAATACTTCGTTTATTAACATTGCAAAGTGTCAAGGTCAAAGACTTGCTTCTACGGCAATCCCTGGGTTGTGATCATAAACATCGTCAAGCATCGGCAGCCTGCTCAACAGGTGTAGTAGACTCTGTATGAGCACCAGATTTTGCACGCTTGGATTCGTAGTCTTTGACAGCAGCCTTTATTGCGTCCTCTGCAAGCATGCTGCAGTGCAGCTTCACTGGTGGAAGAGAAAGATGCTTTGCAATTTCCCTGCAGTAAAATCAAGCATCACTACAATGTAGAAGCAAATGTATAGAGAAGCAACCACTGGTCGCAAGCATTTAACAGATCACATCTTTCAAACAGTATAGTGATCGCAAAAACAATCATGCAAAAACTTGGTGAACTTCCAAAAAGAACCCAACTGGAATATGGGACTCGATCAGTCTAACACATAGTCAATGGGAAAAGAATCCCGTACTTCTAAATGAGATTCCTTGTCCTTGAACAAATCATAGATGGTTTGGCTGAAATTGATTGTAGATTTTTCTATCACATTTAGTTAAATTCCATCTCTTGGGAGGTCCCTTACAGCCAGTTTCCTTTGAAGTTGGCATTGAATAAGTCGGCAAAGGGAAGCCGGCAGTCTCTTTTTCTAAGCCAATGGCAATGAGAAAGCATGTTTCTCTTAATCCAGTTTAAAAGCCTCCAAGTCTCCAATGTCATTCATTTTGACATTTTCATACGAATATGCTTACTTCATGGGCCCACCTAGTCAAAAATAAAATATCTAAGAGCTGGTTTTTATGTGAAATTTTTTCGGGCATGCCTTAATAGTGTTTCTCCCTTCCTAGCAAGTAGCAACACAGATGATACAACTAGTTGAAGTACCTTAATGTAAACCAGTCCCCTACGTGTACGGGATCTGGAATATCACTCAAAGTCCAACAAAAGACCACTATTGATCATCTTACCACAAAGAGAAACATGTCAAGCGAATCATTAAGTAATATAACATGACCTCGTATTTGAGGCGTAAGCCAAATAAAATGCTTCTCATAATGCTTACTTTACTTTGTTGCTGCCTCTTAATTTAACTCATCGGTTTAATCTTCTTTTTTTTTTTTGTTTACTTGTGTGGTGGGAAAGCAAATGTTTCTAAATACGTTGCAAAGTTCAGTGGCACCACCATGGTAAGCCAAAAAATCACGAGTAGGATAAGAGTAACCACCAAAGATATGAAGTCAAAGCTTTAAGCCATCCCACAACTTAAAAAGTTCATCAAGGAACAATTACAAATAAATTTGAAAGAAGAACAAAATCACAACATAGAGCAAGAAGAACATCATACAATTACATAGAACTTGCCAACATTAAATGGGGTCTCACATATTGAAAGCACACAAACTCTACTAAGAAGTAGCCTCTCATAACAAGCAAAAGATCAGGAACCACTCAGATATATGATAAAAAGAACAAAAACATTGGTGCCATTGTGTGGGTCGGTAGGTAGGTTTGCGAAATAGAGAGGAATGACACTTACGTGTTCTTAATAGTCAGGACCTCTTCCATCTGCCTCCCCTTTACCCATTCAGTAGCTGAAAATGATAAACAAACAGTTAATATTTTTGCATTGGAACTTGGAAACCATACAACGGACAGATAGTAAACCACAGCTTGCAAAAAAAAAAAAAGAACATTAGCTACTTGTGCAATCAACAGCCAAGATAAATTCAATATCATCTCATGCAAACATATCATAATTGCTACAAATATATCTGGTTTTGCGGTCTGATAGCAGTATTTTACTATAAAAAGAGAATGCAGTAGGCAAGTCATCTAAAGTATGCCCTTCAATGAGGTAAGTTAGGAAAAGCAATAAAATGTAGCATGCCTTTCTAGAAGCAACCACATGCAACCTTGGAACTCCCTGAGGTAAAATCAATACCAAATGGGAAAAATGTACAGATTGCTGACAATGGAGGACACCTTCTATGGACTGCCTACAGCCCATAATAAACAGTGCATTCAACTCCTGAGATATTAGCTTCAAACAACTACCCAGATCCACTGTGACAGAGTAGCACACCTTTGGCTTACGTCCGCTAAATAGCTTCCCGGAAAAACAGTAATACATCTATCCAAAATTCCTTGAATTTGATAACGACGCCTATGCAAACAACCAAAAAAACATCCATAGATAATCAAGCAACACTATAAATCTACCGAAAATGCAGGACAAGCAGAAAATTCAAAGGGAATAAAATAGATTACGTTCTCCAATAAATTCAGAAAATTACCGAGTACCCAACCAACGATCCTTAATGTAAATCGACTAATTTCGGACCTCTGCTGCATAATTTTGTGAGCACATGCCTGAGCAAGAGCACGCTCGTGAAATCCTCCACCATAAACATCCTAAACTTACTAAAATACGCGAGTGCGAGAATTGAGAGTAATAGGGCAAAGCAGGGATTGTGACTTGTGTTCCAGACTACAAAAGCCCAACGATTTTAAAGAGAGAATGTTTAATTTTCCCCAACTTCACCATTACGGAGTCATTTTACTGACCGGATAATCAAACGCTAATTAGTTCGATGAAATTGGTCATCCTATAAGAATTCCCTCATTACTCCACACAACCCCCACCGCGCCCCCCAATCAAACATCTCCAACAACAAATTCACACAACCACAAACGTACGTAGCCAACAGAAACAAAAACACAGATTCGTTCGTAAACACTAACCTAAAGATGAAGAAGCAATAGCAGACCCACACCCGAACGTCTTGAAACAAGCGTCGGTTATCTTCCCAGTCTCCTCGTCGATCTTGATCTGCAGCTTCATCACATCCCCACACGCCGGCGCGCCGACAAGCCCCGTCCCCACCGACGGATCGTTCTTGTCGAAGGACCCCACGTTGCGCGGGTGGTTGAAGTGGTCCACGACCTCTCGTGGTAGAACCGCGGCAGGCGGAGCGCAGATGCAAATGCAGGTGATTGGGCCTCCGTGAACCCTAACCCAAGGAGCTTCTTCGAGGTGAGCCTCAGCATGTTTTCGTTAACGAGTTTGATTTCTCTGGAGCTTCGTCTGCTATTGTAGTAACGATTCTATTCGAGTTTTAGGTTTTTTGTCGCGATGTGTAGAGGACGAAGGCGGTTTTAGAAGGGGAGAGAGCGGCGAGTTGACACGTGTCTGTTGATTCTACCTCAAATAGTGGGGATTGGATGATTTTTAGGGCCTCATCCAATGGACTGAACGCAGCAAGTCACCAAACTATTCACGGTCCCCGTTATGCTTCTTTCATTTGTCACGCAAAAAGTTAATTATGAGAAAAGTAAAACAAAGCGGGTGAAGTAAAAGAAAAGAAAATTTATTTTCTTATGAGTATTCACTTTGTAAAAAAATTTCACAGGAAAGTGTAATTGGCAGTGTTCACTTTGTAAAAGATTTTTCTCAAGAAAGTGTAATTGGCAGAAGCAAACTTTTTCACGACAGATAATTTTTTTCTTTTTGTAAGATCCATTTTGAGGAAAAGTGAGTCCTAGTAGGAAAAAAATTGTGAGTTCCCATATTTTCCTAGTGGTAGCGCAGCAAAAAGTTATAAAAAAAATTGATTTTCTAAATGCTTAGCTTTATCTTTTGGCTAACTGAACGAGGCCTTAATATGGATCAATGCTTATCCGGATAAAAACTCCCCGAAAATACCCATAAATGGGTCCCACTTTGTTTTCCCCCCATTTGTTTGGTTTTTGTACCTCAGCTCAAATTGACGCCAAAAGACAAAAAATAGTTTGGCTTTTAGCCTAGGGGCTGTTCACTAACTTTGTTTTTTTAATTTTTTGGTTTTTTTGGATTTTTTAGTTTTGTAAAAAAATCAACTTTGTTCCACTAACTAGTTTTTTGGTTTTTATTTTTGCAAAAAAACTTGTTCCGTTAAACTAGTTTTTTGTATGTTTAATTTTAAAAAAAACTAACTTGTTATAAACTAGTTTTTTTGGCTTTTTGGTTTTAGTTTTTTGAAAAAAACCAGTAAAGTGGTTTTGTTAGTGGAATGAAATAGTTTTTGACTTAAAACAAAACTATTTTTTTAGCGAAACGGGGCCTAAATTACACTGATAGATCTCAAGACTTGCTTGTAATCCCAATTTCCTCTTTCCTCTACAAGTTTGGGGTGAGTTTTCCAAATAATTAAATCTAATAAAATCTAATGGTTGTATTGGGTTTGTAGTTTAGTTTAGTTTTGATGATGTAAGCAGATAAAATGATTGGAGAGAAATAAATAGAGAAATGAGAGAACTGATGATGTCAACAAAACCAAAGCTAAAACAAAACTCTAAACTGAACAGGGTCATTATATTTGTTAAAATCACCATTTTATTTTATCCTATTGTATTTGTCTTTATTTTCCACAGACACAGTTATCCATATAGAAAGTGTAATTTTGTTACTCTCCTTAAAAGAGAGATAACATTAACCCTCATTCCTATTGGTTAAATTAGTGTCGGTTCCATAAAAAAATTGATGTCATCCCACTTTATATATATATATATATATATATATATATATATATATATATATATGATTAGCTTTCAATCAGGGATTCCTAACTGGAGATTTTAAAGTGTTTTGAAGTTTTTAAAAGTTATTTTTGCAAAATCTGAACCGTCCAATATGTTTAAAACGTGTTTTTAAGGGTTTTCGCGAGAAATCATAAAATAAAATAAAAATATTGGGAAGACATTGATCTGAGCAGTTTTCACAAAAACTGTACATCTACAATTTTGTGAAAAACTGTTTGGATTAAACCGCTTTCAAAGATTATTTTTTATGATTTACCAGCGGGGACCTTTAAAAGCTGCGTTTTAAATCGTTGGATGAATGCGGATCATAAAAAATATTGGGAGCGTAGAGGTCAGGAGTCGCGAGTCGGGAAGAAAGCTTTGCCCTATATATATATATGAGCCCGGTTCTCATCCGGGATTGTCCGGACGAGGCATTTCCCAATCAAATTTTGATGATCGGATCCGTCCAATGTGTTTAAAACATGTTTTTAACAGTCCCCTCGAGAAATCATAAAAAAAATACCGGGAAGGACTTCATCCGAGCAATTTTTGATTAAGTACACCTTTTAAAACTACGTTTTAAACAGCGTTGAAGCGATTCGATCGTCAAAATTTGTCGGGGAAATGAAAAGTGTGGATGGTGTGGATGGTAAAGAGTAGTGGACGAGAACATTAGCGCATATATATATATATATATATATATATATATATATATATATATATATATATATATATATATATATATATATAATGAGTCCCGCTCCAATCCAAGAATCTCGGAACCGGGACTCCACCTTCCCGATGTTTTTTTGAAAATCCGAGCCGTCCAATGTGTTTAAAATGTGTTTTCAAGGGTTTACGTGAAAAATCTTCAAAACAAAATGCAGGGAAGGGCTTGATCCGAGCGATTTTTCGCAAAATTGTAAATATACAATTTTTGCAAAAGCTAACTTGGATCAATTTCTTCGGTATTTTTTAAAGATTTCTCGGCGTGGACACTTTGAAAACACCTTGGAACACATGGATGGATCAAATTTCCAAAAACAATTTTTAAAAGCATCAAAAACAAAAAAACCTCCGTCAGGGATCAGGATTGGATAATTGGCGATATATATATATCAAAAGTGGCGTCGTAAAGCCTTACCAAAAAGTGGTGTCATTATTCAAAAAAATTGCATTTCTTTAGTTTTCGTCATTTTTTTTTTTGTAGTTTATGGAAGACTATAAAATTATAGTCGAAACTATTTTTTTAATAAAGCTAAAATTAAAACAATCAACTAGTTTATTTTCGGCTTTATTAAAAAAATATTTCTTTTGACCATAATTTTTTAGTCTTTGGATTCGTCTCATTGAGATGAATCCATGAATCACGAAAACTTGACACAAAACTAACAAATTAATTTTTTTTAAATAAAGACAAAATAAAAAACAAAAAAAAAAAACCCTTTTGTCTCTTTTTTGCCAAAGCACTCCAAAGTTGAATTTAATTTAGAGAACAGTGTTAACCAAGAAGAAAAGGTCGAGGGCCCTAACGATAGGTCGAGGACCCTTTTGTCTCTTTTTTGGGGTGTGTGTGTTCCGGTCCGTAGAATTATTGAATATGTGTTAATACAAATTTGGGGACTGAATCACGAGTCACTGTTGGAAGAAAATGTAATTTGTATCCAGATGACCAAAAGTCTTATGGTCTGGTTCCAAAAATCACTGTTCGGTTTTGATTTTATTTACTAAGTACATTCTACAAATGCTAATGCAGCTGGAAAAGCCGAAAAACAAATACTCCACCCAAAGTGCAAAAGGAAAAATACTACTCCTTCCTAAATTAAGTGTTATTTCTGAAAGGTCGTCTTATTTTTTGAATAAAAAAATTAAGTGCTTTTGTGTATCATTTATTGAATTTTTAGGACCGAATTTAAGTGCTGCGATGAGTACTTTTAATTTAGTCTTGAAAAAATTCAAAAAGCATCTGTGAGCACTTAATTTTTTTTATTTCAAAAATGGTATGAGAGAGAATGAGATACTTATTTAAGAACAGAGGGAGTAGTAATCAAATTCTTGCAAGTTGAAAACTAAACAACACATAAAACATGACACCAAAGGAAAAAGAAACTACAAACGAAGCACGTTTGTAATCTGTGATATTTCTTTCGCTTTAAAAAAAAATGCATTATTCCTTGTTCCATGTAAAAAAAAGTCTAATTTATTTTTTGACTAAAAAATTATTAATCAAACTAAAATCTTTGTAAATAAAGACAAAAATTATCTAAATAGATAGATCCAAAAAGCATTATCTATTATTTATTTATTTTCTTTTGTAAATAAAGACAAAAATAATCTAAATAGATAGATCCAAAAAGTCTATCTATTTTTTATTATTATTTTATTTAGCGAACTATTTTAAGACTTTACTTGTAATTTTTATTTTTAAATTTTCCCTCGTCGAGACAAACTAGTAAGTAAGAAAAAAATCGACACTAAACTAACAAATGCAAAAAAAAATTTGAATAAAGAAAACAAGTAATCTGAATCAAATATTTAGCCAAAACACCTCTCAATGTCTATTGTCTTTGCTCTATTTCTTTATCGATGTGGGAACAATTGAGGAGGTTGTGGAGTTCAAAAATATTTGGTCCCGTTCATAGTTATAATTTGTATAAACTTTGTAAAATCTTGAGAGAATTGTGAATAAAAAAATATCGATGAGTGGTGAGAGTTAAAAAGTAAGAAAATGGGTAAATTTCACTAACCTCCCTTGAGGTGTCTGATAAATACACTAACCTCCTCTCTTACTTCTTAAATTTCATTGTCCTCCCTTGCTTTGGAAAATAATTGTCAACTTCATCCCTGGTTAGATTCTTTTCACTAACTTGATTGTTAATTTTGTTGGTGAAATAGCGTTAATGCCTTAAATTTGAACTTGACTTTTTTTTTTTCCTTATCGAGATTATATTGCAAAAAAAATTCGAAAAGTATAAAAGAAGTATCTTAATTATTTACTTTTTCTCAGAACTTTATTTTCTTTGACACAAAATTATTATTATTTTTAATATTTTACTTCCCATTAGGTATATTTTCACATTTTGATAATAATAAAAAGAAGGGGAAAGGACAGGCAGGTCCAGTTTTTTTGGCCATGCATGCCAAGCTCCATTAGTTTCCGAAAAATGTACCAAAAACTCCACTCGTCAGTAAAACCCAGGGCCAGTCTCTCTCTCTCTCTCTCTCTCTCTCTCTCTCTCTCTCTCTCTCTCTCTCTCTCTCTCTCTCTCTCTCTCTCTTTTAATTTTACATTTTAAATTTTGAACTCCCAAACCGTATGAAAGTTCCTAAATACTATGGTAATGTCTAAAACTAAACCCTAGGGCATCCTATGAAAAATGCCTAAACTACTAAAACCCTATAATAGAAAAATGCACTCTGAGCCTAAACCCTAGGGTATCCTATGAAAATGCCTAAATTCTAGGGTACCTTACGAAAGTGTCTAAACCTAAACCCTAGGATATCCTATGAAATTGCCTAAAATCTTAGGGTACCCTATGAAAGTGCTAAATTATAAATTCTAAATGTACAGTCTAAATTCTAAATGTATAGTCTAAATTCTAAATGTATAGTCTAAATTCTAAAATGTACATTCTTAATGTATGGTTTAAATTCTAAATGTACAGTCTAAATTCTAAATGTACAGTCTGAATTCTAAATGTACGGTGTATATTTAGGGTACCCTGAACTTTAGGATACCCTATAAAACTGTCTAAAATCCTAGGGTATCCTATGAAAGTGTCTAAACCACTTAAACACTATAATAGGAAAGTGCACCCTAAATATAAACCTCCCAAAAAGAGTGATTGACCTTAATTGTAATAAATATTTGTTTTGTGACCTTAATGGTAATAAACTCAAAAAAAATATCAATAATCACCTAAGCCGACTACTTGCATTGATGGTTTTATTTATTAAGGTACAACTATCCATTAATTTTGAGTGCATTATGCACGCCAAAAAGAGAATATACGTATTATTATGAGACAACTATTCATTATTTGTGAGTACCTTGATTTATGCACGCAAAAATAATTTACTTATAGTTTTTTTTTATAAAAAAAATAGAGTATTTTTTCTCAATGGGATCCTTGAATTGGTGCCAAAAAAAAAAATCATGTTAATAGTTTATTTTTTGGTGCAAAATGCTTAGTTCTCCTAAAAGGTGTGCTTATTTGGGACGGAGGGAGAATAACTTTGCTAAAAACAATAAAATGATGCTAAAAAAAAGTGTGTGGTTATGTAAAATATGTAAAAAAAAAAAAAAGAAAAAAAAAGAAAAAAGAGTCTAGTTAGAGCTTTAGACTATTGAAAGATAAAGAAACCTAAAAAAATAAAACCATTTGATACTCTTGTTTTTATTACCAAAATGTGAAAATATATCTAATGGGAATTAAAATATTAAAAATAATAATAATTTTGTGACAAAGAAAATAAATTTCTAAGAAAAAAGTAAATATTTAAGTTATTTTTCATGCCTTTCGAAATTTTTATGCAATATAATATATAAAAAAAAAACTAAGTTCAAATTTAAGGGCATTAACGTTATTTCACCAACAAAATTAACACTGTTAGATGAAAAGTAACGGCATGAGAGGTAAGTGACAATTATTTTCAAAAGTAAGAGAGGGCAGTGAAATTTCATAAAGAAGAGGGGAGGTCAGTTTATTTGTCAAAAACCTCATGAAAAAAAAGACATAAATATTTTGAACAATCTTACTAAATTAAACCAAAGAATGAGAAAGATACAACTGGACCCGTTTATCAGAGTGCCTGGTGCCGAATCAACTGGTTGATCTTATTGGGCTAATATTTTAAAGTACCTTACAAAATCAAGGCCCATGAATTTCTTTTCCAGGTCAAGCCCATGAAAAAACAGAGCTCTAACTGGACCTGTTTCAAATTTCTACTCCAACCAATTTTCCACGGCTCTCAATCGAGGCTAAACATACTCTATACTGCTCACATGTTGTGGGACTTTAGCTTCGGTTGACATAGATGTGGTAGGATCACCCTACCATGCACCTGGGCAAAGATGATGAGTACCATATTTGCACTTTCATTTTGTCATCCAAAAAACAATTGTCCGTTTCCATTCTATATCGAGGCTAAACATACTCTATCTTGCTAACATGTTATGGAATTTCAGCTTCGGCTTGACATAGATGTTGTAGGATCCACCTACCACTACTTGGCGGAAATTACGAGTACCACATTTGGACTTCTATTTTGTCATCAAAAAAAAAAAAGTCCATTTCCGTTTGTGATTGCCCTTTGATTTCTATCACTTCATATCTTAGAAAGATACATTATTAACAAATGGTCCAGATTGCGATAATTTAATTTTATTTTATTTTTTGAAAAGAGAGATTGATTGCTATAATTCGGTGATACAGGATAGTTGTGTAAATTATATTTCACTTATTCTCCACATGTTGTGCTCCTTTTAAATATCATACTACCTAAATTTTATAGGATTTCGTTTTTTTAGGAAGAAAATTATAATAAAAAGGGAAATGATCGAAAGTAAAGTGAAAGAAAAATAAAATTTATTTTCTTGCACGCGTTTGGTTATAATGAAATTGTACTCCCGAAAATTTTATATCTTTTTCCTTCACACTTTTTGGTTACAACGAATGTCACAAAATTAAGTATTGACCCAAACTGACATTTCAAATGTGAGATACAAAATATTTCTTAATTGTAATTAGTAAATGAAAAGAGAGGATAAATTTGAAATTCCATTTAAAGGTAATTAGTTTCATGAGAAAGTTTATATTTCCTTGTGTTTTTTGCAAGGAGAAAATGGCAACTTCTTATGCGTTAAAGAGCTGTACATGATTATTGGGTTTCTTTCATTTTCCCTCATTCTCTTTCTAATCAAACACACCAAAAGTTTATAAGCATGAAAGTTTACATTTCCTTGTGTTTTTGCAAGGAGAAAATGGCAATTTCTTATGCATTAAAGAGTTGTACATGATTATTGGGTTTCTTTCATTTTCCCTCATTCTCTTTCTAATCAAACACACAAAAAGTTTATATTTTTCTATTTCCTTCATTTTGTAGCATTCCCTTGCAAATCAAACAGACCCACTTTTTAACCATATCTGTAAATGCAATCGTAACGCTAAAGACGAAGATGGTTTCTAATGTTATCACAAACATATTAAACAATTGTTTTTCACAATAGTGAGATTGATGAAACATGCCAAATTTGGTTCACATTTGATTACTAATTCACATACGAATACACTTATTATGAACATACCATCATAAAAGTATAAAAGTATAGTGATATAGGTGTGTCCTCATTTTTTAAACAGTCATTCTATGTCAGCTCAAAGGGCGGACGATAGAAGTGGTCTTTTTCTTGTAAAAAACTTTTATCATCCACCCATTGAACTGATGGTAGAATTTTTCTTTTTCAAAATCCATCATATATATCAATTTGTTCGCATCGTTACGCATCTGTATTCCATTTTTTGTACCTAGCCTCTAGGTCACTTGTAAGTAGTAGCCTAGTAACATCCTTTTGTCACATAGGCTAACCATCAATTTTATAGGATTTCGGTTTTTTAGGAAGAAAATTATAATAAAAATGAAAATGATCGAAAGTAAAGTGAAAGAAAAATAAAATTTATTTTCTTGCACATGTTTGGTTATAATGAAACTGTGCTCCTGAAAATTTTATCACTTTGTTCACTTCACATTTCCAAAAAAGTTCTTTCCCCATCTCTCATCCCTCCAATCATTAATCACATTTCTCTCTCTACTCATATCACTCTCTTCAATCATTATTCTCATTTATCTCTCTCAAATTATTACACATCTCTCTAATTATTATTTTTTCAAAAAACTCATCCAAACACTATCTCAAAAATATTTCTCAAAATATTCTTCTCAAAACTCTAAACCAAACTCAAATTATCTTTTTCCTTCACACTTTTTGGTTACAACGAATGTCACAAAAATAAGAATTGACCCAAATTAACTGACATTTCAAATGTGAGATACAAAATATTTCTTAATTGTAATTAGTAAATGAAAAGAGAGAATAAATTTGAAATTCCATTTAAAGGTAATTAGTTTCATGAGAAAGTTTACATTTCCTAGTGTTTTTTGCAAGGAGAAAATGGCAACTTCTTATGCGTTAAAGAGCTGTACATGATTATTGGGTTTCTTTCATTTTCCCTCATTCTCTTTCTAATCAAACATACCAAAAGTTTATAAGCATGAAAGTTTACATTTCCTTGTGTTTTTGCAAGGAGAAAATGGCAATTTCTTATGCATTAAAGAGTTGTACATGATTATTGGGTTTCTTTCATTTTCCCTCATTCTCTTTCTACTCAAACACACAAAAAGTTTATATTTTTCTATTTCCTTCATTTTTTAGCATTCCCTTGCAAATCAAACAGACCCACTTTTTAACGTACCATACCCGTAAATGCAATCGTAACACTAAAGACGAAGATGGTTTCTAATATTATCACAAACATATTAAACAATTGTTTTTCACAATAGTGAGATTGATGAAGTTTGCCAAATTTGGTTCACATTTGATTACTAATTCACAGATGAATACACTTATTATGAACATACCGTCATAAAAGTATCGTGATATAGGTGTGTCCTCATTTTTTAAACAATCCTTCTATTGCCAGTTAATGGGTGGATGATAGAAGTGGTTTTTTTCTTGTAAAAAACTTTTATCATCCACCCATTGGACTGACGGTAAAAATTTTCTTTTTCAAAATCCATTATATATATATATATATATATATATATCAATTTGTTCGCATCGTTACGCATCTATATTCCATTTTTTGTACGTAGCCTCTAGGTCAATTGTAAGTAGTATCATCCTTTTGTCACATAGGCTAACCATCAATTTTAAAGCACAGGCAAAAGATTGGTTGGTTCTTGCAATTTGACGAGCACTTGTGTTGATAAGGAATTCTTGCTTTGCATTATTGCAAGAGACACAAAAACATGAAAGCTATTGTCCATTATTTCATTTAGTACATGAGTTGACCCTATACTAGACTTTACTGATAGCACGCCTTATCATCTAGCCACCCTCTATCTCATTCTTCTTTTTGTACTTTTTATTGCTTGATCAACCCATTTTGATGGCAACGTTACTGGTCAATCAAAGGAGTTATTAATAAATTAAGGACCAGACAATTTTTTCTTGAATTTTCCTCAAAAATTAAATTTGTGGCATTGATGTTCTCGGAAAATTTTCTTGAAAAATACAGAACATAAAGAGGATTGAAAACCTTTTCGGAACCGAACCAAAAAACTATGTATTTTACTCGGCAAAAAATAAATAAAAATCAAGTAATCAATTGAAGTGCGCATAAATTGGTCAAAACATGCTATCTTATTAAAAACATGATACTAAACAAGTTCTATTTTCTTTTAAAGTTCTTCCGGGTTATTTTCCATGATTTTCATAATTAGAGAATTGGTACTCTGTCATTTCAATGGTCTGGAAAACTAGTGATGCAACTTGTAATGGGAGTCGTTTGACTCCTTTATGTCTTCTCCTCTCTTATTTCACACCAAATTATTGAGTGTTATTGAGGCACCGTCTGTGGTGTCCACTATCCAGCCAACATCTTTGTAAGATCCTCCATTACTACAATATGAATCACACATAAATATGTAGCGTTGAGAGTAACGTACGGAGTGGTGCCCCGAGACCACCAATAACGTACGGGGTGGTGCCCGAGACCACCGAATGAATATTACGCCTCCCAGTAGTTCGTCTGTTTCGATTTGTTTGGATTGGCAAGTTGTATGGAACAATAGATGCTTATGCTACTAGCTAAGACAGGACTGCCCCAGATTGATCCAAGAAAGGTCGGGTTGTTTAAAGATACCATCATTGAACTGAAAGAATCATTTGATTACAATGTGCATACTCCATATGACAAAACATCAGCGTCTGATGACAATAGTTTTCTTGCCGACCAAAAATATTTCCAACCCTAAATAATTTCGAGAAAAGAAAATATGAGACGTGGGTTAGGACGTTATTCACATAATTCTTTAAAATATTCGGCGTTACGGTTCTCATTTTTCGCAGTGCGCTCTCTCTTAAATTTTAGTAGCTTGATATGTGGTTTAAAGACGCTTTCACGGCCCATCTCCCGTTCGCACAAATTATACGAGATACCATCTTTTTGAGAACCGAGATACCATCTTGTTCACATAGTTAATCGATCTTAGTTAAGTGATACAGTATCACAGAGTGGTCGGGATCGATGAAAAAATTATCGCTCTATAGTGAAATATGCGCTATACGTAATTGCGCATTCCCGATGCATGAAGGGAACTGCTAGTCTTGTCAAATTTGAATTAAAGGGCTTAAAAATTGTTCAAGTGGACAATTTTATTAGACAAATTGATTTCAAACGAGATTTATCGAGTAAATAATTATGAGTTGACATAAAGTGCCATGACTTTCTTAAACATCGTTAGCTGAATGAGCTGGGTACATACTACATAGGGCTCCTTTGGCAAAAAATCCATAATCCATATTATTGGATTATTCAATTTGTTTTTATTTAATTTTTTTGTATTTGTTAGTTTTGTGTCAAGATTTTATAATTTCTGAATTCATTTTAACAAGATGAATCTAACAAATATAAACTTATGGTTAAAACTCAATTTTTTTTAATAAAGCCGAAATTAATCTAATAATCCAATTATTTTCGGCTTTAGGATGAGTTTTTGAATGGATTTTATCAAAATCTGATAAAATCAAGCATTTGATTTTATCCATTCGTGGAGAGAGTTGATATCAACTCTAGCTTGATAAAATCCATTTATCAAATGGATTTTAAGATTTTATCAACTTTAGCTCTTCACGAATGGATAAAATCAAAGCTTGATTTTATCAAATCTTGATAAAATCTAGATAAAAATCCAATAAAAAACTGACCCTTAGTCAAAAAAATATTTGGTTTGACCATAAATTTATACTTGTTAGATTCGTCTTATCAAGAGGAATCCAGAAACCGATAATACGCATGGTTTGAAAGCTAAAAAACTTCAAACATATTCACACCTTTTTTTTTTTCCTCTCACTTAAATTAACTACCTATCAGCTGGAACAACCTTTCAATATATTTACTTGAGAACGTATAACATAAATATAATAATAAATACATTTTAAAATTGCCCAATCCAGAGACAAGTCTCCCAAATATATAGGTTACAGTATTATAAACTCTGTCTACATGTCCGAATAAAAAGGGAATCAAACTAGCTAGTTAGCTGGCAACATGAACTAGCTTGTTTGCCAATCACCAATATTTGCAGACTATGTACAGGTCTGATCTTGCAATTATTTAATTATTTTTGTTGCGCAGTTTTTTTTTCCTTTGATAACCGGATATCCGGATCAACTTGTATATATCTCAATTAATTCTGAGGTCTTGAGAGTAACGATTGGGCATAATCCCCAGCGGCCCCAAGAGTTTGTTGGAAAGGGAAATCAAACCTGAGACATTAGGTTGGAGCATGCTTCTTAAGTCCCAAGACAATACCATTTTGCGAACCCGTGTGAGTTTTTTTTTTTTTGGTGTTGTAGTTGATGCAAGATTCAATTTTATATTTCTCTTGTTGGATCGATCCAAAAAAGTAAGTCAGAGAGCAGGTTTCAAAAGTAAGTAGTACTCTTCATTATGCATCCAAAGAAGAGCTGGAGTTGTTCTAGTCAAGGAGTGCATGCATGTTACTATTGACTAATCGATTTATTTGACACTACATTTATAAAAAATATATCTAAACTTCGAAAATATTGCTACTACTGCATTAATTCAAATCAAATAATGCTTGTTTGGAAAAAGTGAAAGGAATCGATCGGAGAAAAATAGAATTGCTCACTGTACAAATTTTTTTTATTATATGTGAAACAAAAACTGAATTTTTTCGTCAAAAAAATATCCGTACTAATTTTTTCCGAAAATTTTCACCTTAGTTTTTCTCTTTCCCCCTTACTTTTTTGCCACTGCAATTTGATCAAAGCAACAAACTCAGAGAGAGAGAGAGAGAGAACATGCCTTTATTTTATTTTTTTTTTATTGGCAAAGAATTTATTAATCATAGTAGATGGAACAAGTTCAATGATTAAAATTAAGGATTATGAGAAAAGAAGCAGCAGAACCAAAACCATCCAAACCATTTTGGCCTTGATTTAGGTAGAAGATGTTTCTTTAATTTGTTGGGGTCTTTAATTTCAAGTAAGTAATAACAACTGCGTCTTTTGTTTTGCTATGATAAATAATTAATTACTGTTATAAATAGCAAGTAGGGTCCTAATTACGAAAATACGAGTACTTCTTTTTCTTTTTCCTTGTTCTTTTTGTTATGAGAAACCTTTTTTTATAATTTACCTAACATACCCATTAACATGAACTCTATTTTATTTCAGTGGGCTTTTAATTAGTTTATTCATTGCCATCTTTCAATTAATTCTCCACCATGAATCATCATGAAGTGATACAAAAAAAGAGTTTCTAAAATTGAAGGATACCAAATCACATTTCGACAAAAGATAAAAACTACTTTATGCTATACTTTTTATAAGCATTTGCATGTGTATAAATTAGGTACAAAATGTGTACCCAGGGAAATTGCATCCACTGAATCATGTTGCCTTCATCCACATAGACCCTTTTTTTAAAGTTTCAAATGATTTTGCGCGCATGCGCGCGCGCACACACACAGTAGCCTGACAGTTTTAAGATTGTTACGCAGACAAAAGTGAACGATCCAAAATTGAACAAGTTTTATATCAATAGATTCAACACCTTTGATCACTTGTTCCGTAACCCAAAATTGATGTCTTATTGTCTCGGGTCTTTTTTTTTTTTCTCTGAGATTGCTATTTTCTTCTTTTTGCAGTTCAAAAAAAAATTCCTTGATCACTTCAGATACAATTGTGGTTTCAATTGCAGGTAATCCTATAGTCAATAGGAGAATTAATTGATCAAAACTCAGATTGCAACATGGATCAAAGGTAAATTCAACATAACTGTTTAGCAGTGGAGGATTTTTTTTTCCCCCTTTTTTAGAACTGTGCAGTGGAGGATTTTCGAGAGGTTAATTTCTACATGAGATTTGCAAAAATCAAGATTTGAGCCCTAGATCCAATTGCTGCTACTAGATCTTCGTGCTATGTGGATTGATTTCCTCTCCCTCGGTATACTCTTTTTCAGTAGTTAACAAAATACTCCTCTTTGCCAATTAAAATTAATTCCTACTTAGTAACATGGAGTGATCATTACAAACCTAGCCCTAGATTCTCAAAGAAAAAAGGTTCCTCAATTTAAAGAAAATGACCTCAGGTTTCTCAGGATTCTTGAAAATTTTGTATTATTTTCTAGTCCTTGTTTTACGGACAGGACAAAAAATTTGAGACGGAGAGAGTATTATTTTCTTTCGGGTATGAATGTAAATGGATTCGATGAAGTAGCATTTGACATAGCTAATTGAGAAAAAAGATTCATGTAGCCGACCCCAATTGATTGGGACATAAGGCTTAGTTTGGTTTAGTTTGGTTTGGTTATGAATGTAAATGGATTGGTGTATTTGAAGTTGGTAAGATTATTTACGTGAATTTAGTCTTGTCTTTTGAGTGATACTAGTTGGCCATGGATGGATGCATCTTTTATGAAGATATATGTGTCCCTTCTCTTAGTGACCATACAGAATAGTCACCAGTTGGCCTATAAATGTCATGTCGCTCATTCATTCTAAATTGATTTAAAAATTAAAGTTTTTTTGTTTCATGCTTTCATCAAGACCGAGTCTTTTTAATTAAGAGAGTACAAAACACTAAAAGGTTCAACAGACTCATAGATTCTAGTGCTGCTTTTACGGGATGTTCGATCATGTAGCACTAGGAAATAAATATCTATTCAGACCTTAAGTACTGTAGCAGACACGAATATGTATTAAGTGCAGAGCATCACACTCATTTTGTTTTCATTAATGTTCAGATTTTGAGTTATGATTTTATTACATTCATATTATATGGTTTGATCATTACGAAAAGTAAACATTTTTCTAATTAACAAACTTTGTAGCCCACTTATAACAGCACCTCTTCTTATATGATTCTTATATGATATGTTTATGTTTTCTGAAAAAATACAACCTAGCAATGCAAAAGGCATGATGTACGGACACCCCTTATTGAGAAACCTAAAGTTATCTTATTTATGTACCAAGACAGAGGGCTAGATTTATTATTATTATTATAACATTTCTAATCTTCTCACCATATATTTCAAAATAAATATATGTATGTCAGTCACAATCTTTAATTATTAGACCTATCAATAATGTAATGTATAAATTAAAGGAAAATACAACCAACCAGAGCTTTGTGCTTTTTGCTGTCATCACCATGCAAAAAAGTGTACATGTTTGACAAAAGATATCTCAAGTTGGAGGAATGGTGCATGGAAACAGATAAATCTGGATGTATATCATGTACTCGTTCCGTCCCTTTTATCCAGTTTGCAAGTGGTAGTTAACTCATGCAATAGAGCTCTTAAATATCTCACGTTGTATTTTGAGATCGAGTCTCATTCTCCTCTCACATATCTAATAGATTGGGAATGACGAATGATACAAAAAAAAAAAGTTTAAAATAAGACATTTCTTTAAAAAAAAGTTCAAAATTTTTTCTTGAATTAAAAGAGCTCATTGATATTTAGCAAATTGCTAAAAATATATGCTTAAAAAAAGAATTATTTTTAACTTGTCATTTTGGGATGGAGGATTTTCATATAATAAGTTTATATCTATATTAAAAAATATACTCCCTCCGTCCCAAATTGGATGTCCATTTTTTAAACCCGTGCCATTTTCCGATTGTTATATCTTTCAATTTATAATCTTTTTCTTAATTATGAACACTTTGTATTATAGAACTCGTCGAGAACTATCAAACAAGATTTATATTAAATATTTTTTAAGATTCATATTGAAAGATATAAGCGATTGAAAATGACACGAGCTTAAAAAATAGACACTAATTTGGGACGGAGGGAGTAGAACGGTTTTTGTCACAACCATATTTTTTTGTCTTAGTCATTATATTATACATTTTATCCCTCTTTCTGCCAACTCACTCCCTCCCTCCCCACCATCCACCGGCCCACCACACCCAAAATTTCAGACCACATTCTCTCCCTCCCCTTTTTTCCACCGGCCCATCACATCAAAAATTTCAAACAACATCCTCTCCCCCTTTTCAAAATTCATACTACATTTTCTCTCCCCATCTCCTCTCCTTCTCCCTCTCTAAAATTCAAAAGACCATAAAAAATGAGCATGGATGTTGATTGCTCAAGCCATGCCTTTAGGCACGGGCACATGCACTGATGCACTAGTCCATATACAAAGAAAAAAATGGTGAATACATATTAAGATATACCAACTTGCCACTTTGGGCAACAAATAGCGATAAGATAACCCACAAAAGTCCATGCAGCAGTTAGATTTTAAGCAACAAATCGAAATAAGTCAAAATCAAATTAATCATAGACCACTTTTAAGCTAATTAATCATAGAATGTATCGGCATCCCAATTAGGTAGCCAAGACAAGGCCAATGAGGGAGAGTGTGAAATTTAACCATTAATTATGGGTAGTGACAAAAGTGGGGATAAACTCTGCATGCTCACCTCCTTAAGCTTAACCATTTCCAAAAATTATTAATTGAGATAAAGTATATCCTGTATTGGGCCTTTTTAGTGAGATTTTCCTTTGGTCACCATCATTTTCGTTCAAAAATGATACATGCAAGGAATAGATTTGTCGGAAATCACGTAAGGAAGGCCTTGCGGAGCCCAGTACGGATCACGAACGACTAATCCGAGCCGCTCAAGAATTTTAGAAACACATTTTGAGTGCGCTTGCTAAAAACCGGCTCCATCCGATATGTTTAGATGTTCGATCCAAACTTTCATTTTTTATTTTTCATCCAAGCCATTAAAAAATGAAAGTTTGGATCAAACATCTACACATATCGGATGAAATTGGTTTCTCGCAAGCCCACTGGAAATGTGCTTTTAAAATTTTTTAGCGGGTCGGATCAGCCATTTGGGATCCGTACTGGGCCCCGTAGGGCCTTTTTTGCGTGATTCCTTGCAAATCTTCCTTGCACATATCATTTTTGCTTGTATTGTACATCAAAAATTTGGGTAATAATTTTATACTTTTTAGATTCCTCTCGTCGAGACAAGCCAAGAAACCTCAAAAATTGACCGAAAACTAACAAATACAAAAAAAATTTGAATAAGGACAAAACCAAAAAAATAAAAAAACTAGTTTTTTCATTTAGTAAAACCAAGCCATAATATGCACATATATACATACACGTTTTGCCATTGTATAGATAGATTATTTTTTCGTTTTTTTTTTTTTTTTTTGCAATGGATATAGATAAATGTAAGTGTAGATGATACAAGCAACAGCCGACAATGATAATATGACAATAAATTTTGCTAGCTATCCCTTTGAGCATGGAAGATTGCATCACTTTGGCATTTTTTTTTTTTGATTTTCCAGTCTGTTAACCGCCACTCGTGGTATTGGTTCAAATCCCGTAAAAGAAACGTACACAGTTTAATTCTAGGATAACATCTACTGATTGGAGCATTCCACATAGTTATAGGGGCGGTTATGGGGACACAATAGTTGACATAGCAAATGTAAAACCTCTTTAAAAATGCTACATACATAACAAAAATGTACAACAAAGTAGACAACACACTCACATGAGGTGTGGGCTCTACACACAGTTGAGTGTGAAGTGTGTGTGGAGCCCACACCCCATGTGAGTGTGTTGTCCACTTTGTTGTATATTTTTGTTGTGTATGTAGCATTGCTCAACACTCTTTTTGGAGTCTCATACAAATGATTGGAGCCGTTCAATATTTTTAAAACATGTTTTTATGGAAACTCGTAAAAAAATCAACTCATTCTAAGGCCTAATTTGGCCTAAAAGTGGTTTTTGGATTATTGGTTTTTTCGTTTCGTTTTTGTTCATTTTTTTGAATAAAGCCAAAATAGGTGGATTATTCGCCAATAATCCACCTATTTTGGCTTTATTCAAAAAATTTTGAATTTTGACCACAATATTATACTCGTTAGATTCGTCTCGTCGAGAGGAATCCATAAACCACAAAATCTTGACGCGAAACGAACAAATGCAAAAAAAATTGAACAAAAACGAAACGAAAAAACCAATAATCCAAAAACCACTTTTAAGCCAAATTAGGCCTAATATTGGTAAGGCGACTCAATAATACACAAGAAATTGATGCAAAACTAAAATAAATTCATTAATAAAAATTATGAAATACAATTCAAACACAATCTGCTAACGGTCATGTTTTGAAATTCAAAAAAGAAATAGAAAAGGAAAATGAAGAGGAAGTTGAGAAAAAATTTAACGGTTTGTTCTTCTCTACCCTTTTATGTTTTTTTTCTCTTTTTTCACTACACATATGAATTGTCTGTTGCCAAATAGATCTGAGCCGCGTGATCGGCCCAACATTTATGCTCTCTCTGAAGGGACAGCACCATTCCCAATTCGTTACAAACATAATTAGTAAGTTTCTTTTTTGGAACCCAAAAAAAAAAATCCCAAAACAGAGGCAAGAGTACAAAAAGACTCTGTCTGGATGAAACTTTAAAATTAGGGTTAATTTCACTTACCTCCCCTGAGGTTTCTGACAAATACAGAGACCTCCCCTGATGTTTTTGAAATTTCACTGCCGTTCCCTACTTTACAAAGTAATTGGCAGATACCTCCCTTGCCGTTAAAAAATGCCTAACGGCGTTAACTTTGCTGGTAAAATGACCTTAATGCCCTTGAACTTGACTTTATTTTCTTTCTTATTTAAGTTTATATTGCATAAAAAAAATTAAATGACATGAAAAAAGTAACTTAATTATTTTTTTTCTTGGAACTCTCTTTTCTTTGACTCAAATTATTATTTTTAATTTTTTTTACTTGATAAATTTTTACATTTTGATAATAAATAAGAGTATCAATAATCAACTAAAAATTTATCAAAATATGAAAATTTTTACTTGATTATTGATACTCTTATTTTTATTATCAAAATGTAAAAATTTATCAAGTAATAATAGTCTTAAAATAATAATATGAAAATCCTTTTAGTATATATGTAAATATATATATACATACATACTATTTTTATTTTTTTGCATTAGAGGTAATAATAGTCTTAAAATAATAATATGAAAATCCTTTTAGGAGAAACAAGCATTTTTCACCAAAAAAAAACTACTTCCTTCGTCCCTTTTTAAGTGCGTAACCTTGTAATTCTAACTTTTTTTTTCTCTTACATCAACTTTTACAATTTTTACATATACTTTTCACTACTTACCCTAATCAATGTAATAATACCCACTGATTTTTTAGAAATGAGCTACTTTTCAGGGCAAAATAGAAAATATATCCACTAACGTTTCAAAACACACACTTATGAAGGGACAATCCAAAATGAAAATTTAAGCACTATAAAATGGACAGAGTGAATTGGTCTACAAAAATTATCCAAAAAATTTCATGCTTATAGTTTTTTTTTTAGATATTACCTATAATTGAAAAAAAGAAAAAATAAAAAGAGAACGGATAGGTAAAATTTTTATAATTATAGAGAAGAAAAATGAATCGAGTTAGAGATTTAGATTTAGATTTAGAGAAAGAAAAAGAAACCTAAAAAAAGTAAAAAATAATAATAAAACTACCAATGCAAGCAGTGGGCTTAAGTGGTTATTAATACTCTTGCTTTTATTATCAAAATGAAAAATATATCCAATGGGAACTAAATTTTTTTAAAATAATAAGTTTGAGTAAAAGAAAAGAAAGTTTTAAGAAAAAAATAAATAATTTAGTTACTTTTTCTCACCTTTCCAAATTTTTATGCAATATAAACTCAAAAAAAGAAAAGAAATAAAGTAAAATTTGAATTTAAGGGCATTAACGGCATTTCACCATCAAAGTTAACACCATTAGGCATTTTTTAACGGCAGAGGAGGTATCTGCCAATTACTTTGTAAAGTAGAGGAGGACAGTGAAATTTCAGAAACATCAGGGGAGGTCTATGTATTTTTCAGAGACCTCAGGGGGGTAAGTGAAATTTACCCTTAAAATTAATAGTTTAAGCTTTTAAAGTGAAAGATACCCTTTTTCATCTTCATCGGGAGTGATTTAACAATATGCTCTTGGATATACTCTAGCTCTTTAATCTAGAGTACGCAAAAGTTACATCTCTTAAAAAACTAGGCTATACTCTCTCTCTCTCTCTCTCTCTAATCTCTCTGTGTGTCTGATCTTGATAAATTTTATTCTACAAAAAGTGGATCTTACATCATAGGATCAGTTATTTTATTAACCATATGAAAAAGATCATTGACCTAAATCTTCTGGTTTCAGAGATGAGGTTTCATTGTTACATTGAACTTTGAATTGCGCTAAAGACAATGGAAGTCGGTTTGATTCTGTCCACACCCCATCCCACTCTGTGGTTAAGTTTCCACTGTTATCTAAGCTTTGTTTGGCTAAATTGAGAAAAATGGTTTATTGGTTTATTTGGTTTTGTCTTTATTCAAATTTTTTTTGCATTTGTTAGTTTTCGGTCGATTTTTTGAAGTTTCTTGGCTTGTCTCGATGAGAGGAATCTAAAAAGTATAAAATTATTAGCCAAACTTAAAGTTTTGTGAATAAAGACGAAGAATAATCCAAAAAACCGGTTTTTTGACTAAATTTTTTGTCTTTATTCACAAAATTTTAAGTTTGGCTAATAATTTTATATTTTTTAGATTCCTCTCGTCGAGACAAACCAAGAAACCTCAAAAAATTGACCGAAAACTAACAAATGCAATTTTTTTTTGAATAAGGACAAAACCAAATAAACCAATAAACCATTTTTTCCAAGTTAGCCAAACTAAGCCGATTAAATTCGGTAAAACTCATATTTTTCACGAAATCTACAGTAAGTTATTCTATTATTTGGTTTGAAGAGAAAATAGAAGATTGTGGTCAAGGTTCTAAAACTCGTTAGGCGCTCCCAGAGTGACCGAACACATTCTAGCTTCTAAGGCCGAGTACTCGACTCTAGTCGGACAATTAATTGGTCTAGTTGGGCTAGTCAGCAATGGGCCTTCTAACGCCTAGGCAATAAGCACTCGGTCTCACAGACCTTCTTTTAGAACAGTGATTATGATCATTGAAGTAGAATTCACAACATGCCTCGCTAAAGGGACTGAAGTCCAGTCTAGTATGCCTTCCATCCAATATGGTCTAGTTGCAACTATTATGAAGGGATGGCAACGGGGCAGCTCAGAGACAGATTTGACCATCCTAGCCGTCAATCCCTAAACTCCATATCTGGCTCTATCCCCACCCCCATCCCCAAACAAGAAATCATCTTCCTGACCTGATCCGAAAGTTACCAAACCAATAAAAAAATTTAAAAAATAGAAAAATACCCCTTAGACTTTACTAACGTGTTTGATATCTAAACCATAAAATTAAAAAAAATGACAATAATTTGCAATTTTTCACTAAAAATCCTAACCAACCAAATAAATTATATAATAGTCAAGGATTCCAACCTTCAGGTCTGGAATTACCAATTATATTATGTTTGAGAATGTGAAGAGTGAAGTAGATTACTATATATATACATGGAAATCTTCTTATCCACACTCCCGGAAATAAGAAAAAAATGGGGTTTTTTTTTTGTGTTGCAAATTTTTTTTGAAAAATCCGATCCGTTCAATGTGTTTAGAAGGTGTTTTCAAGGGTTCATGCGAAAAATCTTCACAAAAAAAAACCGGATAGGGCTTGATCCAAGCAGTTTTTGCAAAAACTGTATTTATATATTTTTTGCGAAAACTGCTTGGATCAAGCCCTTCTCGGTATTTTTTTTTGAAGATTTTCTTTGAGGACCCTTGAAAACACCTTCTGAACACATTGGACGGATCGAATCGTCAAAAAAAATTTTGGATAAAAAGTCTGGAAATAAAAAGTCCGGATGTGAAGCTTAACCTATATCTATATACACTGGTGATCCAGTCCAGGATTTCGGATTTCCCAGACTAGAGCTTTTTTCGGTGTTTTGATGTTTTTAAACATTGTTTTTGGGAAATCCGAGCCGTCCAATGTGTTCAAAAAAACTGCTTGGATCAAGCCTTTTCCGGTATATTTTTTTTATGATTTCTCGCGGGGACCCTGGAAAACACCTTTTGAACACATTGGGACGGTTGGATCGTGAAAATTTGATCCGGAACTAAAAGTCCCGGATCCGGAATCCCGGACTAGATCGGGATTCTATATATATATGTGTGTGTGTGTGTGTGTGTGATAAACTTCTAATAAGAGACCCTCATCTAAGTTAAAATGCGGAGCTCACCTTTCCAAGAAATTTTTTGACAATCCGAACCGTTCAATGTTTTTGCAATGCATTTTTAAGGGCCTCCGCGATGATTCGTCCAAAAAAAAATACTTGAAAAGGCTTCATCCGACAGTTTTGGTTAAAAACGCTATATAGGATGAAGCCCTTCTGGTTTTTTTTTTTTGGACAAATCCTCACAGAGGCCTTTAAAAATGCATTTTAAAAATATTGAGCGGTTCGGATCGTTGAAATTTGGTCCGGAAACACAAAAAAAGGCTAGGTCCGCGTGGAAATCTTATATAAGGGACCCTTAAAACTGTTTGGATCAAGTCCTTCTGGGTTTTTTTTTTTTGGTTGAATCTTCGAGCAAGCCCTTAAAAATGCATTTTAAAAACATTGAGCGTTCGGATCGTCAAAATTTGATCTGAAAAGTTGAGGTCCGCACCAAATTTTAATAACGGATCCCTCAGATGATCATTATCCTATATATATAGTGGGAAAATCCTAACTATTAACAATAATATAGGGGGTCCAAATGTGAATAACATATTAGATGCGTGATAAAAACTAGGTTTGGGAATGGGTCGGGGAACGGGTCATGGGTATCTTACCTGATCCCTGATTTTTTTTATTCCCTCCAAATCCAATCCGATCCCCGAAACTCCAACCCGAACGGGGACAGAATGGATCGGATGGAATTGCCATCGTCTATCCTGAGCTCACAACGATTTTTTTTTGACACGGAAATAAGAAGATTATATTAATGAAAGCCCAATGACACTTATAAAATGAAATTCATTACAAATATCTTGGATAAAGCCAAATTAATCATCTAAATAGTGAACAAGAAAAGCACAAGGTAATCGATGTGTTTCATCCCAACCTAGACATGGCTTGACGCAAACAACAGCATTTGCTGGATTCATACCTAGAACAACATTTCTAAAGAGACTGAGTGCTAATTGAAGATAAAAGATAGCAAATACCTAGACGATCGAATGGACTCAAACCAAGTATGCTCGCATCAATGAACTCTCAGAACTACAGATTTTCAAAGCTACCACGAGTTGCCCTGCTAGCGATATCGTGTAGGGTAATAAAACTGTTGCCATAGATATCATTGTAAAGCAATCACGCTTGAATGTACTCAATCTATAGACAAAAATTCGTTTAAAGACGAAACTAACAATTCTCACAAAGCGAGAGACATAACCCTCTCAGATCAGACGACAAGTCGTTAATCTAGAGAGACAAAAGAAAAAAGAAAAAAAATGTACCATGACCCTCCCCTACCACCACCATGCGAGGGTATTGAAACCCTGAGGGGAGGAACAATAATATTGGATGCTGCAAAAGAGATTGTCACTCACAACAATTATCTGAACCTTGTTTATTTCGTTGAGCTCGTCAACTACTTCAAGGGTGAGGAAAATAATGTTCATTGGATACCGATCAAAGACTTATCAGAACACATTAATTGGTGGCGAAGGCGAAGGGGAAAGGATGGGTGGTGGATAAGGAAACGGTGGCAGAGGTGGCTGGATGAATTTCCGGCATAAGGAAGGCGGTGCATTTTTATAATTGGTTAACTGAAACTAATACAATATTTGTTTTAAATTTTGGTGTGGGTAATGAGAACATTAAGGGGGGGGATTAACTGAGAAGTTTTTCACTCAATAAACAATAGTGGAAATCAATCAAAAGTTTAGTTTTGTGATCACCCCAAAAAAAAAAAACTGAGAAAAACTAGAATTGAGGCATTATTTTGTTGTAAAAGTACAACAATTTATGAATTGGCTTAAGTTAGTTTTTAAGTCGATGTATTATGAGAGAATGATTGACGCAGCGAAATTCACGAGAAACTAGTTAGCATACCAGTTCGAACGAAGATAGGTCTTGAATCCTCGAGTGTTCTTGAATCCACAAGAAGAAAGAGATTAACTCTGAAATTGTTATTGAATAAAAGCAACTCAATAATAGAGATTACAAGACTTTTATAGGAAAACCCTAGCAAACCCTAAAAAAAACTAGTACTAAAAAGTAAAATATCTCGGAATTTAGGGAAACTCACAAGTTTGAAAACTAGAAACAATTTTAAGACTTTCCCAACTGGAATCAATAAAAACAGAATTACACATTAAGAGTAATTCGTAATCTAAATATTACCTAAAATAGCAAAATAATTGAATTGAAAGGCTAAACAAAGGAATTTAACCAAAATTCACCATGCATCACAACTTATGGTTGTGAGTATTGACCGCAACACGATTCTACTTCAGCCCATCAAATTTGGGCCTATTCCGGGCTTATCAATAAATTGTCGAATTTGACCATTTTCAATTTTTGGGCCTCCGGAGCTTCGACCGGTCCAATTAATTATAAAATTGGGTCACTAATTGTTCTACATCGATGACCTATCTTACAAAGCAAAATAAGCCAGTGTTAAGTTTAAACTAGGATTGAAACAAGGCTCAAGAGAAATGGACTGTTTCAATTTTCAATCATCTGTTGACTTTTATTATTTTTACCGACCATTTACATGTAGATGGCCATGTCTTGGCCACAATATTAACTTATTCTGAGATTAAAGAAAAAGTATTACAAACTTCTTCTATTCATATAATAAGCTAGCACCTCGTCGCTCATGCACGCTGTGTAATTGATCATGGGGTCATCGCGGTCACGAAATATAATTATAGACTTGAACTTTGACTGGAGAAGTGAGATTCCTTGGTATCGGTCTGCATGCGTGAGAGCAACTCAAACAAAGAAGAGTCTTGTTCGATCTCAATTAAGGAACCATTTACTCGTTGCTTCTAGGTTTAAGAATGGTGTCCATCGAGAGTGTCGCTAATACCATTGTGGAATTTCCTACTTGTTCACTTCAGGTATTTACCGTTTTTTGACGTCGAATTGTGGGGGTCCTTTGTCGAAGTGGGTGAAAACAAAATTGTCTTATCATTTATCATATTCATCCTTAAAAGTTTACATAAACCTAAAAGATGAAAAACTCTTATACAGTTTCTATTTACAATTGCTTCATTGGTTGCTAATAATTACCAAGAAAATTAAGATGAAAAAGACATGTCAGGTAGGAGACACAACCAGCCAAATAATAAATGGTGACACGCAGCATTTCGTTTCAAATACTGCTGAATGGACACCACAATATTGAAGAGAAAATATTCATAGTTGTAATTGAATTTTGCGCTAAAAGTTCATTACTTTTTAGTCCTTTTCAGATCCCTTTCATTTTCTATGCGTCGCAAAACAGAAAGAAACCTTTCAGTTGCGTCGAACTTTTACACCTCTACTTTTTTTTTTGATGCTTAAGTTTCGGAGCCAATTTACACGTAAATCGATTGTTTTCCTCCCCGGTTAAAAATGCACTACAAGATGGAGAAATTGGAGATTCACAATTTTTTTTCTTACAACCTCTAGTCCCAAGGAGTTTTCAAGTTTTCGAGCTTAGGATGCCAGATTTAGGGGGTGTTCCACTAAGTTAGTTTTTTGAAAAAATTAGTTTTTCACGGTTTTTTATGTTATATATTGTGAGAGAATAACTTATCTCAATTTTTTTAAAAAATAATTTTTTGTTAGTGGAACACCCCTTTACAGGTCATCACTTGACACCTCTATTTCTCTGCACCTTCCAATATCTCTATCTGCTGATGAACCCTCATGGTAGGAAAACGGTATCAAAATAACCCATCTTTAAATACTCCCTCTGTCCCATAAAGTTGTATCACTACAAAATTACGTGCAATTTTCAAACTAAAAAATAATGTATTTACCAAAATAATTTTTGAATTTTTTTTGCATCGTATAAAAGTTCTCGATGAGATCTATCAAACAAGATCCATATTGACTAAAAAATTATTTTCTTAAGCAAGTTATTTTTTAGCTTGAAAATTGCACGTAGTTTCGTAGTAATACAACTTTATGGGACGGAGGGAGTAGTTTATAGTCTCTCTCTCTCTCTCTCTCTCTTTCTCTCTCTCTCATGTCATAGGTCCATTATTTATTTGTTTGTAAGTTCGTATGTTTACTTCAGCAGATTAATTTTCCTATTTATGCTTACTCACCACACACTATCTCATTCACGCGAGTACTAATCACCCCTCAACTCTTCAGTTTTGTTGCCTTGAGATCTTTGAAAAACTCTCTCTCTCTCTCTCTACTTTGCTCATCCGAAGTCTCATTCAACCTTCCGTCTACATTTGAAACTTCTTTTATGTGGTAGTAGAACCGTTTGCTTTCCCCACAATGCTCTTTTGTTAAATAATGTAAGATTGGAGCTGTTTTGTCTCTTTTTAAATCAATGCCCATTTGCTCTCAACTGATCTGAACATTTCCGCTCAGATTCTGGTAATGGGTTCTCGCTAGTTTCTTTGTTCAATCTGCAGACCTTATGATTCTAATCCCGGACAGACATTTGTGCTATTGGGTTTTTCTTGGCTTCTCTTGATGCACATTTGTTTGAACTTGTTCTGAAGCAGATTAAATCCTATTTGGGATAATGGGTATTCGCTAATTTATTGGTTTCTGAATCTTCAGCTCATATTTTCCTCGAATTTTGGCATATAAATTGAAACCATGTAATCAGTTTTACCTTTTTGTGCATTTGCTTCTTTTTGAGTGCCTTTGATAGGAATTAGTTCATGAAGAAGGCCTTATAATTATGTAAGCAAAAGAGCAGAGGTGATGGATCTGATCTTTGTTAAGCCAACTTCTAGTTGAGATCTGTGCAAATGGAGAGTGTCTATTTATTCCGTTAGTATTTCACCATACAAAACTACAATGAAGTCAGTTCGTTAGTCTCTTATACTTTTCCATATTCATGGAAATCAAGTAGTCACAAATTTTGCAGGGAAATAGATTGGCCTTAACCTGTTTTACACTGATAACCAACTGATTCTTCTGACCATGTAACTCCATTGAAATGTAAATCGCTAACTATATATGTATTAATTCATGGATCTCATTCGGGGTCCATATCCTTCATAAAACAGTACAACCCCTTAGTGGTTGGTTTGCTGCCCATACTTTTCTTAAGTTTTGCTTATGCAAATCCAGTTACCATAATATCTTTGGCCTCTCAAGTTCCTTGAATCTTTATCCGTGCCATTCGTGCCAATCACGTCTTGTCCTGGTTTATCGTTTTTCAAAATTCCTCCTTGTTTGGTTAATTTCGAGTTATCATGGAAGAGACATTTGTTCCTTTCCGTGGAATTAAGAATGATCTAAAAGGAAGACTGCTGTGCTACAAGCAAGACTGGACTGGCGGATTCCGTGCCGGTATCAGGTGTTTCTGACCCTTCCATTAGCTCATAGTCAATTGTCTATGTTTTAAATATTTTGTTGAAGATACTTTATTTAAGCTCATACTAGTTCATAACAGAAAGCTTTCCTTATAATCATGTTTATGACACGACATTATTACAAAAATTCAGTACTTATGTAGATGCTATGTATCATCCTTGAATTTTTGTGTATCAGGATCCTGGCTCCAACAACATACATATTTTTTGCTTCAGCAATTCCAGTTATATCTTTTGGGGAGCAACTAGAAAGAAATACAGGTTCTAAGACAGTTTTTTAACTTACCCAGAATATATTACAACTTTAATGGAAAGGTGACTTTTGTCATGTGTGAATTTGGTATAGATGGAACTATAACTGCAGTTCAAACTCTTGCATCAACTTCACTTTGTGGAATCATTCACTCCATTATTGGGGGACAACCACTTCTCATACTAGGTGTGGCCGAGCCAACTGTGTTAATGTACACATTTATGTTTGACTTTGTGAAGGATCGAAATGACTTGGGGCCGAAACTTTTCTTAGCCTGGACTGGATGGTATATTTAAACACTCTTGTAACTTGAACATATACATTTGGTATTAATAAATAACTAATTCAACATTTTTTGTGTAGGGTTTGTGTGTGGACCGCCCTTTTGCTTTTCATGCTGGCAATTTTGGGTGCATGTTCCATAATCAATAGATTTACACGTGTGGCTGGTGAATTATTTGGACTCCTAATTGGAATGCTCTTTGTGCAGCAGGCTATTAGGGTAAGCATGCCATAGTTCAATCTTCTTGAAATCATGTTTGTGATAAATTTAAATTAAATGTACCAGATCTTCAATTTTAATTTTTCTTTGTTCCCTTTTCTTCCCACCATCTTCAATCCTCTTGAAAGCATGCTGATTTGTTTCTTTCTCGATTTGAAATTACGTGTATACCGTGACAGGGAGTGGTGGAGGAGTTCGGGATACCCCAGAGAGAAAATCCTAAACAGCTTGCACTTCAACCTTCTTGGCGCTTTGGAAACGGAATGTTTGCATTGGTTCTATCTTTTGGCCTTCTTTTTACTGCATTGAGGAGTCGGAAAGCTAGGTCCTGGCGCTATGGGACAGGTGCAAATTTTGTCTGTTGAAACTCTTGATTAAAAGAGAAATGAATTACTTGCGTTTTAGGTAGATACATTGCAAGTTTGAAGCTTACATATGTGGCCTCTATCTCTCCTGCAGTAGTTTATCTCTGAGTATCTAACTCTTAAATTGCTTATAAGGCTCGCTGCGGGGATTTATTGCTGATTATGGGGTCCCGCTTATGGTGCTTGTATGGACTGCTATATCTTATGCACCTGTTAATAACGTTCCAAAAGGGATACCAAGGAGGCTTTTCAGTCCAAATCCATGGTCTCCTGGTGCATACTCAAATTGGACTGTTGTCAAGGTTTTTTCTTCATCAAATAGTACTCTTGATCAATATTTAATGTTGAAGGAGAGGACTTCCACATTTTTTTGTTTGCTTCTGAAACCTTACTTTAAAACCCATATTCATTACTTGCACAGGACATGTTGAATGTGCCTCCACTCTATATTGTTGGGGCATTTATTCCGGCTACTATGATTGCCGTGCTTTACTACTTTGATCATAGTGTTGCATCCCAACTTGCCCAACAAAAGGAGTTCAATCTGAAGAAACCTGCTTCATATCATTATGACCTTCTTCTGTTGGGATTCTTGGTAAGCTATTGGTCACAAGCTACTGTTTCTTTTCTCTCTTTCTTTCTTTTTTGATTCAGTATAAAGGGAGGGTCACATAAAGGATTGAACTTGCGTTCTTGTCTATGGTTTTAGTAATTGCGCTTTTCCTTTCCTCTCCGACTTTGTTCTGACCAGGTCATATTATGCGGGCTTCTTGGTATTCCTCCTTCCAATGGAGTTATTCCCCAGTCTCCAATGCATACAAAAAGTTTAGCCACCCTGAAACACCAGGTAGGATTTAATTTGACTTAGTTATTTACATAGAGATCTTCTATCTGTATTATGCTATATCAGAACAAATCAATGTATAGGGGTTTTTTTCCCATCGTGGCTATCTACCGTTCGTCTAATTGTTTTTTCATTTGTATCACAAAAGTTGGAGATTGTCAATGAAGGAAAACTGTTTTCCCCCTTTGCTGCAATCCTATACCCCATTGCATGAAGTTGTTTCAGCCACTACATTGGTCCTCACTAGGGGTTTTTGCCATTCGTATGTTTGTGTGTGTGTGTGTGTGTGTTTATAGACACATGCATATAATATAAGTATGCAACTCTGTCTCGTAACTCTTAGATCTCTGCAATATGTCTGGGGTGGTGGTGGTAATGGGGTGATGTTGAAGATACAACTCTGTTTTAAGATTTCCTACTTTGTTGTAGTCATTTTTAAGATCTCCATCACTGTTTGGGTGTCTCTTCATTCTGTCTAATAAAAGCCACTGTTTTTACCTTTATTTCACTTTGATTCCTGAAGAGCACAATTTTCTTTACATTTTTCTTTCGGAACAGCTTCTAAGGAACAAGCTTGTATCAGCAGCAAGAAAAAGCATGAGTAAAAATTCAAACCTGGGTCAACTGTACCAGAACATGCAAGAAGCATACAACGAAATGCAGACTCCCCTTGTCTATCAAGTTCCATCAGCTCTGGTAAATACACGATAATCTATCCACTTGGAAGTTGAAACTGTTATTATGTAATCTTTATGTCTTTTTATGGTTAACTTTTTCCCTTTGAGCAGGGACTGAAAGAGATGAAAGAGTCCACCATTCAACTGGCCTCAAGTGGTGGATACATTGACGCTCCAGTTGATGAGACAGTTTTTGACGTGGATAAGGATGTTGATGATCTTTTACCTGTTGAAGTGAAAGAACAACGCCTTAGCAATCTGCTTCAGGCATTAATGGTCGGTGGTTGTGTTGCCGCTATGCCTCTGCTTAAGAAGATCCCAACTTCTGTTCTTTGGGGCTACTTTGCTTTCATGGCAATTGAAAGCTTGCCTGGAAATCAATTTTGGGAGAGGATACTGTTGCTTTTTACAGCTCCTAGTCGAAGATACAAGTAAGTTTTATGCTTGTATTTGGGGGGCATGGTAATGCTTTTAGGCTTCTACCAATTTATTAAGGCCATTGCCTGGTTTAATGGACTAAAAGAACATTCCTCCTTTCTACTTCATTCTCCATTAAATCTTTTCATTGTAATAGGGAGGCTTATAAACAGATTGACGTGTTGGTTTAGGCTTGGTTTTCCATTTGCTAAAATGGACATTTGCTAAAATCAACCACTTGATTTTAGCAAATGGAAAACCAAGCCTTAGTGGAAAAAGTAATGGACTTCAAATTCTACTTTTCTTGTTATTTATTGATGTTTCTTGTTGTTGAAGAATATAATCTTCGATTAACCACTTTTTTTTTGCCTCATAAGACCTATCTGCTTTTTTATGCTTACTTTTTGATAGTTGAGATGAGCTAATTCCCATTAACAAACTTTTCAGGGTGTTAGAGGAGTATCATGCAACCTTTGTAGAGACTGTTCCGTTCAAAGTAATTGCCACATTCACCATATTCCAGACCGTTTACTTGCTCGCTTGCTTTGGCATAACATGGATACCCATTGCTGGTGTGCTTTTCCCACTTTTGATCATGCTCCTTGTGCCGGTACGCCAGTATGTGCTCCCAAAGTTTTTCAAAGGAGCCCATCTTCAAGACTTAGATGCTGCGGAGTACGAAGAAGCCCCTGCCATAACTTTCAATGTATCATATAATGTAAGTTCCCTGTCCTTCTCTTTGTTTCAGCTACATTTTAGCATATTCAAATAGTTTGAACAGTTTTACTGATAAAGTTAGTTTAAACAATTTTGAACAGCATGGTTGGAGCCACATGGTGGCATCTGGGGTCTGGTCGTACTATCATTTTAAACATTTTTGTTCAATTTGACCCCTCAATTTTGTAGGATCATGTTCATTTCTTGAATTTTTGTTCAATTTGACCCCTCAATTTTGTAAGTTAATGTTAATTTCCTGACTAAATTTAGAGAGTTGATCTTAGTGACTTATAGTTGTGTGTATTTGACCCCAGTACACAACACAACAATCGTGGCTCTGCCCCTTGCAAGAGCAGCACATGTAGACCCTGCATATTCTGCCAGAATTGTACCCCTCCAAGTGAAGAAAGTTCTCTTCAAAGAAAAAAAATGAAGAAAGTTAAGCTAGTGTCCGAATAGTTGAAATCATAACAAATTTGGGTATATCTAGTGAGAGACTATTTACTATTTATGCAAAGAGAAAGGATTAGATTTTTGCTGAGATTGGATATAACACGAGTTGGGACTTGTTGCAAGGACAGTGTGTACAATTTCTTGTATAGGCTCAATGTAGCTTATTTTATGAGCTTCAATACTCACTAGTGTTTTCTCATATACTTCCAGGATCAAGAACCCCAACAAAGAAATCCCCATGCTGATAGTGGAGAAATTCTTGATGAAATTATCACACGAAGTCGTGGTGAGATCCGTCATGTACATAGCCCAAAAATAACAAGTTCCACTCCTGGTTCACAAGAGGATATGAAGCCTGCGTATAGCCCCAGGGTTCCACAACGGGCCCACAGCCCCCGCCTCAGTGAGCTAAAACTTGGAAGGAGCCCCAGTGAAACTGGAAAAGGAGGGGAAATAAAGCACACCCCCAGTCCGCGGCCATCTCCACTTGGTCAAAGCCCTTACGGTTCATCTTCCGTGTAAAGCTGTACATTTTCATATTCCTTTGAGTGTTGTAATCATTGGTGCTTGAGAGGTCATGTTAGATATGTGCAGCTACGTGTTTTGTTGTTGGCATGGTGTTTCTTTAATGCATCTAAATTGTCACTAGTGTCTAGGTCATTCTGTGCTACTCTTTGTTATACCTAAATATGTTGTGTGGAGGATGAAATTCCAATAATGAAACATGTTTACTACGTTGCAAGGATTAGATGTGTAAATTCTCTTGTTATTGAATTTAGTGCATTTGTAAAGGAGGCAATAAAATGAGATCAAAGGCTGGATATAAATTCTACACCGACATAAATTGTGCACGTGTCCCCAACCTGTATATAGCATGAGAAAATTGCTGGACTCATGACCTCTAGGAGTGGGGATGATGCAATCAACCGCTAATCATGTGATCTTCCCTGATTAAACTCAACGTGTTTAAAACAAATTATAATACGAGAACGGAAAAAAAATAACAAAAAAAAAATTGTGTGAAGGTTCTATACCATCTTAAATTCCTATCCAAAATGATGAACACTGTGGCCATGGCTTGTGATTGATTGCAATGAAAGGAATTAGTTCACATGAGAGGGTTAGTTCTCCATTCTTCATTTCCTTTACATGTCTCATTTTCATTTTTCAGCTCTCCCAAAGTTAAGTAAAATGAAATTTTTAATGAATGATTGAGATGGATCCCCGAATGACTACTCTCAAGTCTCAACGAATATTGGTACACTACATTTCCGGCTTAAAACATTAGCAGCACAAGGAAAAAGGAACTTTCTGAACAAATGGAAACATGAGCTTGCTTATGAGAATTGTGTGGATGTGATTATGATTTTGGCATGCTATGTTGCTGAAGTGTTACCATAATATGAGATGAGCCCGAGGTACAAACTACCCACTTCCAGATGGCAGCCTCGTCATGATATTGTAAGTACCACATAACCAAGTAATTTACTCGAATTTGTTCTTTTATCGCTCTCAAACATATCTTCTCTGAGTTTTACAGAGCTCTTTCCAGGCCTTGTTCATTCCACACCAAACGGAGCTCAGCGATTCTCCAGCCACAAGTTTGGTATACTACTATTCTTTTACGCGGTTCTTAGGTGCCAATTTTAGGTTTTGCGTATCCTTTTATGTTGCATAATTGTCCATGTTAACAGATTGGAAGAACAGTGACACTTTTGTACGAAATACCCATGCATTTTGCTAGTACAAATACAATGAAACTTCATACAACATTACACTCTTTTGTATCTTAGTCCAGGTTTCCACTGTCTCTATCATGGATTCCTCGTCCTTGTAGTGTTCCCCAAAGGACATACTGATTTGAACTGTATGACATTGAAGGCATACACCTGGTGTTCTGCAATGGATTTTGAACCATAAATTGATTGCTTTTGGATTCTTTCATTCGTGCTTCTACTTTTTCAGATTTTCCCTGAATATTATCAAGGTTGTCAGGATCATGGGATTACTTTGGTATTGGCATTGCAAAGCTGATGAATGTGTATCTACCTAGCACAGACAAACATATTGACACACCTCAGAAAGATTGACGTGTCTATTTTGAAAAGAGGAGCTAGGCATGACACACCTGTCGATCACACTGCCGTAGTTGACAATTTACTTTTGGTACTCGGCACAAAAACATACTGGTATGCAAAACACATTTTTCAATCCCTTCTGCTATGTGGATGCCAAAATGTCATCTCTTAGATACAGGTGACCGTCTTCTTTACTTTCCGCCCGTGTGTGTACTCTTATTTATTTATGGTCCTTAGTGCAACAAATATATTTCACAATTACATAAATTTTCACAAGGAGGAGTAGTATATTGTTCTCATCTATGTACTTGTCCTTTGTTTTTCATCTCTACAGCTGCTGCATTTTCTTTCCCCATGTTTTGCAGTAAAACCAAACTCCAGTTCTAAATGCCCACTATCAGTATACGCTTTATGGATGGAAACATAGAAAGGCTATGTTTGGTTCATTGGTTTTGGAGGGATTTATTTCGGGAAAATAGGATGATGGGAGGATTGAACAAATAGATTTAGCTTCTTCAATTCGTTATCTAACCTTTAGTATTTCCCTCCTTAATTTCTTGACCAACCTATGATCCATAAAGGGCGATTCAGATTGATATGCAAAAAGATGGAATTGGAGTGATATGGCGAGATGGCGAAATACTCGTATAAAACTCAATGGTTAGTCGAGTTGGTTGGTAGGTTTGCTTTTCATACAATTGACCAAGTTCTATTCTTGAGGGAAAGTAATTTCTTGTGAATCCTCTAATTCAGGCGCGAATGACCTACCTTTGACTGGATTGGAGAGGAGATTAGTCAAAATGCGTGTAAGTTGGTCTAGACACCTTCACCGTCAAACCCAAAAAAGAAGAAAAAGAAATACTCAGATAAGTAGGTAGGGTACAAAAGTTAGTGGAATGCATACAATTACTTCCACTACGAGTTACAATGGCCTAGTTGCTCCTAATTTTATGAGATTATCCCATCAGTCTTTCCTTTTATGTGCTAGCAGTGATAGAGATAGATAACCAAAAAGGGGAGGAGTTTATTCAATGCCCCTTGGGCAAGGTCGAGCATGAATTTGGATCACATAAATGTATGTGATCTACACATTTAGAAGTGGACCTCATATATTTGGGTGGTTCAAATTCGTGCTCAACCGTACAAAGATGGATACAAGATTCGAGTGTGAGTTGGACGAAACTACAACAAAAATTTATTGGACGTGCGAACCTATTTAGTTTTAATTTTTTAAATAATTACTATTATATTTATAAGAAAATTTTGAAACTCAAATAGTGCGGTCGCCAGGGTACCCGTCCTTGCAACGATGCCCCAGGGGTCCCATGCTCAGCAAAAAGTCCCCAACAAATCTTGCATGAAATGCTTCTCTTTGCTGAGAGGGGAAGAGAGTGTGTGTTGATCCATTTTAGCAAGTCCTAACCTGTAGAAAGAGAACATAGTGGACGCAATCCCTGCACAGCTAGATCAAAGTGTGATTTTAAAATTGGCTTAAGTTACTCAACACTCCCTAAACTATTACCTTTTGTCACTTTCACCCCCTCAACTACAAAACCAATCAACTTCACCCCCTAAACTATCAAAATTATAGGGGGTTAGACAGCATAAATGGAATGACATGAAAAGACTCACATACCCTCATTGTATATTAACAGGCCAGGGCAAAGATAGGGTTGGGACTTGGAAAAAATTCACGATCTTCTCACTCCCCGCCCTCTATTCTCTGCAACTTGTATCAATCGATTACTCTCTCTCTCTCTCTCGCTTCTGCGACTTGGTAAATTTCACGAACGCTTCCTCCTCTCACCGCTTCACCACCAAAGCTCTCTTTTCTTCCAACATCAATATCTCCTCTCACTCTCTCTTTCTTTCTCTCACCACAATGAACAGCTTCAATCGTGTAAGTTGACGAGTCTTATGTCTTAGTTTGAGTCACATGAATCAATTTTTTCCTTTAGTATTGTTCTATCAATTGCCTCATCATTTAAGTTTAAAATTTCTACTGGGGTCGAGGGCAGTATTGTCATTGTCCTTTAAAGTTGATTGGAGTAATTTGGGCTTTTCTTTAAAAGCATGGCAACATAGTTCTTGGATTTCCCATGGGCTTAGAATATCCTAAATACTAGAACTATGTTCTCCTAGCCCATTAAAATTTTAAATGCCAAAGCTATGATAAACGAGCTGAATGTTAAATTATTTAAATTTGGGAGAAAATTTTAGATGCAAATAGGGTACCATGTGGTACCCTTGCATCACATCTGGACTGTCTAATTAATGCAACTGACAGCTGAGATTTGAGCATTCTCTCTCCTACTTTTCTCTTTCTTTGATCTGAGTCATCCACGCATTGATTGGACGGTCTGGTTGTAGTGTAAGGGCACCATGTGGACTATACCCTATTTGCATCTAAAATTTGCTCCAAATTTGGTTTCAAAACTCAAAAAAACTTTGAAAATATATTCAAGCGTAGCTTGTTTATTTAGCAAACCGAAGTAGCTTTGTTTGTTTATCTACCTTAGCCGAAACTGTGCTCTAGACGAGTATATACTTATGTTTACACAAATTTCAAAAAATGTAGTGGCGCTGTTCGGTTTAGAGTTTTGTTTTGTTGATATCATCATTTCTCTCATTTCTCTATCTATCTCTCTTCACTCATTACACCTGTTTATATCATCAAAACTAAACTAAACTACAAACCAAACACAGCTAGTATTTCTTCAAGTGTCCCAAATTATTTTGACACCTGCAATATCTTTTTCAGGAGTGAATGCGGTCTGCATCGGTTCGGTTAAGTTATATGAAAAATTAAAAAAAAAAAAAAAAAGCCAATTCATACGGCTTCAAGATTTAGAGAGCCAAACACTGTTTTTCCGGTTAACAAAACATGTTTACAAATCATTGAACCTGCTGGAAGTCTCCCCCACTCCTCCATCTCTTCCTCTTGTGGATGTAAGTTGGGATCTCCATGTGAGATGAGATGGGTCTTCCCTATCCCTTGCATTTTTTGATTGACCACCATCAATTTTGTGGTGGATCAGATTACACTGTGAATTCAATTTCTTTAGTGATGGAAGAGACAGCAACGACAACGATCGCGCCAACCACATCTATAAGTGGAATGATGATTTTTAATGTCAAAGCTTCTTTTTTCGGCAGCTTTTATTTGTATATATATATATATATATATATATATATACGGCAATTAACCAATCCGGGATCCCGGATTAGAGGTTTTTTGGTGTTTTGATACTTTTAAAAATTATTTTTGGAAAATCCGAACCATCCAATGTGTTCAAAAGGTGTTTTCCAAGGTCCACGCAAGAAATCTTCAAAAAAAAAATACCGAGAAGGGCTTGATCCAAGCAGTTTTTCGCAAAAACTGGCCTTGTTCGGTTGGGTGTTTTGAGGGAGTTTAGTTTAGTTTTGATGATGTAAGCAGGTGTAATAAGTGGAGAGAGATAGAGAGAAAAATGAGAAAAATGATGATGTCAGCAAAACAGAACTTCCCCAAAACTGGAGCAAAGCTCCCAACCAAACATGGCATGTATATTTACAATTTTGCGAAAAACTGCTCGGATCAAGCCCTTCCCGGTATTTTTTTTGGAAGATTTTCCGCGTAGACCTTGGAAAACACCTTTTGAACACATTGGACGGTTCGGATCGTCAAAAAAATATCGGGAAGGTGGAGTCCCGGATCCGGGACTCCCGGATTAGATCGGGACTATATATATATATATATATATATATATATATATAGGAAGGCGATCTACTAAGGACTCCCTCACACATAAATTCAGTGCGGACCTCACCAGTTTTTGACTTTCCGGATCAAATTTTGACGATCCGAACTACTCAATGTTTTTAAAATGCATTTTCCAAGATCCATGCGAAAAATCTTCAAATATATATATATAGCGTTTTTAACAAAAATTGATCCGATCAAGCCCTTCTGGTTTTTTTTTTTGAAGATTTTTCGCGTGAACCCTTAAAAATACATTTTAAAAACATTGAACGGTTCGGATCGTCAAAATTTGATCCGGAATGGTGAGGTCCGCACGAAATTATTCTAAGGGAGTCCTTAATAGATCATTATTCTATATATATATATATATATATATATATATATATATATATATATATATATATATATATATATATATATATATATAGATTAAGCTTCACATCCGGACTTTTTATCCAAAATTTTTTTTGACGATATGATCTGTCCAATGTGTATAGAAGGTATTTTCAAAGGTCCACGCAGAAAATCTTCAAAAAAAAAAAAAAAAAAAGGGGCTTTGATCCAAAGCGGTTTCATAAAATATATAAATACGCTTTTATAAAACCTGTTTGGATAAAGCCCTTCTTGGTATTTTTTTAAGATTTTCCCCGCACACCCTTGAAAACACTTTCTGAACACATTGGATCGATCAGATCGTCAAAAAAAAATTTGGATAAAAAGTCTGGAAATGAAAAGTCTGGATGTGAAGCTTATATATATATATATAGAGGAAACCGATCTACCAAGGACTCCCTCAAACAAAATTTGGTGCGGACCAAGCCATTTTTCGACTTTTCGGATCAAATTTTGACGATCCGAACCGCTCAATGTTTTTAAAGTGCATTTTTAAGGGTCCACGCGAAAAATCTTCAAAAAAAAAATATCCGGAAGGGCTAGATCCGATTAGTTTTTGTTAAAAACACTATATTCAGATCGTCAAAATTTGATTCGGAATGGTGAGGTCCGCACCAAATTTTGTTCGAGGGAGTCCTTAGTAGATCATTATCCTACACACACACACATATATATATACACACACCAAACTTCCGGTCCAAACTCCCGCAACTTATGAAGTTCCGGACCTCCACTTTTCGGACCAATTTTTGATGATCCGAACTGTTAGACGTGTTTAAAACGTGTTTTTAAGGTCCCTCGCGAGGATTTGGCAAAAAAAAAAAAAACCCTGAAGGGCTTGATCGGAGCAGTTTTTCATAAAATGTTATTATAGCGTTTTTATGAAAAACTGCTCCAATCAAGGCCTTCCGGGTTTTTTTTTTGTCAAATCCTCACGGGTAATCTTAAAAACACGTTTCAAACACATCTAACGGTTCGGATCATCGAAATTTGGTCCGAAAAGTGAGGTCCGGACGGTAAGTCCGCATTTTGTGGTTTGGATAGGAGGGAGACTCTCTCTCTCTCTCTCTCTCTCTCTCTCTCTCTCTCTCTATAAGGCCACTTTTAGTTCGGACTCCGGACTTGCAAACCCCCATGATCCGATTATTTTTTTGATGATCCAAACCGTCCAATATATTTAAAGTGTTTTCAAGGGTTCACGCGGGAAATCTTCAACAAAAAAAAAAACCAGGAAGGGCTTGATCCAAACAATTTTTCGCAAAAGATTTCCCGCGTGGACTTCGAAAACACCTTTTAAACTCATATATAGCCAATTTTCTAATAAGGACCTCCCGAATTTAAGAAAAAATCTAATTTTTCCACTTAAAAAATTGTGTTTGGAAAATCCGAACTATCCAATATGTTTAAAAGATATATGTGTATATATACATATGGAAAACTTCACATGCAGACCTCCCGAGAATAAGAAAAAATTATTTTTTTTGTTTTGCAAATTATTTTTGAAAAATCCAAGCCGTCCAATACAATTTTCGCGAAAACTGCTTGGATCAAGCCTTTCCCGGTATTTTTTTTTTTGAAGATTTCCCGCGTGGACCATAAGAAACACCTTCTGAACACGTTAGAAGAATCGGATCGTCAAAAAAAAAAGTGTGGATCATGGAGGTCTGGAAACGGGACGTCCGGATGTGAAGCTTAATATATATGTATATGTATTCCAGATCCATGGATCTTGTTAGTTTGTGTTTCTTATCCTTCACGGGAGTGTAGTCGTTTTACTGTTGTTTATATGTTCAAGTTCCTGCTCTTCCAACAGAAGAAAAATCCATGCAAAGTAGTTAACCCACCACAAAACAACCTAATCAAATTCACCAAGGGCTTCTCCCACAAATTGTCTTCACACACACATACACACATGTATGTATGTACAGTATATATTAAAATTTTCTTTTTTTAACCTTTTTAGAGTTAATCTATTGTAAGAGAATAATCTATCTCGTAGAGCATGAAAAAAACAGTAGAATAAAATTTGCCAAATAAGACAATTTCTGAGACAACCTGTCAAAACATATCACGTGGCGCAGATAGAAGGGAGAGAGGGAGAAAAAGATTTTTTGAGGATCAACAACTGCTTAATGAGTATGTTTCTCGTACATAGGATGAAAATTTAACCAACGGGGCTAACTTTAATTTCCGTACCGTATTTCCCAGTGACAAATAAGATTTACAAATTCATTTGTTCCTTTTTAAGGCTTCGTTCTTCAACAGATTTTTGTTTCATAAAATCTCACATTTTATGACACTCCAATCTCAACACATAAAATGTAAAATTGATTTTATGAGATTTTCATAAAATCCTCCTAAAATCTATAGAAAACCAGTACCTTTTATCAGTTGGAAAAATAACTCTATTTTATCACCCCTCCATAAAATATTCATTTTATAAGATTTTCATAAAATGTATCTAAAATCTATTGGAGAACAAGGTAAGTGTTCCTTACGAAAAGACCCAAAATATTCGAATAAAAAATAAAATACTTTTGGTATAGATTTTTTTTCAATTTCTGTGCACTAAATTATATATCTACCAGTAGCTTTTTAATTGTGTACAAAGAGATTTTTTTTTTTTTTTTTTTGCATAGAAGTATTTTATAGGGGACACTTGAAAGATCAGTTCGAAGCCAAAACCGTGTACATATTCATACTCCGATTTTCTTATCTTGGTAGACCTCGGTTGAAGTTCAGCCGCATACGCAAAGGAATACAAGAGCATGCTGAGAAGTGCAACATACATGGTTATTGGGTGTGTTTGGAATGGACTAACGGCGCCATTCCCCTGATATTTCAGATCAAGGAAGTTAAAGAGGGATGAAATCAGAAAGGCGAAAATGGTGTGACGGGGATTGGGCACGGGTTGTTGTTGGAAGATGTCGTAGGATCTTGCGTTGATGAATGCCACGTTGATCCTTCCATTGAAGGTCCTACTTGTGCTTGGTCTGAACATGTTGTCGAGAAATTTTTCAGACTGTGTAAAGAAGATTGGATGAGAACGAGATTGAAGAGATGGGATTATAGATTGAAGTGAATGAGAAGAGAGAAGAGGGAACAGAAAAGGTAATGGAGAAGAGAAAATGCGCCTCAGTTTTTATATAGTGGGATGGTGAAGAAGTTTTCAAATTGCTAGGAAATTGCAGTGGTGTCTTTTGAATTGGATTATTGTTATATTGGGTTCAAAGGGACGAACTTTGGGGTAAAAGGGTTTTGGCTACTGGCTTGTATTCAGAAATTAATCTGCTTTATTTACATCACAATTTGCACTTTATTGCGAGGCTTAGAAGTCGCCTCACACTTTGCAGTTTTTTTTGATCTCTTCACTTTGCAGTTTACTCTCTTCTTATTCAGGTGAATTTAAAATCTACTTTTAGTTTTAGTATTTTATGTACATAGTATGTGTTTCGAATATGATATGTACAAAACTTGCAAAACCCCTAGTTTTGATGTGGATGGCAAAAGGCGAGTAATTGAGGTCTGAATAATAAGGTAGCACGAACACCTCTTAACGTTCAACAAAAAAAAAAACGTACAAAAAAGATGGGGTGGTGTGAAGTGTGAACCAATGATTTTGGTAGGTCCACACCTGCTCCTGAAAAACCGAACAAAATATGCTTGTTCTAAATGGATTACTGGCAAGGTTAGAGATCAATAATGCAGAGAAAAAAGTCTGGATTTTCCTATTGGTATAGTATGGATGCAGTGTACGGTCAATCTTGGCATCTTGTATCGGATTTGCGCAAGAATATATATATATATATATATATATATATATATATATATATATATATATATATATATATATATATATATATATTGAGAGAGAGAGAGAGAGACAAAATTTGTCACAAAATATGACATTTTCAATTCCATTTTTCTTAAAAACGAAGATACCCCCTTAAACCCACTTAATCTATGTATATTTAGTACATACTTGTTGTATTTGATGTTTGGTAGTGATAGAAGTTGAACACATGCATCACAAACCCTTTTTAAAAAACATACCCTGTTTTTTTATAATCTACCCGTTCAGAAATCATAGTTTTTGGGTCACACCGATACCAAATTAGAAAAAGTGTGTAAGAGCATTCATCACTAGTGATATACTCAAATATGGATACTCAAATATTGTTACATCACATTTTAAGTATTCATTTAATCAGTTTATAAGTTTAAGTATCTACCTTTCTATAATGGTTCATTTGCGTCCATAATAAAAAAGATATTATTCACTCTATTGTTATTCATAAAATGGGCACAACTTTAAATTTGTATATATATTTTTTATAATATTATTACTATTTAAAAGATATTCACAATATGTTTAAAATGAGATCAATCTTGAACATATTTTGGTAAAAATTAAAAATTGATAATTTCAATTTTTGGGAGAAAGTGCAAAAAAATTGAGTTTTGAATTAAGTATTTGAAAAATGGAGAGATAATGATGTTACTTTTAATACGGTGTGGTTCCCAAAATTTGGTTATTGAGGTTTGATTATTGAGAAAGATTGGTAGTTTTGAGTATCCAAATGCTAAAAGTTGAGTATTTGTAACAAATGTTGTTAACTTTGAGTATTTATCAAAATACCATTGTGAGCCTCTTTTGTGTATTAAAATACTCATCTTTGAGTATTTTTGTGTTTGAGTATACCACTAGTGATGCTCTAACTACAATGTTGTAGATCTTGAAATTCTCTTAAATTTTAATATTTAACTTGCCTTGATTGGAGTTTGGTGTAAAAAGTTAAGGCCAGAATACGGTGGCAGTTCTGTTCTATCCGATATTTGCCCGGTATTTTCCGATACCGGCCGGTATTCCTGATATTTGCCGGTACGGTTGGTACCCGGCCGGTACTGTCTGGTATTGAACACAATAGGGTATTGAGGGTCCTTGGTACTGGCCGGGACGACACGGTATCCATAACCTTGATTACCGGTTCTGTTGCACACCCATAATTTGGCAAGAAATGCAACATTTTTATCTGCTTAAAGTTCCATTTCCTGAAAACAGATTCTCCCAAATAGGAGTAGGGTACATTCTACATTGAAAACAGCTTCTACTCGATAAGTTCTAAGCCAAAGCAGAACACACAACAGAAAAGATTTTACCGGCAGCTGGTAAAATTATGGGGACCTAGTAAAAGAATGAAACCGTCCGAGAGACAAAAAGGAAAACAGAAAAATAAGGGGAAAAACCTAAGCACGTACAACCGAGTTCTAGAATCTCCATATCCAATTCCTCATCTATCCCAACTTACCAGAAAAATTTCTCAAAAATGAGGACTTCAAGCTGACTTTGGCTTAATGCGCTTCACCCTTGAATACAGGAATACTCCAGCAAGGGCCACACCAGTGCCTGCAGCAAAAAGCAGGAAAATCATAATAATTTACAGAAGAGACCTGATAGTAGTATAAGTAAAGTGATGAGAAAACCAATTTTTACGGATCAAACAAGATATTGTAGTTTATTATAACATTAACACAGCCTGTGGGAGTTCAAGAGGAAGTAATAATTACCGAGAGAGTTGATAGGCGAAACAGCCGTCCGGAAGAAGAGAACAGAGGTGACAATGACCACCACCCGCTTAACACAATTTCCAACAGAATGGGTAACTGGGGATACCCTCTGCAATATCATATACGAAACCTGCACAACAAGCTCATATCAGCCTCTCTATAAATAAATTTATAAAAAAAAAAAAAGACAACCCATGACAAAAATATGACTTCAGTACAGAAGGTAGGTTTAAGTTTATACACACACACACACACACACACTTTATTTAGTAGCATGTTTCAAGAAACTTTACAGCGTGAAAATAATGAAGTCTTATAAGCCATGAAGATGACATGGGTTCTGGTTCAAGGTTCTGGTAATTGTGTTGACCATGAGATGAAGAAAGTGGTGGCCCTTTCAGCTGGAATGGTGGAAGCTTTGGCAGGGCTTTACGCGTTGGAATGGGCCTTTCACAGGAATATGACAAAGATCTGCATCAAGATGGATTGTGCTGAATTTGTTCGTGGAGTCAGAAGGCCTGAGGAAGCTTGTTCATTTATGCAGCCCATTTTGCTAGACTTTATTTCCTTATGCTCTAAGTTCGTAATTGCTAAACTAATGAAGGTATCTAGATCTGATGTAAGAGCAGCAGTTCGTGATAATTAATGGAGTATATAGGTTGATCAATTTTGCCCCCCCAAAAAAAAGGCAGACTCTACTGTGTCCGTGACTACTAGCTTACTAGTCAAGGCATGCATTGGATCCTTGGGTGTTAAGACCAATGTTTTAAAAACCGGACCGGACCAGCCAGTTCAACTGTTGAGCTGTCAACCGGACCATGGTCCGGTCCGGACGAAACTAAAAACCGGTATATTTTCAAACCCAACCTTATTTGAGAGAACCCTTCCAAACCGGCGAATGAACCAGCAACCTGGATGAACCGTTCACAGATTACCTGAACCGCTTCACTCAAAATTTGAACTTAACACTCCCTCTTTCTTTGCAGCGCGAGAGGCAGTATCTCAGGCAGCGCTAGCAAAGCAGAGATTGATTTCGCATGGACGCCAGAAGGATTTTATGTACTTTACAGTCACCAAGGATGCCTCGTGTTCCCCTTCGCATTATAATAATAAGGGAAATATTTTTAAAAGGTTTTTTTCCCTACATACATGTCTATATAATTCCACAATAATTAATATTATAGTATTAATATATATTTCATATAACTATGACATCACAACCAGAGTTGAACTGGTGAATCATCCACCAGGTCCCTTTTCCAATTCGCTCACCAGTCCGGTTTTCGAAACATTGGTTAAGATACTCAATTTAACACAATCTGATAAGTTCATAAAAATATGTGCGGGGAAATCTACATATTGAAACCTGAAAAGCTAAGACCAAAAGTATATAAAGCTGGAAGACTTCAAATTGGATGATGCTGAGCAAATTTGTGTTTGGAACCATCTGTCACACGTAGTGTGATCTGTTACAGGTAATGCACAGAATCTCTCTCTAGTGATCATTATTGTGAACTCCTCACCACAACATAATCACACCATCTTTGCTTCAATCGCAAAAGGAAAATACGACCTCTAACTTGTACCCATAAGGTATCAATGACAAACAATTCACGGTTAATTTATGTACTCCAAAGGGAATCACTCTGAATTGCAATACACAGAAGAGGATCTGCCGACTACACACGTTTTAAGATCACAAACAATGGGTCAACAAATAACCATGGCTTAAGAACATGAGAAAAACCAAAACTCAAACAATAAAAACTACAAGGGCCACAGAGGACATGGTCATAGTCAATTTGACCAAAACAAGATCAAATGGTAGTTCATTTTGATAATAAAAAAAAAATCTAAAAATATCCATTTGTCCATCTTGTTATTAGCGTAGATCTTATTATTCTACGAAAGAAAATCGTACATCAAGAAGTAAAATATAGTAAAGATTGCCCAATGATGTCAAATGACTTCAAATCTATTACTAGAGTATATGTCAGTTACAATCCTCCATTCAGAGTGTCTTAACCCTACTATGCAGTTCTTTTCATTTCCCTTTTCCGGTTATCTGATACTTCAAAAATACATCATTGACATTCGATAATATGACGGCTTTATAATGTCGTAGGATGGGTCTTACAGTTTCAATTCAAGTTACAGACAATGCAATATTTTCGACCTTTTATTTGGATCTATACCTCATCCAAAAAATTGATAAAAAGAACGTCAGAAATATATTTATTTTTTAATTAAGCATAAAGAATAAATAAAATACCACTATTGAAATGAATTTATTACCTGCTGATATGCATGGAAGCAGAGTGCAGCAAGGAGAGACCTAGTGTAAACCTGTCTGACATCAAGTCCCTAACAAGCAAAAACCAAACAAAATCAGGAGATCAATATGTACTTTATGTGGACAAATGAGTAACTGAATAGAATCTATTCATAGCATTTTAAATTTACTCACAGCAGCTTGCAGGTATGAAGGTGTGATCTTGACTCCTTCCATGAAAAAAGTAACTGGAGCCAGCAAGAAGAAGGACATAATCGTTATAATTGAGAAGAGAGTGATGTTGTCCAAAGACTCCTGTATAAAAACATATTCAGTCAGTTACTTGAGAAGAATACACAAAAAACACACACAACCTTACCTTAAAAAATGAAATTTGAAAGGGCAAACAAAACAATGACAAGTTATCTACTGCTGACTACATTTTACAAGTACTGTAACATCTAAAAGCAAGTAGCTGTTTCACCACAGTGTTAAAAGCAAATAACTGTTTCACCACATGCACTCTGTGCTACAAATTCCCTAGAAGTACTTAACAACAATAAGGAAAAGAACACACTATACCTACAAAATGGTTAATCACAAACATTATCTTCGAAGTCAAAGAGCACTCTGTTCTAAAATTATCGTCAAAATGAAACTACAAGTGAATACCTCTTTCTTAACCATAAACTTTTTGCTAAGGACATTACGTGATTGGTTGGTCACATTAGAAGCCATTGCACTCCAAAACCCTGCCCTGTTTCACATACAAGAAACAGCAATCATAATCTAGGAAATCAGTTCAACTACTACTAATCAAAGTGAGTCTTAAAAAATACAAAACTCGACATAGGTAAGAAGGTACCTATAGGCAGAGGAACATTTCCTTTTAATACTTTTAGCAGATTCTTTCAAGATTAGGGAACAAAAAGGTGAGTAATGACTTGCGGCAAATACAGGTGTACTCACCAATTAAAAGAAGCCTCGGTCATTGACGCCAGTCCTACTCCACCGACAATTGGTAACAGAGAAGCAACCACCCAGGGAGTGGGTGTCTGTTTGAGCAGGGAAAGAAAGAAATGGTTAGACCAACCTTATACTGGTGGATATACAAACGTAGGCCTATTGACAAAGGTAACATAGGACAGGGAAATAATTAATTTTCAACAACGCACGCTGCTATGAGTCAATATTCTAATCAAAGTAAAGATAATAAATTACCATGAAATAGTTCCTAAAGCATAGTAAAAAAAAAAGAAAAAAGAAGGCATGTAAATAGGGTTACCAAATAAAATGCCATCGGTGGGAAAAAAAGAAGAAGTGAAACTCTATCCTTATCGCACATGCATAAAAGGAGAAACAAAAAGGACCCCCTCATTCTCCCAATAGAGAGATCTCGAGTTCAGGTCTCATTCAAATGCTGATAATAAAAAATGGCAGGAGTGGAAAGAAATTAAAAATGCACCTCCCCTAGAAACATTGCTGAGAGGACAACAGAGAAAAAGGGTTCCATGGCTTTAATTGTGTGTGTGAAAGAAACAGCAACTTTTCCCAGGCTCATATTTGTGAAAAGGTTGCCTAAGGTGTGCACCATTGCCAATGGAAGGATTGCCAGAAGCTGTCAACAGAGATAAACTTAACCAATCAGAATAATCGAGATGACAGCAACATTAATCCATGAAACATTCATTCAACCATATGAAAGCACCTGTGCACCGCTGATTTTTGGCCGTCTGTAGAGATTGGAGGTCCACATAAAAAGAACAAGAACAGACCCAACGGCAAACTGAACTGTGGTGACGGTTACTGGAAATGGAAATACTTTTAAAACCTGTGAACAAGAAGTATTAGCAATTACACTCTTTTCTGCTAATTAGAAGGTTCAACTTTGAAATTCAATGGACAAATGTCAAGTGCACTCCTGTTCTAACACGTCTACTGCAAGTTCACTAACTGCAAACGTTTGGTTGCTCCATCATAGATCAATGGCTTTCAGGATTGGATATAGTTATTACTGCATATATGATATATCGCAAAAACAACAATCCAAATATGCATTCAAGCATGTTTGCATACAGCTGTTAATGCATATTCTTAGCTCCATTTGTCAACAATCCAACTTCTACAAACAAATTTCACATTTGCATGGCTTCAAATGAAAAGACAATCAAGATCCTTACTTACAGGACAAAAGCTTCTAAGTAACCACACACACACTAAAAGAAAAAGAATTTGGTCAATTGCTTGTCCGAGAGGCTGATACAGCTCAATTTCTAAAACAAGAAAAATTCAACACTTGTGGCATTACCAGTTTAGCACATTCAAACATAATCAAACCTCGATATTCAAGTGGTCAAATTTATCTTCATTGTCCCAGTTATTCTACTAACTCCGCCCGGTCATGCTTAGAATCTTACACAGCCAATCCCAAGTCCGGATAAAGGAGCAGGGTTGTACATCAAGTAGCTGACAGCCAGCACTTGAAATATCCCGTTAGATCCTCATGACATGAATCCAATTGTGAGTATGAATTCAATATGAAGCCGATCACATTGATTGGGACTTAAGGCTCCGTTTGCCTTGATTTGGTTATCTATGTTATTCTACTGGCTCGTTCAGAATGCATGTGCACGTATACAATAAACGGGATTATACACATAGAAATCAACCAAATCAAGCCAGATCAAAGAAAATAAACATCTCATCACAAGCTTCAAAATACAAAAGCCAAAATTCGGCAAAAAATAAATAAATTCGTGAAGAGATCCATATTCACCAATTTACCACACATGCAAAAGCCAGAGAAAAATTATGACCGGAAGAATCATAGTACCTGCTTGTTGTAGATGTTGAAATAAATATTGAAAAGGTACCAAAGCCCGAACAAAGACCCCAACTGCAACGTGCTCGTCAAACTACTCGTCTTCTCAGTCTCCCCGGCACTCTCCGCCGCTCTAACCTCGACCGCAGCACCCGACTCGCGGACAGGCTCCATCGGCGGGGTCGAAATCCAGCCATTGAGTCTCGACGAAGAAGAAGAAGAAATCGACGGCGATCGGAAGAGCGAAGAGTTAGGTACGAAGTGGAGGGATCGAGAAGGGGAAGGGGTTGGTAGAGGGTTGAATCTGTGAGTGGAGAAGGGGGAGGCGGTGACGGTTCGAGGTTTGGGGAGGGAGAGGGAGGGGGAGAAGGAGAATGCTGCGCTCTGCATCTTTGAGATCCACAGAGAGAGAGAGAGAGAGAGCGAGCGTTGGAGAGTCCGCAGGTAGGAGGGAGAGGGGTGAAGTTTGTAGTTTGTGTTGTTGGGGTGGGTGGGAGTAGGAAATGGGACAGCGTCGGGGAGGGAAAATAGGAATATCCTTGGAATTCCGTTTCGCATTTGCGATCCTTTTTCTCTGTTTGTCTTTGGACGGCCGGACCAGCTTAAATACACCTTAACTAGTTTAGGTTAGAGACACAATCGGAAGGTCGAGAGGTACATAACACAATGTAAAGTACCTAGGTGCACAACACCTCCCCCTATCTGGAGACGAGTAGGGGCACGTAAACCAATATAATCGTTTAAACTGATTCGGACTGGGCAAAACCGTTTTATTGGGTTTGATTATGCGGTTCATTGATCTAATTGTGATAAAATAAGAACCAGTGATTCTAATTTAGTAACTACTAGTTCTTAATTTAAGAATCATGGTTAGAATCGAACCAAACATATACTGTAATATATACACACAAGTATATATGATTATGTAATCTTAATTTGGTAAGTTAGTAATATTTTATGGCTATTTAGAGTAAAAATCTATTTTGTTATGAAATCTTATCTTATATATTATTGTAGAATGACTTTTAATGAGGAGGAATGTGAGAGCGACAAGTGTTATGAATTGATTAGCTATCATGTACTATTTAATTTTTAATTTTACAATTTAATTAAAATATTCAATTTAGTTTATTGACCCTTGATTTGTGGAATCAGTATTTTGAGTTTGGTAAACATTTAAATATTTAAATATTTTTACATATAGCAACTAAATCATGGATTTCCCTAATCAGATTTCAATATTAATTACATTATAAAGGTTGCCTCGCCCAACATAGAATGGCTAATTCAAATTACATGCTAGAGTTCTCTAGCCGATTCAATATTAAGGAAATCAAATTTAAATCATACCATAAGTACGATACAAAAATCCTTAAATTGCAGACTACCGGTCAATCCACAACATGTTGCACCGGTAGCCGCATCTTCAAAACTTAATTAGGAAAAGGTTCGATTGCTCTTCATCTTATGCTTTCAACTTTCTTACAACCTTCTCTTCTTGCACTGTACATATTTTGATGCTTTGTGATTAATAACTCGGGGTAAATATTTATCTCACATTGCTCATGGGAGAGATGGCGATAGAATATAGCAATAAATCTAATTCAGTCAATCAAATATGCCCAGGGTAGTTAATCACCAAATAAAATTATCATCTCCAATTGAAAATGCACTCATTTCAATTCCGTGAAACCCATAAAATCTTGATTAGGGTTTCATTTGTTGGCAAATATGTTATGGCCTTAATCAGATTTGTATCTATGTTCCATGACTTCAATTCATTAGATTACCAAATTTATGGGCTACAGAGAATTGCAAAGAAACCCATTTCTTTTTGAGATGTCTAAGAAAATTTTAAATCCCACTTACAATTTTCTAGATCTCATCTGATTCTTATTTTAATCGTTTTCTTCTTCTTTTTGTTTTTTTGGTACAACTGATATTTAATGTGGCATGTGAAAAAAATTTAAGTGGCTATAACCATAATTCGATGTAGGTGTATGAATATATAAAATCTATCACATAACATCCATATCAATAGAAGGCCACATATTACACCTGTTTATATTAAAAAAATTATTCATACCATGCCTATTCTTATGAGTTTAGAAATTAAGGAATAATTATGATATCCAACCATTTAACTCATCCTTTTTCATACACAAAATTTAAAAATAAATGAAAAAACTTTATTTAAACTCTTAAATGATATATCATTCCGAATTGAGTTCCATCTAAGTGTGTACTCCAATCATATCTCTTATTATTAAATTTTTTTTTATCTCTTCTCAAATCTAATTTATTTAATGTCAAAACTTAAGATTCTTATTTGATGGACGTCTACTCCACTGAAATGCAATATATTAAGATTTATATATAGCATACATTTGAAATTTTGTTGCTCCAAGATTTCTAACAAAAAATGATTGGTATGTAGGAAGTGATAATGAATGGATGAGTCAAGAGTAAAATTGATTGTTTGAATAGCTAGAAATTAAGCGCCACTAATTTACGCACTAATTTATGCAAATTATCAACACAAAGGCAAAATTAGAGATCCTATGGGTCATTTTTTATTCTCTTCTCAACTTAGTATATATACCACCATTTATGGCTTAATTATGGGGTACCTTTTCCCAATTTTTTCTTGCATCAAAATGTACTTTGGCATAGTTGTCAATTCCACATTTAGTTTATGAAAGTTGCTGCACAATTTACATTTATAAAGATGTTTATTAAAGTTAACTTTTATACTTCCATACTTTTTTTACATTACATTGATCATAAAAAATTACGACACTTTTTTTTTTACGGTGTTAACTTCAATTATTTTGTTTCGAAAAGTCACATACTTGGATTATGATTTTATAGCCGATTCAATCACCATGAGGAAATCACATCAAGAGGAGCATATAAGAGTAATTATTATATTTTCTTTTAATTTAAGTGATCCGGTAATTCAATACGCTTTGTGGTTGAAAATATAATTTCTCAAGATGATATTAAAAAAAAATTATTTTATTTCATGTCTCCGTGCATAGCACGGGTTCATGCTAGTTTATTATATATTACTATACCTATTTGATCTTACTAATACTCAATTTTCAATTTTAAGTTCCTAGTAAGACATGTTGAATCTATTTTTTTGTTTTTAGATTATTTCATTTTTTTTTGTTTAAACTACTTCACACGTTGTTTTCATCAATTTTAGGAGTTGTTTTATTGATGGTAGATTGCCAAGTACTTTGTATATCACATGAACCATATTTTGTTTTCAAATCTTATAAAATTCTATAATTATTTATTTATTTTCTGAGTTGTTTGGTGCTCCAAATTATTGATAATTTTTTGAGCTCTTGTGTTGTGGGAAAATGTTCCACCGCTAATTGGGTGGAACCTGACCAAAATCGGTCTAGTCTTGCTGTTTGGATCTTGACAAGTTCTATACGTGTATTGATTAAGTTTTGGTTCTTAATTTTCTATAACTGATTACAATGGTCCGGTTAATGAATCTCTAGAGAACCGTTCAATTCGGACTTTGTGCACCCATAGAGACAAGTTCGTCACTCAGAGACTAGAGAATTCATGAGAATTTTTTTTATTTTATAAATCTCACTTGTGTGTCGAGTAAACCTGCTAACCACCTACCTAACCCCTAGGGCTTGCCGGCTTGGATCCTTTATTTTTCTCTATTAAATGTTCGGATTAATTTATGTGTAGGCTCATTTTGAGCATTTGAATCTTGTTTTCCACGGCTCTGGATCAACTGTCCCAAGGGTGTCCCGCCTGTCCCAAAGTCAAAACCGCAACGTTTTGGTGTAAAACCAAACCTTTTGCAAAATGTAATTTTTTAGGGCCTATTTTCGGGTCCCGCATAAACGATCCGAACCGTTAAACAATTTTAAAATAATTATTAATGTGGTTTCGGAGAAATCAAGCCCATTGGATTTTTTTTACGTTATTCATCTAATTATTTGATTTTCATTTAGAATTTAAGATCCTACCAGTTTGAAAGAACATTCGGGAAAAGTTATAAAATTATAGCTTCGGAAACTCATTGATCTGAACTATAAGAGTTGTAGGGCTCATTGAGAAGAGCATCCAGTAAAAAAATTATCTTGTTCGGACATCGATACGTATAAAAAAAACTCATATTTTTAGTGTTTTGATACCAATCGATGTCCGAACAAGATAATTTTTTTACTGGATGCTCTTCTCAATAAGCCCTACGACTCTTATAGTTTAGATCAATGAGTTTCCGAAGCTATAATTTTATAGCTTTTCCCGAAGGTTCTTTCAAACTGGTAGGGTCCTAAATTCTAAATGAAAATCAAAGAATTAGATGAATAACGTAAAAAAATTCAATGGGCTTGATTTTCTCCGATAACACCTTAATAATTATTTTAAAATTATTTAAAGGTTCAGATTGTTTGTGCGGAACCCGAAAGTAGGCCCCACAAAATTACATTTTGCAAAAAGTTTGGTTTTACACCAAAACGTTGCCGTTTTGGCTTTGGGACAGGGCGGGACACCATTTTCCCGGGACAGCTGATCCGGATCCGTTTTCCACTAGCGGAGAACCCAAAGGTTCAAAACAAAGTCACGGCAAAATCTTGCATGAACTGTACCTCAGCTGTTTATTGGTCAAAAAATTAGTGCGAAAAAATTACTTCGGAAAAAGGTTTAAACGAAAAGAGACATTTTTTCTTATAAAATTCCATTTGATTAAGGAAATTTTTAAAAAATGACTAATTATAAACAGTTATCATGGAAAACTAGTTATAAACAAGGTTCGAAAAAAATCCTGTGTTCTTAATTTGTGAAAATGTTTGATAAAAAATTGATTCTCAAGGAAAAGTTATAGGCATAGATTCCACAACACTCTGAGAGGAAAAGTTATAGATGTGGATTCTAGAAATCCGATAAAATTATACGTTATGTACTCTTCTTTTATTTTTCAATAATGAAACGAGCTCCGGAGGAATTGGAGGGTCCATATTACATTAATCATGTAAAAAATCCCGGTGCTAAATATCAAAGATATGATTTTCAGAATATACACATCTTGAAATAAATGACTGCAACTTAGTATTGCAATTTTTTTCTTAAAGTAAAATAAGATTATTGTGTCTTAAGATTTATCAATATCCGATTAACATTTTTTCTCTCATTTATGTTTGCAATGAGCTTGAAAAAACTAAATAATTTCACTTGCTACAATTAGAGAAGGAGTAGCAAACATGAAAAGTTTCTCTGAACCTCGACCATTAATTGTTCTTTCCTAGATCATTTCATGGAAACTTTTTATATCCCCTAACATTTTCATTACAATTGCCCATTTCACCTATTCCTAGTCCCTAGTGAGCAATTGCGTAGGTGAATTCTTGCCCTCATTCAAAAAAGTCTTTGCTCGCTCTGTATGCGGGTTGGACCTTTAGTATGAGCCCCTAGGGCCCATTTTGACATTGTGTGGTTCCGACAAATGGGCGAGGCTCTTTGGCCTTGTGTCATTTGAGCTGGATCTCACATCGGTAGCTTCAGGGGCAATTCCAAGATTTTCATCCAGCATTAACAAAAATACACAACCTGTCTATGACGAAAAAGGAGTCGTTTGATTCCTTTTAATTTTCTAGTGTTTCTACATTGAATCAAACATCAGACAACTAATATTCTTAAATGTTTGCTATATATATGGCTCTCATGATTGGGCTAAGTTTGTTTTGTTTTATTGGGCTATTAGAATTTGGTTCAAATTTAGTTAGAAACATTTACTTTAACCTCATAAGAATAACCCAGCGCTGACCATATTAAAGAAAATTTAATTTATATCTACATATATTTTTTTTTCAGTGCATTTTTTTTAACCCAGCGGACCTCGTTGATTACATGGTGAAGTCGCCCCAGTTTGAGTGGGGTTGTGTGTGTATAAAGTGCCTATTTTATCTCTCCCTAGAAGGCAGGTGAATTGGTAAATGGAATGAGGGCAATTACCCCTTGCCCTCATTGAAAAAAACTAAAGGATCCATCATCCATAAATAAGGAATTAAAACTAAACTGTCCTGAAAGGGACTAGAAGAGTAGGAGGATCCAATCCTCATTGGTGCTCCGCCGCAACTGTATAGTTGTCGGGACTCGGGATCGTGACCTAGATTTGGTAAACATTTTTATATACTTACTCCAGTCCATATAATTTTGATGAAGTTTCAGTTTGATTCATTCAATTTCGATTTCATCGATTTGAACCTTTTATTCTCATCTGTTTCAATATAGATCCTTGGCCGTCAGTATTAAATATTTCACAAGGAGGGAAGCTGCGCTTTAAATGAGTGGAGTAAAGTAGAATACAACCACTGTATAGGTATGCTAGTTTAATTGTCACTTTTCTTTCTTGTTATTAGATTATTGTGAAAAGTATAAAATACACTAAACAGTTGGTAGTGCGAATCGGATGTTTTTGTTTTTTCCGTTCCAAATGTTCCTTCAAGATGAACTAAATGTGCCCTTTTTTCTTTTCGTTCTGTGAACAGACAGAAAGTGCAAATTGGTTTTAACAAAATCACACCCCAATGTAATAGCTAACAATGTGCTAGTCATATCGGCCATGATCGTTTCGCACTTTCGTTTTAGTTTTAGTTTTGACGACATCATCATTTTTTTCATTTCTCTCTCTATCTCTCTCCACTCATTATACCTGATGACATTATCAAAACTAAACTAAATTATCTAACCAAATACAACCATCAGATCGAATTCCAATGTTTGTATTCTCTGAGGCCTTAACCCTAACCTCAAATTTAATTTGCAATGAATCATATTACAGCTGGAAAACGTCTACATTAAAATTAGACAACCAAGACAAATTTTTAGCATAGGGGTTAGGACCAATATGAACAAAACGGAGGTGAGAAATATAAAACCAAACACGTGCGGAAAGGAGTCCTCAAATAATAGATAGATATAAGGTTTACATGAAGGAATTGAAAAAACATCGACTATGTTAGAATCATGAAAAAATACAGGGACCAGTTGTATAATTCAGCATTTCTAAGTTTGGGCAATCATTTTCTTACCAAACACAAAAAACTACCAGTAGGTCAGTTTCATTTGTTGTGAGTTGGCAGCAATTTTTCTATGCCGGGCACCGTTAACATGGCGCTTGAGCATGCATCGCAACTGTTTTAAAATATTTTGGACGTCCCAGATTTTAGAGAGAGAGAGAGAGAGAGAGAGAGAAAAAAAATTTGAACCATCTAAAAACAATTGAAATGTGCACTGCACACCGTGTGGCCGTACCTGCTTGGAAGTGAAAAATTCCTCGGAGTTGGGGTATGGAATTACAGGGATACAGGGAGGAAAGATTAGTGGGACCAATAACAAAAAAAAAAAAATTGTGAGCTAAACCCAACTATTTTAGCCTTTTAGGCAGCCAAGCTCATGTCAAAATTATTACTCCTTTTTTTGTCCTTTTGATTTTCACATCCTTAAGAAAATAAATTAGGCGGGCTGTACAGTGGGAGGCAGCCAGTATTAAATTGATGGAATTTGATTAGTTAATTCTTAATTAGTTTAAGTGCGTGTAAATTGATCTGAACACTCAACCGTAAAAAAAAAAAAAAAAAAAAAACTGAAATTTTAATGCTGAAATATGTTGTTGGATCACGGACTTTCCATATTTCTAAAACCAGTAACAAATCGTATCGTAATAGAACCCATGAATTGATTAATTGTTTAGTTAAGGAATAAATTGTTTCCCGAGTACAGATAATTAATGCTACGTATGTGTAAGTAATATTCGAATAAGAAGTTGATGGGATTACTTACGCCCTCAAAAAATCTATAAAGTCAATAGTTTTGATTATTTTCTCGGGGTCAAGAAGGACACAAAGGATTTTAATTTAAGAGGGCCAACAATCCATATCCCTTGACAATTTTTTAACCCACCTTATATAATCACTGATCTTTACCACCCAAAACCCTGAGGCTGTGTTTGGATGACTGAAATCTTGAGTAGGAATAGAAATATGATTACTGGGAATCAAATTCCCCAAAATTTTCTTGAATAGGAATATGATTACGGGAATCGAATTACTAGGAATTTGATACCTGAAGGAATGACATTTTGGTGTTTGGATTAATTCAGTAATCTTATGCAGGAAACAATTATTTTGGAAATTTATTAAAGTCAACATTTTCTTTTCTTAGTGAATGAGTCAAAAATCTGAGATTCCCATGGGATAAATGAGGAATCAGATTCTCACTCAATCTAGGAATGTAATTCATGGTTGAATATATCATTAGGAATCACGTTTCTATTCCTGTCTCTGCCAAATGTTGGAATCAGAAAAGCGTCGCACCACATTTGTGTTCCTGTCTGTTCCAAACGTTGGAATCATGGGTAGAAGGCATCACATTCTTATTCTCTCTTGAGATTACTGTCATCCAAACACAACCTGATATTAATCTCTGTGTTAAAAAGAAGTCTTGAAATTGATCCAATATCAAAACCATAGGACATCCGTCACTCAATTCTATCTTATATATATATATATATATATATATATATATATATATATATATATATATATATATATCTATATGATTATTTCCAACACATACACTTTCGTGGATACAAACCCAGATCTAAAATATTTTATCTCTCAAACCTTTTTCACCAGCGAATGACAATGCATAAACGAAGCCATCCATGGGTGCCACTTTTTAAATGTAATAAACGAGAAGTTATTAAATTATGAACGAAAATAGGCAATGATTGGATAAAAATTGATAATGTATTTCTTTTATTTTTCAAGAATGAGCTCCGGAAGAATCGGAGGATCTAATTTGGATTCTTTGTATTCTTTAGAGATTGTGGTAATATTAGTCATGTCAAAAATCATAGTGTTGAAATCGAAAGATATGATTTCAGAATATATGGAGTAAATAAATGCAATTTAGTGTTTCCAATGAATTTTCGTCAAGTAAAAATGTTTGAAGATTTATCGATTTCGGATTATTTTTTTTAATCATTATGTTAGCAACGAGCTTGAAAAATTAAATAATTTCGCTTATTAGATAAGATTCGAAAGGGATCCATAAATAAATAATTAAAAATAAATGGTCCTGAAAGGGACTAGAAGGAGGATCCAATCCTTTTGTTACTCTTTGGGTGCTCCGCCGCAAGTGTGTCGTGACCTAGATTTAGTAAACTTTATTATATATTTAATATTATACTCCAGTGCACATAATTTTGATGAAGTTTCAGTTTGATCACTTTAACTTTCGAACCTTTTTATTCTCATCTGTTTTAATTTAGATCCTCTTCCTCGGTCATCTTTAAATATTTCACTTGAGGGAAGATGGATTTTAAATGAGTGGAATCAAGTACTGTAGAATACAAAAGTATATGTATGATAGTTTAATTGTCGCTTTTTCTTGCTGGTTATGAAGTTATTGAAAAGTTTAAAGTATCCTAAAATAATTGGTAGTGCGAATTAGGTGTGTTATTTATTTTCGTCCCAAATATTCTTTGAAGAAAATGATATAGGAACCAAATGTGCCTTTTCTTTTCTTTTCGCATACAGGCTAAAAATACAAAACAAAATGAAAATCAACCTCTTTGGTTCTAACAAAATCAAGCCCATTTATAATAACTAACAACCTGTTGATGATATTAGAATTCTTGATATTCATGCTTTTGACAGTACTTAACCCTTCAAATTTAATTTGCAATGAAGGATATTACTGTATGAAAACTTTTGCATTAAAATTAGACTAACCAAGACACCATTTTAGAACAGGGACTAGGACCAATATGAATACAACAGTGTTAAGAAATATGCAGCCAAACACAAGTGCAAAAGGAACACTCAAATAAGTAAATTGAAACGGTAAAATCATGAAAAAAAGTACGAGGACCAGTTGCGTAATTCTGCATTTTAAAGTTTGGTACGCGAGAGCCCAAATTTGGGGCAATCATTTTCTTACCAAACACAAGGGACTACCAGTAGGTCAGTTCCTATTTGTTGGGAGTTGGGGCACGAGAAGAAATATTAGGGGGACCAATAACCAAATAATAAAAAAAAAAAAAGGATTGGTGAGCTAACCTAACTATATTAGGCAGCCAAGCTCATGTCAACTTCTTTTTTTTTTTTTCCTTTTAATTTTCACATACTTACGAAAATAAATTAGGCATGCGAGGCTGGGAGGGGCAGCCGGTATAAAGTGGGTGGAATTTGATTACGGTAGTTAATTTTTACTTAGTTCAGGTGTGTGTAAATTGATTTTTTTTTTTGAACGCTCTATTATTATTGGAGAAAAAAAATACTCACAGTATCGTCAACACGCCGAAATAAGTTGTTGGGTCTATGTTATTGCATCACTGGAATACTTACGCACGTGCTTTTCATTTTTCTAAAACCATAAACCAAAAACAAATCATTTCGTGACAGAACCCATGAAAAATTGATTAATAGTTGAGAAATAATTTGTTTCCTGAGTACAAATAATGTACGTATGATTCTCCTTACTTAAGAAATTAGAGATTGGATTAGGGGTTATCTGCGTCGTTATCTCAGAGGGCCGAAATCGGTTGAGTCTTCACAAATGACTAGAATATCCGGTTATCCAAATAAATAAATAATGCCATATGTACATGTAGTAAATAATTTTCGGATACAATGTTGATGGGATCACTAACGCTCACATGAAAGTTCCGATTCTTTTTGTGGGTTCAGGAAGGACTCACAAAAGGCTTTATTTTCGGTCCGTCCTACTAAGCTTGTATTTTATAATTTCTAATTTTTAAGTAAATTTTAGTTGATAAGTGAGAATAATGATCCATCTCATAAAACGTGAAAAACCAAAAAGTCCACTTAATTAAACGGGACCTTAATAGTGCCAACAATCCATCCCTTTCTTGGCACTTATTTAGTTTTTTTTTCTTTCAATTATAGGAATTTTATCTTCTTTTTCATACTCTTCCATCCTAAAAAGGATGTCCAAAAACACTGTTCACACCTTTCAAAATTTTTATTATTATATATTTTGTAATTTATAATACTTTTTATGATTTAAAAATTTTTGTTCAATAAAACTAAATGAGATTTATCAAACAAGATCAATATTTGCATATATAAATCATTATACATACAAATTTATAGATAATTTTATGATAGGGATGAATATTGTTTTTGGACATTCTTTTTGGAACGGAGGGAGTATGTTGTTGGAGAATGTAGGAAGTTCATATGGGCCCCAAGCCCAAGACCAAGACCAAAAAAAGAGCTCAAAATTGGGTAGATATCTACTAATTTTTTGAGCCCACCAAGGAAAGGCCCAAGTTTTGATAGTCTCTATTGCATTTAACTTGGGCCAGTCTCTATTGCATTTCAATTTTGGACCTCAACGAAAACTGTTGCCCAAAACACAGAGGCAGGAGATCGTTGGACTTTGTTCGTTTCTCTGTTTAGTTTTAGTTTTAATGATATCATCATTTCTCTCATTTCTCTCTCTATCACTATCCACTTATTACATCTGCTGACATCATCAAAACTAAATTAAACTGTCTAACCAAACATAGTCGTTAAAATTTTCCAACATTTCAGTCGGGATAGGAGCAAATTTTGGCTTCTTGGTTGAAAATCTTCTAAAGCAACATAAATTAATCCTAGATGCCCATGTGGTAGAGCTCATGCAACTGGTGGCTAACTTATGCGGTAGAGCTCTTAGATGCTCCACATTGCATTTTGGGATCAATTTCCATTCTCCCCTCCCCCATGTAATAGATGAGGAATGATAAATGACAAAAAAAAAAAAACATAATCCTCTTCTTTTTTCTTTTTTTTGTGCGTTGCTATATATGTTGCATTGCTTTGTTTTTTGTTCTCAATTTCTAAAGATACTTGAATTGTCGAATAAAATATTGTTAAACGAGATATTCAAGGACTTGCCTGCTATAATCTCCGCTTAAATACTACAAATTTCTGCAAGCACATAAAAATGTACTACCTCCGTCCCAATTTATTTGCCCTTTTTGGGGAAGCGGATTTTTAAGGGATGTGAAAACTTTGTATTGACTTTTCTGTTTTGTCCCTAAATTCAGTCAATATTACTGTGAACAAATTTGTGAGACTAATTTATTATATGAAAGTCAAAACATATTCAATATGGATCTTATTTGATAGATATCAATTATTTTTATTATACAAAATTTTCAAAATCATAAAAACCGTTATAAAATAAAATATAATAGACTAGTCAATTAAGATGGGAAAAGTACTTTTTAAGGGTAAAATTGGAAAGTGACCTAATTTTGATGGATGTTTTTAGAAGTGGGACAAATATTTTGGAACATCCCAAAATGGAAAGAAGGACCAAGAAATTGGGATGGAGAGAGTATATATTAAATCATATACAACTACAAGGGTAACCATCACAGGTTGAGATTTATGAAAGAAAAAAGAATTATTAACCAAGAGAGAAGGGAATTTTAGGGAGGTCGGCCTTGAGGCGCTTGTTGACTAAGTCGCGTTGGCCATGATAAGATCATGACAAGTGTCGCGAGTGGTAAGTCAAGCATGACACGTGTGACCTCTCGTGCAAGTTTCGGCGGGAGGGCCCTTTAGCGTAGGGCATGAGCCTCCGTGGGGGCCACCTAGGTTGGACTCTCTTTGCGTAAAGAGGCGCCCGGCGCCATGTGCTTGGAGTGGGGCAAAGGCGAAACGGTATGGGTCATCCGAGATAGGAGAACGACCCATGGTTTAAAATGATTGGGCGGCTCGGAACATGAGCGAGGGCCAAAACCCAGTCCCACTTAGCCTGTGTGATGATGCCCGCCGCGGTCAAAAGGCGAGGACCCCGTGGCCCCCCAAGGCTTGGCGGTGATATCGGGACCTTATGTGTCACAAACCTTGCCTCTTGGGAATAAAGGGAGATCTAGTGGCTTGGTGGCTAAGAACAAGCAGGGATCGGCTTGCGGGGAATGGTTTGCCGCCGCTGCAATGATGGTGATGTCACATCACGCATCGGGTTGTATGGAAAGGACACATATTATCATATTATAGGATGACCACTTGACACCTTTTGATTGGTCCAAGGTGCCTATAAATATGGGACATCCCCCTTCATACCCAAAGGGGTTGGTGAAATCTTGGCAAAAGCCTATGCTATCCTAGAGAGAGAAAAGAGTAATCATTGAGTGAGAGGAAAACATTTCTCTCTAGTGAGATTATACTCCATCTCTTAGGTCACCAAGGGTATCACAGATTCGATTGAGAAAGAATCCACCGCTTTTAATCCTTCTTCATGACACACTTCTCGTTTCTTCACCCTTTTCTCAGACCACCCCATTTCCTTCTTTCATCAGCAGTGTTTTCTTATCGACTATCCATACCTCTCCAAAATTTCATCAACGCTAACTGCAACCATCTCCTACAGGAATTAATATATATTTTCTTTGTTAGAATGAATAAGTTTTGGAGATTTGTATTTGTAGCTTTTTTAGGTTAATTTATCTTTTAATTTTTTAATAAACCCCAAATTTATGTTTCGCTTTGGGCCCAAAAAGTCGGTCATTGCTCTATCCGTCAAATTTGGGAATGAATGTCGTGAAAAATTCATTGTAATATTGACATCCATAATACTCAAAATGACATCCATGACACTTAAAACGGAAGATGTTAAAGGAAGCTCTCAAATACTCTGTAACGGCTTGTTTAAGACCGGATATGAGTGGTGGATATACTAATTGATTGAATAGTATATTATGAACCTATATATATCCGGTGTTTGATAGGAGAAGTATTAGGTCGGATTAGTTAACAGGTGGACACTCTATATAGTGAAAAGCTGGATATAATATCCGGCAACCCCCTGTGTTGCGGGTGTTTTGTTTACTCAATTGCCCTATCCAACGTTTTCTCCTTTCTTCTCCATTACAGTCCTCTTTTTTTGTCCAAAACTCACAAATGCAAAAGCATCTTCTTGTTTTTTTTTTAACTGAAAAGGAAAAGAAAATAAAGAACATTAAATATCTTTCTTATGAATATCCGGAGGAGGCGCTATGCGGCAAAACTACATCATTTTGCTCATTTTCTTGGTACATTCAAGAGCCCTCTTTGGAGAGTTAATTTTGAAGTTCAATTTTAGGGGATTTAGGCTCTTTGGAGTAGGATATAGTGAGTTTAGGCACTTCGAGTTTAGGGTTTAGGCACATTGTAGTGTTTTTTTTCCCCTCCAAACAAGGCCTTTGGAAGCTTTGGAGGTGTGCACTTTTGCCATAATTTTGCCGCACAATACGGCGCACAACACCTACTGCATAACACCCACCCCGGATCCCTTTCTTATATATTTAAGGAGAAAATTCATATCAAACATTAAACCATATGATACCCAAACAAACCATGTGTAACTAATCCCCCGTACATAAATTTGGGCGGATAAGATATGGATAAGGTCCTAGACCGGATTAAATAAGTGCCTGATTACTCATCCGAGTGTTGTATTGAACTCCCAAATCAAGGCTTAACAATATTACTCATCCGGGTACCCAAGACCCCACCCAAAATAAAACATATCCGGTCGACAAACGGGTGGTTAACAGTTCTATTGGAACATTAGCCATTGCGAGACGTGCCCCAATGTACCCTAATTACAATTTCGACCGGAGGATTGTGATGTTGGAAAATATGTTTACTTTGTGATAAAACTAAAAATATGAGTTCAATAAAATCAGAACTCAAAACTTGGAAATCAAAGAGAATAAAAGGTGATCAAGGTGATTGTTGCACTCTGTACTTAAGACAGATTCGTCCCCGCCACGGTGCTTACGGTCTGCATGGACGTCTATTTCCCAGAACTACTTGATTGAACGCTCCACAGAAGTACCACTATAATTGATGGGTTTGTTAAACAAAACTTGTGTCTGTACTCTCTCAAATGAAAAGACTCTGATTCAATGAAAGTGTAGAAAAATCAACCACTAAAAATGAATGAAGCATGCCATATATATGGGCTAACTGGTAACTCTATGAATAGTTATCAATGAGAAGATACACCTCTATTCATAAAAGGACGCGTCCGTCCACAGTAAACAAATGTCAATGAAAAAATGCAATTCCAAATCTAATCAATTTTTATTCACACTTTAAATAAAATATTATATCCAAAATATTTTCACAAGCATCTTCGTATACTAGTGATCCTTTGGGGAGCAGTGTTCTTGAAAATTTACATGGGGTCATGTCCACGTTGGAAAGCCCAGTGGTGTTACTTTACTTATCATCACCTTCCTAGAATGTGGTTTGGTCATCCCGATAAACACTCCAGTTATGTTGAAATCCTTTTTTGGTTTACAACGCGTAAAACCTAGAATGGGGATGGTGATTTCCCTTGGAGAACAGTACGAGTGTTGGGCTGATCACTATCATTTGTGATTGGTTATGGACACTTGGACAATTCAGATTTGTTCGGCAGCGAACATTTCCGATTTCTTTGAATAAGATGAGATCTGAGCCTTCCATAACCGACCACGAACGGCTGTGATTGGCTAAGACCCACGCTGTCTCCTAAGACTCATGCTGTCTTCGAAGGAATAGCACCCATCCCAGGTTTGCAAAACCTTACTGTTCTTATCAACCATTGACAAATGAATAACAAAAGGATAATATTTGGGAGTGGCACCAAGAAATATCATATCCTTAGTATTAAAAAAAATACAGTGTTGTGAAGCGAACTTGCAATAATACTAAGAAAATATACATTTTCATGGTTTAATCATTCGTGAACATAAAACAAATATAATTAAACGAACTCCGTTCCAATAAATTTGTCCGATTTACAAAACAAGAACTTAAATATAAAAAATGTCAAACTTTTTATATAGTACCTTGAAAGAAATCATTGATAGCTAATGTAAATTATATATATAAAAAACATATTTTCTTGAAAATTTGTAATTATTTTAAAGTCTTTGTTTAAGGACCGAAAAACTGAAACGAAAGGAGTATCAATTAGCTTAGTTTGGGAATTCGAAAACACAGAGGCACTACTTCGGAAAAAATGGAGGATTAATTTGGAAACATAGAGGCACTAGTCTCAGACAGAGATCTTCGTCCTTCACAATTAGAATGAGAGAGAGAAAGAGAGATTCACTCTTCACAGTTCATCTTGAAGGTGATTAGGAGAAGGATTTTCTCTCAAGACTAACCAAAATTTTTGAGCAAACCAAAATTTTTTTTTAGTAGACTTGGGGTGGCATGTGGAAGGATTTTCTTTATGAGAAAACCAATTTTTTTTTTTCACTCGACTTGGGGAGTGGGGGTGACGTCCCTATCCTTAACGCGAGGGGACTGACTTTCACAAATCACCTACCTTAGGGCATCTCCACTCGCATAATTAAGGTGAAACTAGTGTAAGAATTAGTACAATTAACTACAAAATATGTAGAATATGTTCCAATAGTGTTATTTGTGTAAGAACTAAACTGGCAGGGATTAACATAGCTTGTTTCAGCAATACCTGTGATGGAACGACAAACTAATGAGAGAGAGAGAGAGAGAGAAGTGGGAAAACCCGAAAAAGATGCTTTTTCGTGTATTGCTTGTCTACTGGGAAAAAATAGAGAGGACAGAGGTAGAGGTAGGGAGGAGAGAGAGAGAGGGGAAAAGAAAGAAAAGTTGGGTCCCACCTATACCTATATATACATACAAAAATGATAGGTACATACCCTTTCAACCACTCTTCACCACACCCTCTCTTACATGTGTGTGGTGGGGCTTGCCCGGTGGGTCCCAGTGGACCCCACCACACACATGTAAGAGAGGGTGTGGTAGAGAGTGATTGAGAGAGTGTGTACCTATCATTGTTCATATACATATGTATTTGTGTACCTTTTTACATTTTAACAACACCATTACAACATTTTTTTACATTAATAACACATTTTGTCATAACAACAAAAAATGAGACCTACTTTTTACACTTTTGTATCATATAACTAGGGCCGGCTCTGAGATTTAGGGGACCTAAAACTATTTTTTTCAAATTGGGCTCTTAACTCTTAATATATCATAGTTAAAACTTAAAACTATTTAGGAAAAAAAAATCATAAATAATTCCCTTGAAAACATAAGTACTACACATACATATAAAATTGGAGGCCCCAAAAATAGTCCAAATTTGGAGGCCTAAAGCAGTGGCTTTACAGGTTTTAGCCCAAAGCCGACTCTGCATATAACACCACAGTTTTGTCATAACCACCGGAGATGCCCTTAGATTGTCTTGCCATTCATGATGTCATACATATTCGATCACTTTCTTGAGATTTATGATGTCGTAGATATCATGCATGGCAGAGCCAAGAGTCATCAAAATCCAATGGAAAAATTTCAAAAATAATTCCTGAGCTTTGGATTCAATGTTTCATACACACTTGAATTGTAATAAACGTTAATTAAACCCTCCTTTTCATTCCTTCATCAATTCCCATCTTGGCCCAATTTCTCATCGAAAATATGACAGAATGACTGACTCGGCACTTACATGGACATTTTGGGTATGCCTTGGCTAATAAAGTAAATAGACCTAGCAAAATTAAAGAAATATGATCAAATCACTCTGGCCTTGTTCTCCAATAAATTTTATCAATATTTGATAAAATCAAACCCTTGATTTGGTCAAATCTTGATATAATCTAGATAAAATCTATTGGAAAACAAGACCTGAATCTGTTTCCTTCTTAATCCCCTTTCCATGCTTTCCATCCAATCCCGATGTCGCTAATATCCGTCTTTTTTGGTCATCAGATAGTCTGCACTTCATTATGGTTCTTCATTGATACTTTCTTGTTCTCCTAGGGATGGATACGATACAAAATGCATATTTCACGAATCTTTTACCGGATGGTGCAATCCTTGAAGATCAACTTCCGATGGAGGCATGGAGCTTCAAGATGAAACTGGATTTGCAATCCTGAAGCTTTTAATGGTAGTTGTTGTTCTTTGTTTGCAGATGAAACTAGTAAGTTTCTTTGGTACCTTCCCTTAATAGAGATATAGAAATGGAATTAGAAGTTGCATGTCCAGTGGTTCATCGGCATTTTGGATCAATTAAGTAGTATTTAACTACCTCTGGTGGAAGTGTGTTCATGTTATATGTCCCGTGTCTTCATATCATATTGTGTCGTGTTCATATTTTGTGTACTTGTGCTACCATCTCTAGTTCTCTCTCTAGCTTCTGCTTATAATACACATAGATGGAATTGTTAGAGATCCATTCAAATCCCCACCATTCCATGATTTTTGACCATATATTCTCCTAGCCACCGTGCAATAAATGAAGTAGCAGGTGTTTGACCATATTCTTGTCTTTTCTAACAGAAAATTTGTCTATTTTTTACCATATTCTTCTTGTTTTTTTTCTAACAGCAAGGTTACCATTTTTCCTTTGCATAGCCAAAACGCCTATTTTCTCAAACATTTGTTGGCTAGGTAAAGTAGTTTTATGACATGTTTCCAAACGAAAATGCTTTGGCACTGATGGAGATGTTCTTCGAACAAAACTCTCCTCTTTCTCTCTCTCTCAAGACAACCAAGTCCCTCGTTTCTTCCTCTGTTTTTCAAGATCAGATGTGAATCATCCCACTTTATGAATAAACTTTGTCCTCACGAGGACTTGTACCCCGCCAAACCGAATTAACTTTATATTTTTCAGCATCAACCAAACACCCATTTCCCAAAAAAAAAAAAAAAAAAAAGCGTCAACCAAAATAAAAATAAAAATCAACACATTCCATGTTTATAGCTGTAGCGAGATACGTGCCCCGAAACACCTAACAATTTTGACTGGAGGATGTTTTTCCCTCCAGCATCGCAATCCTCGTCAATTCAAGAAATACGCATTAGTTGGGGAAGAGATGTCGAGGACAATTGCAGATGATAATAGCTAGCAACGAAAGGCCATAGATGATCCACGAGATGATCCTGAGGCATAGGGGAAAAGATATGGTAACAGCTAAGAAGAAAGCTGTGAACCCAAAGAATACTCCAACATGGTCAAGCTTGCGGGCTGCATTGGCATGCTTCGGGGCTATGTATTTAGCTACGAAGATGGACGCAAATGCCAACACAACCATTTGGCAGAACAAGTGGAAGATTAGGGGGTTAACAGTGCGGTATTGGATGGCGATCTCCATAGCGCCGGTCAAGCAGAAGGTTATGACTAGTGGTGGGAAATCGAAGTGGTTCTGCTCCTGCTGCGCATTTGTTATTGCTACCAAGTCAGGAGGCTGGTTTTGGGGCTCGAGCAGCAGAGCATTTGGTAGCTGTAATGGCTGTTCAATTGATAGTACCAGGTCAGGGGCCTGGTTTTGGGGATCGATGGGAGAACTGGGAGGAGGTGGAGGTGGAGGCGGAGGCTGTGTTTGTAAGAATTGTGCCAGTGTTTTTCTCAATGGGATCATGGTTTTCCTTCCAAACACCTATAAGGAAATATTGGCTAATTTATCTGATCTTTATAGTAAAATTGGCCTTTATAGTACAATTGGCCTAGTTTGGGTAAAAAATTAAAACCAATTTAAAAAAAAAATTGTCTTTATTTAATTTTTTTTGCATTCGTTAGTTTTGCATCGTGATTTTGTGATTTTTGGATTCCTTTTGATGAGATGAATCTAATGAGTATAAAATTATGGAAAAAAATATTTTTTTTTTTGAATAAAGCCAAAATAGTTGGATTATTGGACCTATTTTGATTTTACTCAAAAAAATTTAAATTTTGACCATAAATTTATACTTGTTAGATTTGTCTCATCGAAAGGAATCCAGAAACCAAAAAAATTTTGACGCAAAACTAACGAATGAAAAAAAGTAAATTAAATAAGAACAAATTTTTTTTAAAAAAATCGGTTTTTAATTTTTTACCAAAAATTGTTAAAAAAGGCAAGACGCTGAGCTGATGTAGTCGGGGATTCTGTTGAATTTTCGGAATTTCTTACAAGTGCATCGTTATGATTGTCTGACGTTGGTCCTGTTTTGTTTTTTGAACTGAGGGGATGTTTTGTTGGGCAGGATAAACTTATCTACGGATGGGGCGTACCATCGGCCGCTTGATTAGTACGTCAAAAGTTGAATTTTAGTTTATTTAACCAAAATTTAACTTTTGACATATTTATTGATATCTGATCAATCCGATTTTTTGCGTGAATACATTACTTTGCAGATCCTACAAGATAAATAGTTTAGATTATTGCAAAGGTCGTACAATAAGGCCCACAATGAGTGGACCAAACCTCATAATTTGTGACACCTCGGTAAATAAGTTTACTGTAAGTTCCGTGAATTAAATGAGTACCATTGATTGGAACAATTCTTATTCTTATTCTCCTACAGTTCTTAACTTTTACTCCATATAACTTTTTACATGATGCTGCTCAAAAAACCTTTTAAGATGATGCTGCTCAAAAAAACTTTTTACATGATGGGAACATTTCTTAACTTTTATACTCCGATAGATTGACCCATCTAGGACTGAAGACCAACTACTCCAATAACTTATCTTGGGAACAGTTCTTCTATTCTAGAGAGAATTTTTGCGTACTATCCAATCATATGGACTACACAATCACATTGACCACTGTAATCGATTTAGAGGAAACATTTGTTTTCGTCGACGCTGGAAAAAATGTTTTCTCCAACCATTAACAGCTGCAACTCTAGTCCTCCACTCTGTACTTGCAATGCCCCAATCTAATCGGAAGCGCGTCGATCAAGATTCAATTAGGGTGCAACTGGTAATCAAACAGTGTTGATTTACTGGATTTTTCCACATCCATTGCTGCTACCTACCCAGTAGCGAAAGCCACATATGAAGTTGTGGAATCGGGCGATTTCATGAGAATTAAAATAATTGTCATTACTAAATTAATTTTCTTCTTAATTTATAGGGATGGCAATTGCACCCTTCCCGGCCAGAACCCGCCCGGCCCCTAACCTGAATGGGCAGGTATTTTTTCAATTTTTTGGGTTTCGGGTATATAATACATATATGTAAAATAACATTTTAACCCTTGTATTTTGGTCCCATTTCAAAATAACCACCGAGTATATAAGCAAATTTTCCATTTTAGATCTAGGTTTCCGTTAGATTTTCTCAGCAGAGAACAGCCGCACTTCTCATCTTTTGGGTTGAAACGAAATCATGAACATCCGCACCTCTCCGGCGTGTGGTCGGTTCACCGGTAGTAGATGAACCCTTTGGATTCCGGCGCTACCCTCGCAAGTATCTTATTCTCTCTTCTCTCTCCTTGTTTCAGATGTTCCATGAACTGATTTGGGAAACTCATGTTTCATTTGCATTTTATGTGTCTCTGTTGTGTTTACCTATTTAGACTTCAAAATATAGGAGTATGAGTTTCTAAAGGCAAAAGTATATATAAGAGCTGGTAATAATCAATTAGTTGACTGTTGAGTTCAAGATCTACGATTCTTCCAAAGGGCGGGGCGGGTATACCCATTACCCGATAGGGGTGGGAAGGGGGGAGATTTTCAATACCCGGACGGATTTCGGGTCAGGGCCGAGGATGTCCGGGAAATTTCGGGTCGGGGTCGGGTAACATCAAAACCCGCTCCAACCCGCCCTGTTGCCATCCCTATTCATTTATAAATGAACCGCCAAATTCAATGTTGACACTACGAATTACCTTTTCTATCTTTGAAACTCACTAAAATTTCTGAGAAAATACCAAACAAAAGGGTTTAAACCCATTTGATGTTGTCACTATACAAGATAATTTCCAAAAATCCAGTAATAGTTTCAACACAATACAAAACTAAAGGACTAAAACCCATTTGATGTTGTCACCACACAAGATAACTTTTATACTCTTGAAACCCATTAATTGTTAAACCAAAAAACGTAGGGCTAAAACACCAACTCCTTTTTCATCTTCACAGTAAAAAATTTAATACAACGGTTATTTGTAATGTCCATCTCTCACATGGGTGGGACCTACCCATACAAGGGATCCACCTTAGGTGAGGGGGGTTGATAAATAACCATTGTATCAGAAAAAGAAAGTCTTCACCCCCTTCGTTCTCTCTTCGTCGGTTTATTGGGTAGTTGATTGGAGTCCACGTCAATTTTCTCTTGCCTCTCTCTTACATATTTAACATCAAACACTAAGCCACTGGTACATATTCTAGAGCTTGCTACTTTGATTTATTTTGATGTTTACGAATGACCCCATGCATGCTTCTGAATTCTTGAGTCGCCCCTATAGCTTCTATGAAGATTTCACCATTGAAATCTTGGAACTTATCTTATAATACTGCTCTGGATGGAGATTGAGATCGAGGTAGGATTAACTTGTAACCTGACCCATGGCCAACGTTAACAATTGTTTGTCCTCCCAAAATTTAAATTATGTAAATCATTCTCTCCCTATCATTTACATAATTTTAGCATGGACATACTCATAGAATCCCTAATAAAAAGGAAATTATTGGACAACGCATTCTGTATATTATACATATATATATATATATATATATATATATATATATATACACACACACTCACACACGCATCTACATGAAAGAAAGTCTTGGAATTACTCCATGATGATATATATCATACTACTCCCTTTGTCCCAAAAATTTTCTTCGGCCGGCAAAACGAAGATTTGAAAATAATGTAAATGTTTTTAAAAAATTCAATATTTTTTTAACAATTTACTTAGACATCAACGAGTAGTTTTAATTCATAAAAAAAAATTGAGATTAAACTTCCTTTTAAAAGACTTATTATTTTTAAGTCTTCATCTTACGGATTGGTTACAAATTTTAGGACAGAGGGAGCAGTGTATATAGATTATAGATTGCAGAAATAGTGCGGGAGTAGGATACTAGTACAAGTGAAAACGCGCACATGGGAAACGCCACGTTGTAGATCTTCCTGGTCAATTTCATGGATGCCCCTCCCTGGACCGTATCATTTCTCAAAATGAAGAGGCTGTGCTAAGGGGAGGGAAAAGGTTGGGTCCACAGGGGTGGAGTCACGAAGTCCTTATTTTCTAGTAAAATGATAAAATTAAGATTTAATAATAAAATCAACACTTTATTTTATTAAATGAGAAGAGGTTTGATAAAAATCTAAAATTTTTGAATGAGAAAGAGGTGCAAAATCTTAGATTTTATCAAACCCCTTCCACATTCGATAAAATCTAGTGTTGATTTTATCAAATCTTAATTTATCCCGATTTTATTTGGGAAACAAGGCCAAAGTAGGAAAGTGTTAGAGAGTACAGTTGTACTCCAAAGGTTTTATAAGATACTCCCTCCGTCCCAATTTGTTGGGCCTGTTTCTTTTTTGGAAATTTTCAAAAAATTGTCTATATTTTATAATCTATAATATTTTTTATGATTTTGAAATCTTTGTTTTAAAAAATTAATTGAGATCTATCAAACATCTATGTGTAGAACACGTGTGGGATGAGCAAGTGGGAGATTTGATGTCCAACTCAACAAATTCCGTTAGTATTTTGACATATTTGATTAATAGAAGCAAAGTTTAGAGTGCAATTGAGTTTTTTTGAAAGTTTATGAGTATATTAGATATTGAAGTCACAATTTGGGGGTATTTTAAAAAATTTCCCAAAAAAAGAAAAGAAGACAAAGCATATCGCCATATGATAAGGTGCTACTGCAAGGGAAAAAAAATTGCAGTATTACTATCTGAAACAGCGCTACTAAAAAGGCGCAGCGCCATATGATAAAGAAAGGGCAAAAAAGGAAAGCGCCATTTGATAAGGCACTATTCATGTCTGTTTATTATTTTTTCTTTTGTATGAAAAAAATGAGATGTGTTAAGGTAATATCCATATAGTTATGATCGTACCACGATTGTAATTGGATGAATAGATGAGATTCTATGGTTAAGGTAACTTGTTTCGTTGCCATTTTATTTTGCAAGAGGGAATTCTTACTCATTTAATTATTTGGTACGGAGTATGTTTTATATTGTTGTTCATGTTCTTAATTTTTCTCTTTCGACGAAGTAGGTGTACAAGACGGAACAGAGAGCTCTGCTTTCCCTTGCCAGGGACAGCAGAGCCCCTCTGTCCGTACAAGACTGTTGAAGACAATTGAAGAGATTTAATTGATGGTGAGAAAGTTCAAACATTCATGGTCAAAAGTGGCCAAAAAAAAAAAGAAAGATCGAGAAGAACAAGTCTGAAAAAGTTTATTATTAGTAAAAGTCTCACATAATAACGTTTGATGAAAGAGCGTCACAATGCAAAGTTTATGAAGAAGATACTCTCTTTACACTTCTCTTTTGGTGTACGGGGAATAAATTCACATATGAGATTGATCACGTGCTTACTTGCTAGAACCCAAATTTGCAAAATTGAAAATGAGTTAGAGCACCTTTGCCTCTTCTCGGCAAAGGCCCTCCGATACTTAAGTTAGTAAGAGGTTTTACTTATTAAGCCAAAGATAGTGCATATAACAATGAATTACAACATACGTTTCTTCATGGGTTTGATGCTCTATTTATAGGCGTCAGTTTACTTGTTATTCAAGGCTTCTCGTAGCCCTAGTTTCCTTATTGATTTAGAAAACCCTTCCTATGGTAATCATCCCATTAGGTACCGCCATATTTCCTATACAAGATCTCTTCTTATAATAGGACTCTTTCCATGTAGGTTTCGTTCCTATATGGTCATGCAATTAGGTCTTTGGTAGGATTCTGCTTCTACATTGCATTCCTATCGTGAAATGGAATGCTCAAACTAATCCCTCAAATTACGGGAATTCTCCTCTTATTATGGAAGAGATTAATCTAGATCCTTCTAGAATGCTCTACCGCCTTATTCTTTTGGGCGGCTTAGCTGAGATACCTTAATGCTCGGCAGAGCCTTTTCTGATATCTTCATGCAAGTGCAGAGCTACACCGAGATCAGTACTTTGATCTTATGATATGACCCATGCCTTATTCTAGGTTTGACCAGCTCATCTACCACCTAGGGCGGGCGCCTTTGTATAGCTTGTTCGTGCTAATTAACCTTTACATGGTGCAGCCCAATATCCTAAAATGTGACCTGGACCTTACACGTGGCCTGTCTAGCTCGGCATGGGCATATATTGCCTCAAAGTGGATCCACCGAGCTAGTCCACCCTCATGTGTTGTACATGTCGAGCACATGCTGTGCTTGTGTTATCATTTTTCTATATGTAATTAGCTTTTACTCTCTCCATTCGGTATTCATATTTTGTTTTTTTTAGCTGTTAATATTTCCTTATGCTTTAGGTATTTTAAATTTTTGGCTAAGTGACCCCTAAAGACGGTGGTTAGCAAATTTTCTTTTTATTATGGAGTACAAGCAGTCGAAGAATACATGTATTTGAGTTGCGCGTATTTGAGTTGCGCTAAATGGGACATAAGCCCTCGTATTTACTAAACCAAACTGAAAGACTATAAAGGGAACAAATAACTAAACAAGACTACTCTCATTCGGGAAAGAAATAATCATAGACTTTGCGTTTTGTAAGAAACGATCCCCAGACATTCCCTATGAAAGTATATAAGGGTGGCTAATTAAGCGCCTAGTTGGTTTGGAACTTTGAAAATGCATTTTTTTTAGCGTCTTTATCATTTGAGTTCTTTTTATTGTTCAAAAGTAAAATACTTCATTCATCCCAAAAAATTAGTCTTCTATGAAAATACAAGCAATTTTTTGCAAAAATAAAACATAATGTCACGCCCTCAATTTTATAACACAAAAAAAAAAACTCCACGTAGGATAAGACCAAAGTCATACATTTAACCCTTGAATATTCAAAGTCAACATAATAAGATTTCACCATTCCGAATAAAAGAGTTTTGTCCACTAGCGTCCATAACCCGGATTCATGAATACAAAGTTAAAAGTTACTACATTGTCAAATTGCCAAAAATATAAGCTATAGAAGTTACAAAATCATCTTTCCAAAAATATACACAGAGATGAAAAAATAACTTCATTCGTGAGTAATCTCTATGCATGCATCACTTCATAAGCACCACATCTCATGCTCCATGCCGAGTACCTGAAAATTGATAGGTTGAGCTCACTAGCCCAGTAGGAAAACTTTTCTACTAGCACTAGGTGTATAAACATGATACATGCATAATGGATGAGAATAATGATGGATAAGACCCTTGTATAAGATTAAAATGAACGATAGACTACGACTCGACCACGAAGTAACCGAAAGGTGTCCAAGTGTCCAAATGTGTCTAAATGTTCCAAAAACCATATTAAGTACCCCACCAAGTCTAAGTTATTGCCAAAGTTCTCATTTCTTCGCACGCCGGAAGTCAAATTTTACCAAATACATCAAGTTAACCCAATTACATCAAAACTGACATTTCATAAGAAAACATTTATCCATTAAATAGGGAAAAATCCCTCTGCCGGATTTCATGGGCTCCGTGCACCCCTGCTCGATTTCATGGGCTCCGTGCACCCCTGCCGGATTTCGCGGACTCCGTACACCCATGGCTAGGGACACCAAACGGGTAGTCCCTAGAGTTCATTTTATCCAATAAGGTCATATTAAAACCATTGTCTTTCAAAAAGTCCCAAAAATCTCATTTCTTTTCAAAAGTTCACCATTTTCGCCAAAATGTATCCACTGACGCGTGTCTGATATGTAAAACATCAAATTTGTTAATTCACGTGTCCAAGGGTAAATTTTATGAATTCAAAGTGGATTCGGTATTCAAAATAGTGGTATGAGTCAACAAGACGAAGATATGGATGATCGGGGACCAAACAGGCATCAAAGGGTGGCCTAAAATCACCCCAAAACAGGGGGGCGTTTTACGGAAAAGCGAGGGGCAGACTCTCACCGCCCGAGGAAAATGAAGCGATTTTCACCATTGTAGGTGTGGAATTTCAACCCAAACATAAACGTGAAGCTTAGGGCAAAAAATTGGATATGTAGAGTGACTAATGGACCTCAAAGGAGTGTCAAACAACTATAAATTACAACAAATAGGTACTCAAATCATAGATCATAAAATTTTGCTCGAACAACACAACCATGGGAGCAAAGCATAAAATTTAAGGAATGGAGAATCAAGAGCAAGTTATATGCTATATATCACCTAAATACAACTAGAGGGAGTAGAATTTGTCTTCTTGCCTCAAGGTTTGAGCTTGAAATGAGTGGGTAAATGAAAACCCTAGCTTCGAATTTGCTCCAACCCAAAATGGGGTTTCTTGGTGTGAAATGAGTGCAATACGAACTTCAAAACGCGTAGAGAAGGTGATTTTAGGTGGGGTTTATGAAGGAGACTTGAGGTTTTGGTGAATTCTTGGAGCTTAAAGCAAGAAAATGGAAGAGAGGAGAGAGAGAGTCGGCAGAGGCAGAGAGAGAGAGAGAGAGGGGGGGTTGTTTTGTTCAAAATGCTAGTACAAGAAATGTATTTATACCCTTATCCTCTTACACTTTCACCCCTAGACTTTCTAATGTATATTAAATACACCCAAATGCACTCTACCACTATCTTATTGCACCCTCTTAGTTACAATTTAATTCCTCACATTTACCCAACATTATTCCGAAAAAGTTATGTAAAAATATGAATCCTTACACATAAAATACTCCCGCTCATAATTTTTTAAAGTTTTTTTTGCATCAAATTAAAAAACCAAATGAGGCTAGAGAACGTCTCTAGTAATGACACTTTAGATCATGCATAAACCCAGAAAATTAAACCATCAAGGCAAAGGTAAAATGAGAAAACAACCACACGGGGTGTTCCACTAACAAAAAAATAATTTTTTTCAAATACCAAGACAAGTCATTCTCTCATAACACATCACATAAAAAATCGTGAAAAACCAATTTTTCCAAAAAACTGAATTAGTGGAACACCTTCCGCTCCATTAAACTCATGATTCCTCATTGCATACAATGTACTTCCATCCACACGGGCGAAAACACACCGGTAATGAAGATTGCAAGTGTTTATATCAAGGTTGTGAATCTCGTACCGTACCAGTTGGTACATACCGGATTTATGAGATTCCGGTAACCTGACCATCTAATTCTATTCTGTCATAAGTTCTGGACGTTTCCAGTCAATCCGGAAAATACCAGCCAATACTCATTTACCGGCAATTTCAAGATCCCAAAAAAGAGAAAGAGGTTGGGAGAAAAGAAATGTTCGGCAGATCACCGGCGGCGAGTTTAGGCGGTTGGAGGGATGTAAATAGAGATCTATTGTTCCTTTTAGGGGCTACCTCCATGACTGTTGTTGCTAAGTTCTTCAGATCCGCATTTGTTGAACTTCTTCTATTCTCTCTCTCATCTCTCTCAGCTGGGCATCTTTGAAACTTTCGGTGTTTAAACAAAGGGCTCGACATCGTCGTCGGAGCCGCAGTTGTTGTCGGGATCTTTGATGAAGTAGACGGAGAGAGAGGAGATGAACTGTACGGTGACTAGGGAAGAAGATGAGTTCCAAATTATGGGATTTTATTCGGTATGTCTAGTACATGGAGTACAATTTCCGTAGAAAGAAAATATAGTATTAAAATGATAATAGGCCTACCCAATTTTATTCGGAAATTTTAGAAATAAAACATTTATTGGGTACTTTTTGACAGGCCTACCCAATTTGCCAAAAAAGATAAGAGTTCAATTTGCATAGAAAAAAAAAGGGCATTCACAAATTGGGTGTTACGAGTAAATTTTTTTATTTTTATATATGAGAATATACATGGGGACTATAAGGGGGTGATGTGCAGCCATGATGGCTGACGCGGTTGTGCCGGCACCTTTCCGATTATCGGAGACATTCATGGCATAGACCTTGTCGACTACTACACGTATACCAAAAATCAACTTGATTGCATATCTTTAAGTATTTAATTGGAACACAAATACTTAAAAAGAAATGCAACAAAAATAGACACAAACGCGGGATCAAAACCATTTTTTCATGTTATTTGTGTTTCGATGAAGCACTTAAAGATATCCGAAGTTTTGTCTCACATGTATTACTCAACGAGGTCTACGCAGTGAATGTCTCCGATCGTCGAAAAAATGTCGGCGCGGCCGTGTTGTGGGGGTGCATAGCACAATTCTGTGTATGGGAATGCACAACACCCCTCAGGTTCCATATACATGTAGTACTACTAAATCCAAAACAGTACTAATGCTCGCCCGGTACCAGTTCCATACTGTACCAGTAAAAAAATCGATACTCTGTCCGGTACGAAATTCAGAACCTTGGTTCACATACTGAAATAGACATATGTGCATGTGTACATATATGCCGTTTAGGGCTTCGGTACTTGTACACTTGCAGTCTTCATGCCCTGACATATGGGGCAAACATCGACAAACCATTCACAAAGACAAAGATGTCTGCGAGGCACCAACAAGAAACTAGAGGTGAAAATCAGTCGGTTCGCTTCGGTTCGGTTTTCGGAGTGATTTTGCCGGAAACTGATCCCGATCGAAAAAAAACAATGGATTGATCGGTTTGGGGTAGTTCGGTTTTTTCAGTCTGGCAGTAAAATTGAGATGGATGGCTGTGATTTGTTATTTTTTGCGGGGTCAATTTTAGGAAACCAAGATAGCTAGGGGTGGTTTTCGGCCCAAATAGGGATGGTTTCGGCGTAATTCGGTCCAAATCGCGATGATTTTAGGGTATTTCGGTTTGGTTCGGTTCGGTTCGGTTTGGTCTGACAAAAATTCCGGGAAACCGAAATCGAACCGAGATGTATTTCAGTCTTTTTTTGATTTTTTGTCCAGGCTGGACCGACCAAACACCGAACCAAATTTTCGGTTTTTGGGTCGGTTTGGGTCCTGTCGGTGGTTTTTTCACCCCATCAAGAAACAAACTTCTTTACCCTTGCAAACCCTACAATTCAACTGATGCTGCTTTCCGAAATTCTTGCCACTGTAAGAAGCGGCACCATCAACCTCACTGTCCCCCCCTCCTTCTCTCGCTGGGACCTCACCTTGTGCAATGACCTGCTGGATATTGCTCTTCATGGTGTTGACAATAGACTCGCTATATTTGGCTCGTCATTGCCACGCATTGGTTTCCGTGGTGATTTGCTTTACTCTCTCCGTTAGTTCTTTGTTCTTGCAGTTCATGTTGTTTCTCGTGTAACTTTTTGCCAATTCCTATATCCAACGCCTTTAGGAAAGAAATAGTCTGTTTCTGCCATACTTTCTGAAACAAGAGAAGAGAGCATAGGACTCAGATTTACGTTGCAAACCACGTAGCACAAGGAAAAAGAACATCCCAGAGGGTTGCATAAAATTTTTTCTACCTCCTTCGAACATAAGCAGCTACAAGCCAGTCTCATCCATTCTTGTAAATGACCCAAGCACAAAAAGTATTTCTAAAGCTTCCAACAATGATTTAAAGGGTATACCAGAAGGTCCATAAGTTTAATGGTGACACCGTGACACAAGAAATGTCTCACCCAGAATATGACCCAGCAAGAACTGCGAAACAAATCTAACCATACGGTAACAACTATCATCAACCAAGTTTTCAGGAACTTACAAATGCAATTAATCACTTGCAAAAGGATATGGACATGAAAGATAAACCTCACTAGTTTTTTTCAAGACGGAACACTCAAATGTCAAATAGAATAGTAGTCATGGTAGATATGTTACAAGATGACACAAATTCTCGAAAACAGTTCACCTAAAGTCTGATATAACGATCCGTTTCTTCTCCTTGCCGATCAATCTCAATTTTGAGATTATCACCGAGGGAAAATATACCAGGAAGGGAGCTTTAATGTCTTACACTAGGGGAAGTCAAAGAAGAACTGCGTTCGTCGTCCTCACATTAAAGTCTCAGCCCCGTTGAAACAGGATTTTGGTTCAAAATTCTTCCAGCAAGGCCAGTTTCATATTGGAAAAAATTGTTATTTGAGGATATCTGAAGCTTTTGCTGTCCAGAAGTAGGTTCTGTTTCACTACCTCTTTTAATAGGTTGGTTCGTGGGAATCGTGGCTGTTGCATGCTCATTCCCCATGTAGTTCAAGGGATCAACACTACAAGCAACAGGAATTGCAGAATGATTGCAAAAGAAAAAGAAAAGGCTTTATGAGATAAATAGTAGAGCCCAATTGATTAAACTCTTCACAACCAAGAAAAAGGCAGATATGATCAACGGAATCAGTAAAGAGAGAGAGCAACAGGGGGAATCTACTAAAATCAGATCAATACAGGTTGACCAAAATTTGGGAAAGTCTGTACTGTAAATACCTAATGTTTCTACTGAGCCTCACAGTTTGGAAATAAATTGTGTAGGTAAGGATTTTCTCCCTTATAGGCCCATAAAACTTTTATCCCCAGCTTGTGTGGTATTATGACAATTGAAGCAGTAACAAAGAAGATATTTTTTTGGTAAAGCATGCAATTTGAGGAACTTAAAATGTACAGTACGTATTTCTCTAAAAGCATCAAAATAGGGGAAGATATGATAAGCTATATAGGTGATAAAATGTGATAAGATTTTGGCTACGTTTGTTTCGATGTCAAATGTTTTACAATGTAAAATACTTTTGTTGAAAACAAACATTTCTACTTTCCTTTTTTGGTGTTTGGGAGAATTCCAATTTTATTTTTACAAACCAATAGCTCATCTAATTGGCCTTGTGTAGTATTGAAGTGTAAGTATTTGATGAAGGAAATTTCTGGCACGACTTTTTTCTAGCAGAACGTGGAGAGAGAGAGAGAGAGAGAGAGAGAGAGAGAGCATCCTATTTTGCAATTCTAGTCATGTGGCCACGAGGGAATAACTGTCTAACAGAGATTGTGAAAAGCAAGGGAAGACCGGATGACCATGTGGTACTGTGTCCGGAAAATAACTTACCAGGTTTTTGAGGGTAACTTATTTTAAGACCAAAAGGCGTAAAAGATTTTCAGAAGAAGAAAAAAATCATTTTCCAGGATTTTTAACAACCAAAAATCGGAAATTATGTAAAATATTTTTTCGTCCAAATAAACGGAGCCTTTATATTTCTCTATGTACGTTGTCACTTTGCCTTTAGTGGAAAGGATTGGCATAGGAGGACCGACAGGGATGGAGTCAGAGGGGGGCCAGTAGGGGCAGTCGCCCCTGCAAGGAAAACAAAAAACCTCTAGTATTACATAGAAAAAAAACTAAGTTTTCTTATGAATTATATAGGCTCGCTCCTGCAAAGTATTTTAGATAAAACATTCGCCCCTACGTATTGAAATTTCTGGCTTCGTCCCTGAGGACCGATCCTCTCTTTTTGATGTGAACAATTGCACTGTGGCACTAAAAAGATTGTGGTGGGAAAAGCAAGGAATGGTTATTGAAATCAGTAAAGGGAGAAAGAAACGGGGGAAGGACTAATGAATACAGATCCGCTGGAGCTCTTCTTCAAAACCTCGCTGGCTAAAACATTCTCTCTGTATCTATATTTCCCTTGAAATTGGTGTAGATGGGACTATGAACGTATACAGTGTGGAACCCAATAACATTCGTCTCGATGCTTTTATCGAGGGTTAATGATATTGAAATACTGAGATGAATTCCTTAGTGCAAGGTACTGTGGTTTTCTGTTGATGGGTTGAGTAAGAGTGAATTTTGTGGGTTTATGTAGAGGCATTCTTTCGCAAACAAAACCAAAGAGTTGTTTTAGGCCCAGCTCAAAATTGAAAGAAACTGTTTTCTTGTGTCATAAATTTGGATTCTATTAGCAATGAAATTTTAGAGGGTATAATCGACCTAATTTTTCATTTTATAAGTCACATGTGGGTCACATGGCCGTTTTTCCATCCAAAAAGTGGACGGAAGGGTTTTTGTGATAAGTTAAAATAGATGAGGGGGTGTCATTGATCAATTTTAAAGATGAGGGGTTTATCTGAAAAAACGTGATAGATGAAGGGGACGGGGACGTAAGTGCTTTTTACCCGAAAATGTATTTCTCTTTTTGCCTCGTTGCAACTCACACATGACATGAGAGATACACGAGGGTTTTGTTTAACATTCTATTTTGTTGATATGTGCTATTTTTGCTTGAGAGTTGCTTTTGCTGGTATCGCTCACCATAAGTGACATGCCTTGGAGAGCCATTATGATCTCCACACTATCTCCAGGCTCCAAGTTAATTAAACATTAATAGAAGAAGGGGGATTTATAATAGAAGCAGCTTCCAGAATGGAGAGGCTACGCAATTTGTCTTGAATTCTAAGCGTTAGTGATGAGCATAATGCATGTGCAAAAAGTAAAATACTTGCCTAACTATGAATTTTGTTCCCATAGAGATATTTTCATGACTTGATTTCGTATGAGAGCAACTTAGAAATCATAACCTGATATTCTGCACTTCCTTATGGTTCTTCGTTGATACCTTCCTGTTCTCGTAAGGATGGAAGCCATACAAGAAGCAATTTCACGAATCTTTTACAAGATGGTGCAATTCTTGAGTATCCACTTTCGATGGAGCCTCAAAATGAATCTTTTTGCTCTTGTTTTTTTCTAACAGCGAAAAATGCCTATTTTTGACCATATTATTCTCTCTTTTTTTCTTCTTTTTTTTCTTTTCTAACAGCAAGGTAACTATTTTTTCTTCGCATAGCCAAAATGCATATTTTGTCAAACATTTGTTGGCTAGCTAAAGTAGTTTTATAACATATTTCCTAGCCAAAATGCCTAGGTACTGATGGGGAGATGCTCTTTGACAATTCTCCCTCCTCCCAGACAACCAAGTCCCACACTTTTTCCTCTATTTTTCAAGATCACACGTGCATCATCTCACTTTATGAGTTGATTGGTTCATAACTTTAGTGCATATAACTCCATATTTTTAAGCATCAACCAAACACCAGCTCAAAAAAAAAAAAAAAAAACCAAACACCATAAATAATAGTTCAAAAATTACTTTTGGCCTAATTATTCTACAAAGAAGATACTCCCTCCATCCCAATTTCTTGGTCATTCTTTTCATTTTAGGATGTCCCAAAATATTTGTCCCACTTCTAAAAACATCCATCAAAATTTGGTCACTTTCCAATTTTACCCTTAAAGAGTACTTTTCCCATCTTAATTGGCTAGCCTATTATCTTTTATTTTATAACAGTTTTTATGATTTTGAAAATTTTGTATAATAAAACTAATTGATATCTATCAAACAAGATCCATATTGAATATGTTTTGACTTTCATATAATAAATTAGCCTCACAAATTTGGTCACAGTAATATTGACTGGATTTAGGGGCAAAATAGAAAAATTAATACAAGGTTTTCACACTCCTTAAAAACCCGCTTCCCCAAAAGGGGCCAAGAAATTGGGACAGAGGGAGTATTTTTCTTCGCTAAACATCCTATATGGAAACAAATGGAGCCATATAGGTTAACAGTTCTACTGGGGTGTTTTGTCATATTTTTGCCTTTCTTCAAAAAAAAGATTGTATTTGTTACTTTGAGTTGATTTTTTGTGGATTATTGGTTCGTCATGACGAGATGAATCTAAAGAGAGAAGAATTGTTTACCATACGAAAATTTTTGTGAATAAAAACAAAAATAATCTAATAATTCACAAAAAAATTGATCATTTTTTTCTCTAGTGAACTTTTTAAGAATTTTGATAATAATTTTTTTGGAAAAAAACTTGATTTTCTCTAATTTTAAATTAATATTTAAGTGGATCCCAAACATCCACGTGGCCGGACCCACATACCGTTGTGTTCGTCTTGGTTAGAAGATTAACATTTGGTTGGCTAAAATCAAGTTAAGGTGAATGTGAAATTGACCTTGAAAGTGCCTACATGAACATTGGTAAAAGGAAGAAAAATGTTATCCCGTGTTGATGAAGGACAACAACTTCATAGGGTATATGTATCCCAAGTTGAGGATAAAGGGTTGGCCCTTTGGGTCATACAACTTTTTTGGGGAGAGAGGACATGGACAAAGTAGGCTTTGACCCATATATTGTGCGCCCTGCCGTCGGCTGGTCAGGTTGGGTTGTGTTGGGTCATTTGATGAAATGGGCTTGGCCCAAGTCGTGTAATTCTTCTTACAGAAAATTAGTTTGGCCCGACATGACAATTTATTTTTCCTTCTCCCGAAATATTTTTCCCTTTCCTGTGTTCTCGTTCGCGAACTAGTAGCAACAGTCATCGAACACGACTGCTTAATTCTAACGAGTTGCGTTTGGTTCTGAATAGGCATTACTTTCGTTCAGTGAAAATTGGGTAGTCCTGGGAAGCAAACGTCTGAGTATTCTATCAACACCGTAGTCGAGGGCGAATTTGCTTTAAGGACAGAGCATCAAATACTCGCCTCAATTCGAATCGTCTATTGCCAATTTCCTGAAATTGGTTCGGTATGGTTTCTATTACTCCGTAATTTTTGTAGTTTATGTTTTTCGTGTTTATTTCTAGTAATTTTGTAACCGGGTTCCTAACAAATTTCTGACTTTTTAGATTCCTCTAGTTGACACAAACCAATAATCTACCAAAAGAAAAAAAAATCGACACAAAACTAACAAATGCAAATTTTTAAAAATTAAAACAAATTTGAATTATTTTTGCCAAAACACCCTTGAAATTTTAGCTATAGCAAGATACGTGCCCCGAAACACCTTACAATTTTGACTCAAGGATATTTTTCCCTCCCAAATCACAATCCTCATGAGTTCAAGAAATACGCATTAGTTGGGAAAGAGAGGTCGAGAACAATTGCAGATGATAATAGCTAGCAACGAAAGGCCATAGATGATCCACGAGATGATCACAAGGCAAAGGGGAAAAGATATGGTAACAGCTAAGAAGAAAGCCGTGAACCCAAAGAATACTCCAACATGGTCAAGCATGCGGGCTGCATTGGGATGCTTCGGGGCTATGTATTTAGCTACGAAGATGGACGCAAATGCGAACACAACCATTTGGCCAAGCAAGTGGAAGATTAGGGGGTTAACAGTGTGGTTTTGAACTGCAATCTCCATAGCGCCGGTCAAGCAGAAGGCTAGGACTAGTGTTGGGAAATCGAAGTGGTTCTGCTCCTGCTGAGCATTTGGTATTGGTACCAAGTCAGGGGGCTGGTTTTGGGGCTCGAGCAGCCGAGCATTTGGAAGCTGTAATGGTTGTTCAATTAGTAGTACCAAATCAGGGGCCTGGTTTCGGGGCTCGATGGAAGAACTTTGAGGAGTTGGAGGCGGAGGCGGAGGCTGTGTTTGGAAGAGTTGTGGCAATGTTTTTCTGAATGGGAGCATAGTTTCCCTTCCAGACACCGATAAGGATATATTGCCTAATTTATCTGATCTCAGTGAGATCTTTATAATGGGACTGAACCTTTGTCGTTAATTTGTCATTGGACTGAGGTTCCAAAAGAAAACAAAAAAAAGGCAGTTGGGTTCGCCCCAAAAGCAAGAAAGACTTGTGCACTTGGGTTCACCACAAAAACAAAAAAGGCACTTTGACGCCAACAAATAAGCAAGAAAGACTTGTGCACTTGTGTTCGGAAAAAAACAAAAAAAGGTTCTTGGGCACCAAAAGAAGCAAGAAAAAATGCCAAAAAAAGGGGAAAATTTTGGGTACCGAAATGGGGGGCATGACGTGTCCATGCCGAGCATGATCTTGGCCGTCCAAAAGTGTTTAGGACGGTTCAGATTGATTCCCTCTCTCTCCTTTCACCTAACCACTCTCTCTCCTCTTCCAGACTGTCAGATCGCGCTTTGGACAACTGAGATTGTCGAGCGGTTACCACACAGGCAATACGCACCTGGCACTGGAAAATTTCTTCAAAAAAGGCACTCTGGCTCCAATACACGTGCACTTGGGTTAAAAACAAAAACAGAAAAGAGTTGAGTCCATTTTGGATCTCGCATCACCTTCCTAGTTCCTAGAAAAGGTTTGAGGCTTTGAGCATCTCCAAACTCATCCACTAGTTTTAAGATAAATATGATGAGATTGTTTATTACTATGACATATCTTTGTTTTTTCATGGTTAGAGTTATGCCTTCTTTTTTTTTTTTTTTAACCCACAATCAAACAATGTAAAACGAATACATTTACCATAATTTATGATGAAACCCAAATTCATTCAATGGGTTTAGGATAAATTTATCATAAATTAACCACTAATAGCTGCAGCTCTACTCCACTGCGTATTTGCAATGCCCCAATCCGATCGGGAGTGCCATCGATCAAGAGTCAATTAAGGAGCATCTAGCAAACAAACAGTGTTGATTTGCTGGATATTTCCACATCCACTGCTGCCATCTATCCAGTGGCGACGCTACATATGAAGTTGTGGAATTGGATAATCCCATGAGAATTAAAATAATTGCTATTACGAAATTAATTTTTTCCTTTTTGATTTATAAATGACCCGCCAAATTCAATGTTGACACTACGAAATAACTTTTTAATCTTTGAAACCCACTAAAAGTTCCAAGAAAATACCATACCAAAGCGTTTAAACTCATTTGACGTTGTCACTATATAAGATAATTTTCCAAAACCCCAATAATAGTTTTAATACAATACAAAACTAAAGGGCTAAAATCCATTTGATGTTGTCACCACACAAAATAATTTTTCTACCCATGAAACCCATTAATTGTTGTACTGATAGATCTATACATAATCGAACGGCTAAAACACAACTCCTCTTTCATCTTTACAATAAAAATTTCATTACAATGGTTATTTGTAATGCCCCTCTCACATGGGTGGGACCTACACACAAGGGATTCACCTTATATGAGAGGGGGTTATAAATTTGTATCCGAGAAAGATAGTCTTCACCCCCTCCGTTCTCTCTTCGTCCGTTTATTGGGTAGTTGATCGGAGTCCTCGTCAATTTTCTCTCGCCTCTCTTTTCCAGATTTAACATCAAACACTAATCAAATGGTGCAGATTTTAGAGCTTGTTACACTGATGTATTTGGAAGTGATTGAAGGACCCATGCTCCCGAATTCTTGAAGTCGCCCCAGTATTATCTTCTATGAATGCTATCTTGTATGAAGATTTCACCTTTGAAATCTCGGAACTTATCTTCTACTACACCTTTGATGGAGATTTGAGATCGAGGTAGTATCAACTTGAAACCTGACCCATAGCCAGCGTTGACAATTGTTTGTCCTTCCAAAATTTAAATACTTAACCCATAAAATCCCTAATAAAAAGGAAATTACTGAACAACTCAATCTGTATATGCACTGTATCTATTCGTATCAATATGAAACAAAGTCTTGAAATTGATCCATTACTGCAAAAGATATTACGGTGCATTCCTTGCAGCTTAATAAGGGCAAAAGTTGATTCTATTAGAAGTAACAACAGAAGTATCAAAATAGAATTTCTGAATTATCAACTTTCTAAAATTTAAAGCATTTTTGTGACAAGCAAAAACAGAAGTTGCAGCAAACAAGGTGAAAGAGAGATGGAGGCAAGTTGATATCACCAGTAATCCATGAAAAATTTGGGCTGCAAATCATTCCAATTGATATCACCATGGATATAGATAGAGGCAAGTGTCATTCAAACAGATTTTAAGCAAATAAGCCAATAGGATGCCAAACCAAACGAGGCCAGAGAACGTCTCCAGCAATGACACTTCAGATCACAAACTCATTCCATTCCATTAAACTCATGATTCCTCATTGCACACAATGTACTTCCATCCAGACGGGCGAAAACACACAGGTAATGAAGATTGCAAGTGTTCACATACTGAAATAGACATATGTGCATGTTTATATATATGCCGTTTAGGGCATGAGTACTTGTACACTTGCAGTCTTCGTGCCCTGACATATGGGGCAAACGTCGACAAACCCTTCACAATCCTCACAAAGACAAAGATGTCTGCAAGGCATCAACAAGAAACAAACTTCTTTACCGTTGCAAGCCCTACAGTTCAACTGATGCTGGTTTCCGAAATTCTTACCACTGGAAGAAGCAGCACCATCAACTTCACTGTCCCCCCATCCTTCTCTCGCTGGGACCCCACCTTGTGCAATGACCTGCTGGATATTGCTCTTCAGGGTGTTGACAATAGACTCGCTATATTTGGCTCGGCATTGCCACGCATTGGTTTCCGTGGTGATTTGCTTTACTCTCTCTGTTAGTTCTTTGTTCTTGCGGTTCATGTTGTCTATTTCAAGTTGTTTCTCGTGTAACTTTTTGCCAAGTCCTATATCCAAGGCATTTAGGAAAGAAATAGTCTGTTTCTGCTTCAACTCTCGTATACCCTTCATAATGTTTGCTTCCTGTTCAAAAAAGACAGTAAGTAATACTATAATAGTACCGGTTTACAAAGTTCCGCAATCAAAACAATTGTTGGATGGAATATGACAAAACCCACGTACCAATCCGTTGTTAAAAATTAATTCTCCATTGTACATATAAAACTATTACCACATTGAAATTTGTTCATTCTTAACCATACTTCTGAAACAAGAGAAGAGAGCATAGGACTCAGATTTACGTTGCAAACCACGTAGCACAAGAAAAAAGAACATCTCAGAGGGTGGCATCAAAACTGTGCTCACTCTTTCTTTGAACATAAGCAACTACAAGCCAGTCTTGTCCCTTCTTATAAATGACCCAAGAACAAAATATTTCTAAAGCATCCATATTCAATTCCAGACTCAAAATGGCTTCCAGCAATGATTTAAAGGGTATACCAGAAGGTCCATAACAATAGTTTAATGGTGACACCATGACACAAGAAATGTCACACCCAGAATATGACCCAGCAAGAACTGTGGAACAAATCTAACCATACGATAACAACTACCATCAACCAAGTTTTCGGGAACTTATAAATGCAAGTAATCACTTGCAGAAGGATATGGACATGAAATATAATCCTCCGTAGTTTTTATCAAGATGGAACACTCAAAGGTGAAATAGTGTGGTAGTCGTGGTAGATATGTAACAAGATGACACAAATGTCCGAAAACAGTTCACCTGAAGTCTGATATAACGATCCATTTCTTCTCCTTGCCGATCAATCTCAGTTTTGACATTATCACCAAGGGAAAATATACCAGGAAGGGAAGCTTTCATGCCTTCACTAGTTGAAGTCACAGAAGAATTGCGTTCGTCGTCCTCATATGAAAGTCTCAGCCCCGTTGAAACAGGATTTTGGTTCAAAATTCTTCCAGCAAAAGCTGGTTTCATATTGGAAAAATTGTTATTTGAGGATATCTGAAGCTTTTGCTGTCCAGAAGTAGGTTCTGTTTCTCTACCTCTTTTAATAGGTCGGTTCGTGGCTGTTGCATGCTCATTGCCCATGTAGTTCAAAGGATCAACACTACAAGCAACAGGAACTGCAGAATGATTGCAAAAAGAAAAGAAAAGAAAAGAACAGGCTTTATGAGATGAAGAGTAGGAGCACAATAGATTAACTCTTCATGAACAAAAAGGTACAAATGATCAATGGAACTCAGTAAAGAAAGAGAGCAACGAGGGGAATCTACTAAAATTAGATCAACACAGGTTGCACAAAATTTGGGTAAGTACCAAGTGCTTCTCCATCCTAAATAACTTAGAGGGAGGAGGCTCTTTTCCCTTCTCATAACCATCCAGTCTCTACTACTTTTATAGAACGAAATACACTGACAATGCCATATACTATTTAATCCAAACTTGAACTGTTTAAAAAAGTTGGGGCTATGGGTTATGCATATTCGATTAGCAAAGCATCTTGAGCACATTGCTATAATCACTTGCCATTATACAAGCTAGAGCGCAAAATAGGAATTTGAATGCAAACCAAGTTGCAAATCTTCAACAAAACTCTTTACTAGTTAACTCTCAAGAGGAGTGAATTAACAAATGACGAGGTTCATGTTCCTTGTGATTTACAAGTCCAACATAGCGGAAAGCCACAAAGATATGATAAGTCACTATGAATGAAATAGACAGGGTCATAAGTGAATACCAAGGATGTAAAGCCCCTTGATGCAATGTGTGCATGTCAAAATGCACCCAAAAAAATGCCTAAACAATGGCACGATACTATGTTTAACTAGCTAGTGGCATGCATGGAAAACGCATTGGACTCATTCACCAAGTTAAAAAGTCGTAATTAACACATGAGGAGATCAGTAAAATTCTACAAACAATCCAGTTATTAGTCACTTGGAAAACTCACAATCTCCGAATAACTGCAGCTGAGGTAACGCATTACCACCATATTGGAAGCCGTCTTCCTCAACAAAAACAGGAAGCAAGGGATTCCTGCTATTACTCCCCCCAAACATATTCCTGACAGCAGAATTTAAACAAATTAGCCATTGCAATAAGCATAGCTTAAAAAACTCAACCAATAAATTCCCACAGGAAAACAAAACCTGATTTTAAACAACGGAGACAGATATTAATTCGAAGACCGGTCTCTAAACTAAGCCATAGCCAAGTTCATTTCAAAACCCAGAAACAAAAATTCGTCCCAACAAAAACACTGAGATTCCCACACAAATCACAGCCAAATCCATTTTAAAACACAGAAATTTTTTTGCCCCAAAAGAGAACAAACCTGATATCATTACTAAAATATGACCAAGTTCCTTCGGATTCCGGAATTTGATAAGCAAAGAAAAGAAAGGAATCAAAGGATTAGAGTTTCTTCCCAAATCACTTATCTGGATTGAGTACTTCGGTGAGAAATGGAGAGAAAAGTACAGAACTGATATATTTTCTTGCTCCTTCCCAATTCTCACAATCCAAATGGACTCGTTCCAAACCCATAACCCGCAACCCCACCCTACCCAATATATAAAAACAAAGATTCATACTCATTAAAGATCGATCCCTACACAAAACATGACCAAAATTCATCAAAGCCCGGAAAAACTTGGGCGCAAAATTGCAAAAACCTGAGATCAATACTATATCCAAGATCGCCACACCACCACATAATCACTTAGAAGCCAGAGAAATAGAGCATTAATAATCCCCTAATATTATTAACACAAAATGACATATACCCATAAAAACACGTTTGAATCGGAATGGGTACCTCGAAATGATCGGATTGTAGAGAGAGAGAGAATCGGAGCGGTTGGGAAGGGCTCAGTTGGGTGAGAAAGCGAGCCAGGGAATCAAAGGGAGGAGAAAAGGGATCTTCGGCACAAGAATAGTGGTTGTGGTTATGGTTGGTGGAGGAGGTGGTGTAGTTGGAGGGGTTTGGGTGAAAAAAGTGGATTCCATTTGTTGGGTTTAGAGTAGTATTAGGAGGTGGAATTGGATTTGAGGGAGGAGAAGAAATCTTCCTCACCATCGCTCCTCTCTGTTCCTCTCTCTCTCTATCTGTTTGGCAGCTTTCTTATCGTTTTCCCACCAGCCATAATTCTGTTTTTTTATTGCAGTTACCAATGTGCATATGAAAAGACCATAATAGCCTTTGATCTATTCTTGATTTCTATAGTCAAGAAGAATGTTTGACAATGACTACCTTATTGGCAACTTTAGATTGATACATTGCCACAGAGTTACCTACCTTGTAAAATGCAATATGTCAAGTTTGAGTTTAAGTCAATTTTGTTGAACAAAAAATAAATTAAACTAACAAAAAAAATTAACAATAAATAAAAATAAAATTTTCAAAATTTAGGAGAAATGAAGTCTTAGGACAGTTGATTCACTGATTGCTTGGTTGTATTTCAAAATTTTATGAAGTCTTAGGAGAATCGAGCTGAGGAACAACAATGGTACCTCAAGGCCTTGTTCGTTTTGGTTTTCAAGAATCGGTTTTTTTAATTATTATTCAATTATTACCCTTATTTTTAAATATTTTTTTTATTTTTCTCTCTATCTCTTTCCAATCATTAATACCAATTTTTTTTTATTATTCCTATTTCTCCATCTAATCATTATAAAAATCAAAACTCAAAACCCAAATCAAACACAATCCAATAGTAGCCTTGCTAGAATTATTTGCTATTGTTATATCTTTGAAATTGAAAATAAAGATTCAAGTGATAGGCTTTGTTCTAGTATTAGGCTTTAGGGCTCTTTGTTCTAGTCTTAGGCTTTATTTTAGAAATTGACTTAAGTTAGACAAGGACTTAAAGTTGACTTTTAAAATTGATGTATTATTAGATAATGACTCCCATAAAGCACAATAAAATAATTTTTAATTCAATTTGAGAATAAGTCAATTTTTTTAACAGCCCATAAGTTCAAGATTTTGGCTGGCTTATTCCTACTACCACGGTTATATCTATTATTCTAGTCTGGCAAAGGGGTAATAATCAATTATATTTTCTACCACATTATAGGTTCATTCCCTGCACCCAATTCCACAAGACAATTTCTTTTTAATCCCATTTTAAATACTTCATCATGCAATTTCATGTAGGGTCCTTCAAGCTAATTATGAGAATCAAACGCTTCCATTTTTAACTAAGGACTTGTAGCTCAACGGTTATCTCTTGATCCTCCCATGTGGGAAACTAAGGTTTGAGCTTTCGTAGAGCTGCTCTCCAATACTAACTCTAACACTTCTTACTTGTACTAAAAAAAAACCCCTTCCATTTTTATGAGGGCCTTTGAGTTCAAAATTCGGTTTGACTGACATTTTTTTTTTAATCTGTAAAAAAAAAAAAAAGACATGTTTTTTTTGGTTGATTACCATAAAAGTTGGCTCATGATATAATCCAATGAAGCTAAGGTTTTGAGCCCCAAAAAATGTTTTAAATGGGGCCCCCAAGTATATAAGCCCCTTGACTCAAATAATTTTTAGTTTTAGAATGTTATAAAAAAAAAGTTCAATTTAAAATTTTTAGTTTCAGTTTGATTATGAAGACTTAATTGATACGTTTAGAACTAAAGTATGAGAAAAGTAATGTTCAAAGGATAGATATATTTTGAAGTATTGTAATAGTTTTTTTAAAAAAAATTTTGAATGCTTATATGTTTAAATTTTTTCAATGATATATCCTTTATAAAGGTTTTTATTTATTTATAAAGACTCTATTTTGAATAACATTTTTAACCAAAAATATATCTTCATGGAGGGCCTTATTCAAGGAATCCGTTTTAGCCCTCCGAAACTCTTGAGCCGGCACTAGTTGTCATGCACTACAAGATTTCAACCCAAGTTTGTTGTTTGAAAACCATAAAGGGCATTCTCATACATAATTCTTAGTATGTCTTGTATTTGTTGGAGTTTGGACTTTAAACAAGCTGAGTCTCTATCAGTGTAATTTCAAGATTAAAGAATTAAGTATTTTGGTATGTGATTTTTTGAATTTCTTCGCACCAAATTAAATATCATAATTAGTTCTTAATTAGATATGGAAAATTTTAAAAATTACGAACCAAAAGTACTTTATCTTTTTATACGAAAAACTACATATATTACAGAAGACTAACTTTAATTTGGACAAATGAGAAGAATAAAAACTAAAATGATAAAGATGCTAAAACGATTATTTTCAAAGTTCCAAACCAACTGAGACGGAGGTAGTAGCGTGTTTTGTTTTGTTCGTTAATTAGTTGAGCTTGAGCTCAAATAGTATGAAAACTTAATGTACCTAAATTTATGTGGAACTCTTAACTTTTTCACGAGCCTTAACAAGTGAAACATTCTAAACATTCATACTATTTTTTTTTCTCTTTCTGACCCAAGAAAATTAGTAAAACATCACTTTTATACATTATCCTCCGACACATATCCCCGTAAATCAACTAAAAAAACACATATACATTCCTCCCATTCCATATGTGAAACCCAAACACACCATTTATAATTGATCCCCTTACATCATATCTGCCCCTATACAATACTTCCTCCGTCCCATTTTATATTCCTTACGAAAAAATGTATAATTTTCGGATTAAAAAAATAGAATACTTTCATTCATAAATTTTTATGAATCTTTCCACACAATTAAAAAAACTAGTCGAAAACTTTAATTTGGTGCAAAGAAATTCGAGAAAATTATTTGCAAAAGTACTTTAATTTTTTATCTGAAAAATTGCACCTCTTTTTTTTAAAAGAGTATCAAAACGATATGGAGGGAAATATATGCCTTTAGTTTTTTACTATATCCCCAAAACATATCGTGAAGCGCCTTAATAACAATTTCGACTAGAGGATGTTTTTCCCTCCAGAATCACAATCTTCACTCCTCAGTTCGAGGAGTTCACATCATAGTTTTAAATCTCAGTATCGGTCGCGGTATTAGTGTATCGGTATCAGAGCGTATCGGCGATACATTGCGGGAATCGGGTGTCTTGGCCGAGAATTTTTAAAAATCGTTAGCAATATGTAGAAAACTTGATTGTACACTCTTTTTTGTCTCCCATTAGCTTAATTGGTCATATTTTAACCTATCTTATCACATATAATTGAAACAAACCACCACGATGTGAATTACATCACTCCAATTTTGGATTTAGTTTCTCCAAATTTTAAAATGCCAAAATACCATACATGAAAAAAAGGAAAAAAAAGCCAATTGTTTGAGGTTAAAATCATTTTGGAAGCTTAAAATCATTTGTTTACTTTCCATGCCTATAAAATCATTTTAGAGCGGGTTTTTTTTTTTTTTCAAAAGTGGTCATAAAAAAATGGTATGTCTTCAAAAACCTTTAAATGAACCATTGGTTCCTCTCTGAGCCGGCTTTGGGCTAAAACTCGTAAAGCCACCGCTTTAGGCCCCTAAATTTTGACAAAATTTTGGGGCCTCCAATTTTATATATTTGTGTAGTAGTTATGCTTTCAAATGACTTATTTATGAAATTTTTTGTTTTCCTAAATAGTTTTAAGTTTTAATTACGATATATTAAAAATTGAGGGCCCAATTTGAAAAAAATCGCTTTAGGTCTCTTAAATCTCAGAGCCGGCCTTGCCTCTCTCTTTGTGAAACCAACTCCTACCATTTCAATTCAACATTTATTCTAGAATAATGGAAAATAAATACATAAAAAATGAAAAAGGAAAACATATACAACAATTTTTTGCTTTTGGTGGTGGACAGATTCATAGATTTAGGGGGTGTTCCACTAAGGTGGTTTTTTGAAAAAACTAATTTTTCACGGTTTTTTATGTGATGTATTGTGAGATAATGATCTGTCTCAATTTTTGAAAAAAATAATTTTTTGTTAGTGAAACACCTTCTTAAAGTTACATAAAAAAGAAAAGAAAAGAAGAAGCCAGTCGTGTGGTGTGTAATGTGTACACGTTACTACATATACAACAAGACAAAGAGGCTACTTTCCCCAATTCACTTTCCCAAAACCTTCTTCTTCCACAGCAATTACAGGAGATATGGCTAGATGCTCTGAGCGGCCATGAGCAGTCCGGCCAGTGACCCTTTCCCCCGACCCCTCACACACTCTCACTATCTTTGCACAGAGTAGCTGATCTGAACCGCCGATCTCCTCTCTCTCTCTCTCGCCGACGATGACGATGATTGGCTGGGATGATGGTCCGACGCAGCAGATATGTATTTTTTTTTTCTGATCTGTTTTTTTTTAAAATAATCTATTGTAGTGTTCAAGATCTGGTTGTTTTGGTGTTCAAGATTTGGTTTTCTTGGTGTTGTAAATTATAATCTCTCATCATCTTTTTTTGCTAATTTTTGGTTCACTGATAATTTTTCAAAATGTTTGAGTTCTTTTTTTTTTTTCGTATCGGCCGAGACACCGATACGTCTTGGGTATCGGCCGAGACATGTTGCAATTTTTCTTCACACCGAGATATCGGCCTGTATCCATATTAGAGGCTCCAAATACCGGTACGTGTCGGCCAATACGAGACGTCTCGGCCGATATTTAAATCTATGACTACGCATTGCAGATGAGAATAGCTACAAACGAAAGACCATAGGTGATCCAGGAGATGATCCGGAGGCAAAGGGGAACAGGTATGGTAACAGCTAAGAAGAAAGCTGTGACCCCAAAGAATACTCCAACACTGTCGAGCTTGCTGGCTGCATTGGGATGGTTGGGGACTATGTATTTAGCTACGAAGATGGAGGCAAATGCAAACACAACCATCAGGCAGTGCAAGTGGAAGATTAGGGGGTTAACAGTGAGGTTTTATATGGCGATATCCGCGGCGCCAGTCAAGCAGAAGGCTAAGACTAGTGTTGGGAAATCGAACTTTTTCAGCTGCTGCTGCTGAGCATTTGGTAGTGGTAATGGCTGTTCAATTGGTAGTACCAAGTCAGGGGGCTGTTCAATTTGTAGTACCAAATCCAGGGGCTGGTTTTCGGGCTCGATGGGAGAATTTGGAAGAGTTGGAGTCGGAGTTGGAGTTTGCAAGAATTGTGCCAATGTTTTTCTCAATGGGATTGCTGGTTTCCATTCCGAACACCAATCGATACGGATATATTGGCGTATTTTGCGCTGAAAAACCTCATTATTCTGTGGTATATATATATAATGCCTACGGAGACAGTCATGAGTCATCAATGGCGGAAACATCACAATCAAATCGACAAAACTTTTTGTCTTTATTTTCAAAATTTTAAGTTTGACTAATAATTTTATAATTTTTAGATTTCTCACGTCGAGACAAGCCAAGAAATCACAAAAAATCAATCGAAAACTAACAAATACAAAAAAAAATTAAATAAGAACAAAACTAAAAAAATCAAAAAAATTAATTTTTCCAATTCACCCAAACTAGGCCATAATTCGTCCTTATGGTCGGCAACGTGTGTAAGGTTGTGTTTGGTTTGGTTTTGGGTTTTGATTTTTGTAATGATTAGAGGGAGAAATAGGGGTAATAATTAAAAAAATAGGTATTAATGATTAGAGAGAGATAGAGAGAAAAATAAGAATAATATTTAAAAATAAAAGTAATAATTGAATAATGATGTTGAAAACCGATTCTTGAGAACCTTTCCAAACAAGACTTAAATTTTTTGATTACCAATACTTGGTTGACTGACGTATAGAAGGGTCATACACACATGCAAGATCATCCAAATGATAATTATGTGAAAGTCAATTTTAGATCACTTTCAAGCCCCTCTCTCTCTCTCTCTCTCTCCTCAAACTCTCAACCTTTTGATAAGTCAAAAGTGGAGCCCACTATTTTGGGAAAAGTGGCAAAAGTCCCCTCCATTTTTTCTCCATTTTCAAAAAAATTCTTTCTTTCTGGAAAGGTTCTCTTTCCACTTGTTACCTTATTATTTCATTTTTCTGTAATTATTATTTTATTATTCTCATTTTTTAAAACTTAACCAAACATTATCTCAAAAATTCTTCTCATAATTTTCTTTTCAAAATCTATCCAAACAAAGCCGTTATCATTCTAAAACTGACTTTCATATAATTATCATTGTAATAGAATGATAATTATAATGATCTAAAACAGACTTTCATATTTCTTGCATGTTTTGTTGAAAATGATCATTATAATGAAATATGAAAGTCAGTTTTAGATCAGTTTTAGTCTATTACAATGATAATTATATCCTTGCATGTTTTGTGTATGTGAAAGGGCGGCCATGTTTTTGGGTTTGGTAATTCTATCTGATTTTTGGTGGGATTAAATATCTTTACCGCGGTTTTTTTTATTTTTAAAAAGATTAAATATCTTGGTCATTAGTTGTTTCTAGATTAAAAGGTTTTTTCCCCCTTAATTCAAGAAAATAGTAATGATTGTAATATGCCTAATCTGGCTAATTTACTGATTCCCGTTTGTAGTCATTTTTCCCAGTTTAGATGGTTAGATCCATTATTATGTTATTCAATTGATCTATTATCCTTGCAGTACTACTGTTTTGTTCTTTTACTTCTTTGCAATAAAAAATACTTGAATGCGAGCGTACCAAAAAGAGTTTCAATCTTCTCCCTCAGATTAATTTTGGAAAAAACCAAATCTAATCAGGTGATTGTGTTTTATTGGTTCAACTACCTCAATTGAGAGGATTTTTCTTGACAAATGAAGAAATGCAAATCAATAAATTTAGGAAATCAAAGAATAATAAAGAAAACAAGATATTTCGATTGATAAAATCAAAAGTAAACTTATTTCGAAATTGTCACCAACTTCAAATACAAGATAACGAGAACTTCGAACAGGTGATTGTTACAAGAACAACTGAGATTAATATTAACTATTTCCTAATCTATTTCTTACACTCTTACACTACTTCGAACTGGGTTCGAAATCTTAAAACTACTTGCCAATGAACAAACCAAGCATCATTTGTTTGATAGTTGTTTGTTGAAAATTTGTTTGGGCTTTATCACTCTTCAATTCTTTTTATCACTCTTCAATTCTTTCTATTTATAGATGTTGTTTGCAGTATGAACTTTCCGCTCAATGAGTTTGAACTTGGATTACTTCGAACTCTATCTTTTCACTTTGAATTAACAGTTTCTCCCCTCCATTCCGACTAATTTGAATCCATTTAATCTTCCTCAAAAAGCTTTAATTTGAACCTGCATGATTGTTTAACTAACTCAAATGATTACACATTAAGGAAGTAACTGTCTTTCGAGATGTACTCCACGTGTTATAACTGCTAATTGTCTTGTTACACAAATTTACACGTGGAGTTCATGCTTTTAGCGGTCACCATCAAATGTGTGAAAAAGTACATTGTGGAAAATTATTACTCCACTTGTTCCCGCAACACCGCCATGCGGTGGTCCAAGAATTTCACCATCAAATGTGTGATTCATGTGTATGTGCCGTGTAAAAGATTAGTATAACGAGAGCTATGAGTATATTATTTATGCACACCAATCTGATGTGAACGGATGAGAAAAAACCTACTGTGGAGTCCACCAAAAAAAAAAATGGAGTTCTCCTCATCCGCTACATCAATTTAATGCATACTAGCATTGTGCACGTTTGATGCACGGAATAAAAAAATGTACATTTTCGACGCCCGTCTATCGAATGAGCACATGCTAATAGATAATAAATAAATAAAAAATCATGTTTTTATTTTTTTTGTGGCCTCGTAGATCGAACTGGCTATCATTTAGAAAGGTTTAAAAAAAGAAGAAGAAGAACTATGACAATATTAAACAAAAACCAAAACTGATCCTACAAAAAAACCCCTCCCCTCCCAAGTCACCTCTGGCCCTCCACAGTCCACCCCCCACCCCGTCTCTCTCTCTCTCTCTGCCCCCTTCCTTTCCTCCACTCCTTCACTTTTTTTTTTTATCCCCTCTGGCCTTCTCTCTTAATTGCAAATAATTAAAAAAAATACAAAATTCTAAAAAATTAAGATTTGTGGTTTGGAGTGTTTTATAGGCAGAACGCATTGTTATAGGATATTGATAGATTTGATATGGATAAGTGGTGTTGTACCCATAATTGCAACCTCCACAAATGCCTTGCATGCTCTGCAGATGGTTTCATAAAAACTATCAAGTCGAGTGAAAAATTAAACACATCAGCACCTGTTTTACGATTTTTTCCTCTTTCTTCGCGAACCACTTCTTTCCAAGTTTCAAATCAATTCCGTGCTCACTTGCTCAAACTCCCCACACGAAGTTAATACCCGAACTCCTCACGGAGCTAATCACAAAAACTCCATCATGGAGTTAATCATCCTAGAGAGCATCCATTTTCAATTGATGAATGATTAATTCGGGCACAAGAGGAATATAATCATGAACCATAAAATGTACTACTAAAATTTCATGCTCTCAGTAATTAAAATGTAATGTGAAATGCTAAGAAAAAAAATATATGAACATTCAAGCATTTAAGTAATCATATCACGACGAAATTAAGCCCGCTAAACATCATACTTAATTATGTGAGAGAGAAAAACATTAACGTATCATGAGAGAGCAAAATATGTGAATATACTTGAAAATTGAAATCAAGCAAAGGACGCATGGGAGCACCCAGTGGCAGTGGCGCTAGAAGCACACAATAAAAATACCTGGCAAGTTGAGCAAAAAGAAGCAGTTAAAGGAAGGCGCTGACGGGAAGGATGACATCATAATGTGATGTCATCCTAAAGATGACTGATGAGGTGCAGCTGACTAGGTACAGAGCAAAGACAGCGCTCTGCTGGCGCGTGAAAAAGTATGACGGACCAGAGCGAGCCACGTGGCGCAAGATCCTTCCTCAGAGCATACACAAACTCCAAGAAGACTGCTGAGGATAGCAGTGCTGGCAGCGCCGCAGCGCAACCAAGGCACGAGGAGCCCTTCTACCTGCACAGATCACAATGCACAGATGGTGCACAGATGGGTCTCGGAGACTCAATTTTGGGTCCCACACGGAAGATCCGAGCCGTTCATTCATCTCAAAATCAAATTTCGAGGGGCCTACATGGAGATCAAGTCGATCGGACGTTCCTAAGTACTCGATCCAAAATCACCCCATTTCGTTCATTACTTTTTGAACGAAATGGGGTGATTTTGGATCGATCACTTAAAGACGTTCGATCGACTTGATCTCCGCGTGGAACCCTCGGAATTTGATTTTGAGATGAATGAACGGCTCGGATCTTCCGTGTGGGACCCAAAAGTGGGTCCCCGAGACCCATCTGTACACCATCTGTGCATTGCCATCTGTGCACGTATCTTTTTCGAGGCACGAGTGCACAAAACAACTCGGCAATGTAGTAAGCGCAAATACAGCGCGCGGCAGGTTCAGAGACAAATGTTAACCTCATGCGAAAAAAACGGGCCCCTGCTTTTTGGGTTTGCTATTTTTACCATTTTTATTAGGGTCCGTTTTTTTAAGGATATAGTAAATACTCCCTCCGTCCCAATTTTTTGGCCCCTTTTGGGGAAGCGAGTTTTTAAGGAGTGTGAAAATTTTGTATTGATTTTTCTATTTTACCCCTAAACCCAATCAATATTACTGTGACCAAATTTATGAGGTTAATTTACTATATGAAAATCAAAACATATTCAATATGGATCTTATTTGATAGATATCAAATAGTTTTATTATACAAAATTTTTAAAATCATAAAAACCGTTATAAAATAAAAGATAATAAGCTAGCCAATTAAGATGGGAAAAATACTTTTTAAAGGTAAAATTGGAAAGTGACCCAATTTTGATGGATATTTTTAGAAATAGGACAAACATTTTGGGATATCCCAAAATGGAAAGAAGGTCCAAGAAATTGGGACGGATGGAGTAGGTCTTTATTTCAATAAGGACATTAATGCTAAGTTTGGCTAAAAAAGTTAACTTGACTATTTGTTTTGTCTTTATTTGATTTTTTTTGCGTTTGTTAGTTTTGCATTGATTTTTTGAGTATTATTGGTTCGTCTCGGCCAGACGAAACCAAAAAGGTAAAAGATTATGACTAGGACTTTCAATTTATTGAATAAAATCGAAAAAAGTCTTAAAAGCTGACTTTTTGGCTTATTTTTGTCTTTATTCAAAAAAAATTAAGCTTCGGTTATAATTTTATACTTTTGTGATTCCTCTCACCGAGACGAACCAATAATACACAAAAAGTTGATGCAAAACTAAAAAATGCGAAAAAAAATCAAATATTGACAAAACAAGAAGTACACCAACTTTTTTTTACCAAAAGAGGCCTAACTTTTTTCTTAATGCTAAAAAGACAAATCACTTACACCTACCAAAAATACAATCACTAGCTAATAAAAGTGTCTAAACCTCAAACCTAATGAAAGTGTCTAAATTTAAACCCTATGAAAGTGCCTAAAACCCTAGGATACCCTATGAAAGTGTCTAGACCATTAAAACTCTATAATTGAAAAATGTATCCTAAACCTAAACCATATGGTACCCTATGAAAGTGCTTAAAATACTAGAATACCCTATGAAAGTGTCTAAACAGCTAAAACCCTATAATAAAAAGTGCACCCTAAGTGCCTAAACCCACTATACCTTATCCAAAAAGCCTAAACCCTCTAAAATTGAACCCACCCTCAAAATTAAAAAGGGAGAAATTAATTTTGTCTCACCAATTAATCTTGTTCCATCGCCCACACATGAGAGAGATAGTTGACAGCAACGCATGAGAGAGAGAGGACTAAACACGCGGTATTGGGTATAGGAGTTCAAAAAGTGACCTACAAATTTTTGAAAGTGACGGGATAGGTGTTAGTATTGGGTATAAATTTACGGTCAGTTTAAAATTTAAATCAAAATTTATAGGTCACTCTTTAAATCAAAGGTTAGTTCAAAAAGTGACGCGGGATGGGTCAGTATTGGGTATTGAAAGTAACTCGGTAAGTGTGGGTCAAAACCCGACTTTCACTTTTGTTGGTGGAAAATTCCTTCACATGGTGCGCGTGAGTGTGAGTTTCATTAAGGGTATTTTTGTCTAGTATTGTTCTTGAGCCCTCAAAAATTTTCTATCAATGTATTAGAAGTATTAAAATAAGTTAAACTGGACTAAACACCATTTAAAGCCCCAAATTTGTCTATTTCTCGTTGGTGTTGTTAATTTGTAGAAATTATTTATTTGTTTATTGGTTTTTTAGCACGTTCTACTACAATCTTAAAGCAAATCCATATTGGAAATCAATCAGTGTCAATTATAAAACTTAAGGGGGTGTTCCACAAATAAAAAACTATTTTTTTCAAATATCGAGACAGGTAATTATCTCACAATACATCACATAAAAAACCGTGAAAACTCAATTTTTTCAAAAAACCAACATAGTGGAACACCCCTTAGTGGTCTGGTTTATACAAAAAATAGTTTATACGATCAAACATTTGGTAGTGTGGAAACTGGGATTTTCATATCTATTTAGAGCCGGATTGAAGAAAAAAAAAAAGGTACCCAGTCTTATTCTCAGACTCAATATTTAAATAATAAAAAAAAAACAAGATTTCAAAAAAAAAATCAATAATTTTCTAAAAATATTGTTGAGAGAGAGAGAGACAGAGACAGAGACAAAGAAGAAGAAAAAAAAATAGAGAGAAGGTTTTTGTGTAATGATAGGTGTACCTAATTGAAAAAATGTGGGATCCATTAAATTTGGGTATTGTGAAATGGTTGGTAATTTTGGAAAAATGATGTGTGTACAGCACACTTGGGTATCCCAAGTGTACACCAGTAGGGGTGAACACAGTTCGGATCGGATCGGATCGACATAAATCCAATCCTAATCAACGAATTACAATTTTTAGAAAATTCAATTTGGGTTCGGACCAAAAATCTCATGGTCTGGTTTCAATCTGATTCGCAAAATTAGGAAGGGGCGGGAGAGAGAGAGAGAGAGAGAGAGAGAGAATATTACATTACAAAAACAGAAATAGATGATGTGTGTAGTGATCGGACTGGATCATAACTGGAACTGAAATATTCTCTGGCGGCAGTAGGAACAAATCTGCTAGTGGCTAAACCCTCGGCGGAAAGGTAGTCAGATACTGCTGCAACGTCGAGCTGTGGGCAGTAGATATGTCAAAATCTTCTTATTTCCAAGAGTTACTCACCATCAGTGCCTGAGACGTAGTGACCAAACTCGTGGTGGTTGTTTGGGCAGGGGTTAGGTAGTTAGTGGCAGAGGAGGTGATGATGAGGGGGAGGAGAGAGAAGAGGGTTAGGAGGTGGAGAGAGAGGAGGATTTTTTTTTTTGTTGGGAGGATGGGACCAAAACGACGTCGTTTTGGTCCCGTTGTGGCCTTTTTGTTGTGTACCTATCATTTGTGTATATTAAATCACATACAACTAATAGGGTAACTATAACGGGTGGGATTTATGAAAGGAAAAAATATATATTGACAAAGGAAAAAGGGAATCAAAATACATCTTATTATCAACCAAGTTTTGGTGTTTTTGGTTAGTTTATCTTCTAATTTTTGAAAAATAAATAAATAATGGGCCCCAAATTTATATTTCGCTTCGGGGAACTTGTTCACGGTTTAATTTTTGAGAACTAGAAACTTTTGGTAAGTAATTATTCACTTTTAATTTTTGGATGTCAAACTTTTGGATTCCAGGAAAATTCATTGTAGTATTGATGCTCAGTTTTAGCAGTGGATTCCAGGAAAATTCATTGTAATATTGACATCCAAAAACACTTAAAATGCAAAATGTTGAAAGGAAGCTCCCAAACACTTTGTAACGCCTTGTATGCCCGACCGAATGTAGGTGGCGCATTTGGAATTGACCGGATATTATATTAGGAGAAGTATTAGGCTAGGCCTTGTCAAAAATAAGTCAAGGTGCTAAAAGCCACTTTTCAAATTTGTCATAATTCAAGTTGATTTTTTTTTTTTTGTGCGTTTGTTAATTTTACATCAAAACTTATTGGTTTTCCGCAACAAAAGGAATCGAAATCGTCAAAAATTTTAACTTTTAACAAATTTATTAGAAAAGAACCAAATCTAAGCACGATACGGGGAGGAGCCGGATATAACGAAAGGAATCGTCATCCCCGCCTCCCGCCGTTGCTATTACTATCTGATGGTTTGTTTATTCAATTGCCCTGTCCTACGCTTTCTTCTTTCTACTCCATCAAAGTCCTCTGTTTTGGTCCAAAACCCCAAACACAAAATCTTCTGTTTTGGTCCAAAACACTCCGAACACTAATCCACTTTGTAGCTGTTTTCTTTATTGAACAAAAAGGAAAGAAAATAAAGAACACTAATCCACTTTGTAGTTTTCTTTACTGAACAAAAAGGAAAAGAAAAGGAAGAACAATAGTCTACTTTTCTTTACTAAACAAAAAGGAAAGAAAAGGAAGAACAATAGTCTACTTTTCTTTACTAAACAAAAAGGAAAGAAAAGAAAGTGCTATTAGATTTATTGATCCTTTTCTTTACGAAGAAAATTCATATCGGGCCTTAAACAATTTTATTGACCCTGTTCGGTTTGTAGTTTTGATGACATCATCATTTCTCTCATTTTTCTCTCTATCTTTCTCCACTTATTACACATGCTTACATCATCAAAACTAAACTAAAACTCTAAACCAAACACAGCCATAACTCTACTACGCGTACATACATGCACGAACACATCTGGACCATCTATTTCAGGAATCGACGGTCTAGTTTTTTAAAAAGCTCTTCCATGTAAGAGTTAAGATGCGAGAGTTTCCTCTTACATTGAAGAGTTTTTTTTTTTTTTAAATCCTGAATGCCAAAAACACGCACAGACGGTCAAGATGTACCATTTGTGCATTTTGCGTACACATCGAATTTTTGATTTATTAAGCACACAAATTAGTAAAACATCACTTTTATCCATTATCCACATACATAACCTATAAAACAAACCAAGAAAAAAAAAATCCCTTGGATGTATAACTAGCAAACCTTGTATGACTTATCACCATAACCTATGTATCTGTCCTAATATTCTACTTAATCCGTAAAACTTATCCTGGCAATAGACAAACCCTCCAGAATTACCGTCCTCCATCGGTTCAAGAAATACGCGTTACTTGTGGAAGAGAGGTGTCGGACAATTGCAGATGAGAATAGCTAGCAATGAAAGGCCATAGATGATCCACGAGATGATCGCGAGGCAAAGGGGAAAAGAAATGGTAACAGCGAAGAAGAAAGCTGTGACCCCTAAGAATACTCCAACACTGTCGAGCTTGCGGGCTGCATTGGGATGCCTCGGGGCTATGTATTTAGCTACGAAGATGGACGCAAATGCCAACACAACCATTAGGCAGAACAAGTGGAAGATTCGGGGGTGAACAGTGTGGTTTTGGATGGCGATCTCCACTGCGCCAGTCAAGCTGAAGGAGATGACTAGTGTTGGGAAATCGAAGTTGTTCTGCTGCTGCTGTGGCTGAGCATTTGGTAGCGGTAATGGGCTTAAAGGCTGTTCAATTGGTAGTACCAAATCAGGGGGCTCGAGCAGAGCGTTTCGTACCGGTAATGGTTGTTCCATTGACAGAACCAAATTAGGGGGCTGGTTTTGGGGTTGGATGGGATAATTTTGAAGAGTCGGAGGCTGTGTTTGCAAGAGTTGTGCTAATGTTTTTCTCAATGGGAGGGTGGTTTCCATTCCAAACACTGATATTGATATATTGGTGTATTTTTCGTTGAAAAACTTCATTATTCCGTCTGCTATATATAATGTTATGGAGATGAAAAAGTTTATGCTATTTCAATTGAATGAATCTTACTTTGGTGCTTAACTTTTTCACATTATCGGTGCACAATTCTTTAGATGCTATTTCAGGAATGAAAGGTAAAAAATAATGACCATGAAAATTAGATTCAATTCTTTCATGTGAAATTTTTTGGTGCTTAGAAGTTTGTGCACAGTTTGTGCACAGGAATCACAGCCTCCAAACCATGAAAATTAGATTCATTCAATTGAAATAGCATCTAAAGTTATGTTTAAGCACCATATATAATGGTATGGCTCCGGCTGTGATTCCTTTCCCGTTAATGGACAAGAATTGTGCACAGATACCTTCGCAGTTTTTTTTTTTTTTTTTGTCATTCGTTATTCTTAATCTATTACATATGGGGAGTGGAAAATGGGACTCGGCACCAAGATACAGTGTAGGGCATCTAAGAGCTCAATTGCATGAGCTACCCTCCACTTTTTTTTTTGTTGGGTAAGTTAACATTTTATAACCAACCACAAGAAACCGACTATCCCAGGGCCAAACCTTAGGAGAAACAACCAGATACAACCACAGATAAACAATTAGAAGCAGAATCTAAATCCTACTCCTACTAATAAGCAAGGATGAAGATACATTCCAATTTTGACACAAACTAAAGTTCTCAGTCATTTTGTCTCATTTATCAGATTATTCTCCCATGTCATTTTGTTGTTTCTTTTGTCTCATTTAGTTCTTATTTTGAAACGTATTGGTGGAGGAATAAAGGGGGACGTAACAAATCCAAACGGGAGGGGAAAACTATGATTTCTGTTCTTAAGGCACTAATTCTGCTATGCTTCTGAGAGCTACCCTCCACTTGCGATTCCTTTCCAGTAAATGGACAAGAATTGCAGGAATCACAATTGAAAAATGTTAGGGGAAAATTATTACTCGCTACTACAACACCGCTACGTGGTGGTCCAAAAATCTTTTTCTATCATCAAGCGTGTGACTCATATATATATATACCCTAATCTTCTAATTCGGGATCCGGGATCCCAGATTAGAAGATTTGGGGTGTTTTTTTTGTGTTGCCAATTGTTTTGGAAAAATCCGATCCGTCCAATGTGTTCAAAAGGTGTTTTCCGAGGTTCACAGTTTTTGCGAAAAACTGCTTGGATCAAGCCCTTCCCGGTATCTTTTTTTGAAGATTTCTCGCTAGGGCCTTGAAAACACCTTTTAAACACATTGGACGGATCGGATCGTCAAAAAAATTCTCGGATCATGGAGGTCCGGAAGTCCGGATCCCGCACTAGAAGGGGGTCCTATATATATATATATAACTGCAATATATGCATTTATGTGCAATTTCATCGAAAATTGCTTGGATCAAGTCCTTCCGAGTGTTTTTTATTTTTATTTTTAAAACCCTCGCATAGACTCTTAAAAACACATTTTAAACATATCCAACGAATCGGATCCCAACCAAATGGCCGGGAGATGGGAGGTGTGGACGTAAGACTATGTCAGCGAGTCTTGATAGAATCATATATATATATATATATAGAGAGAGAGAGAGAGTCCACTTCCCATCCGGGCGTCCGGATGGGAAGTAAAATCCGGACCATATGTTTTTCTCTACTTTTAACACCAAATCTGGAAGATCCGAACCGTTAGATGTGTTCAAAACATGTTTTTTAGGTCCAACGCGAGGATTTGTGAAAAAAAAATACCCAGAAAGGGCTTGATCGGAGCAGTTTTTGCAAAAACGCTATAGTAGCGTTTTTGCAAAAACTGCTCCGATCAAGCTCTTCCGGGTATTTTTTTTTCACAAATCCTCGCGGTGGACCTAAAAAACATGTTTTGAACACATCTAACGGTTCGGATTTTCAAAAAAAACATGGGAAGGTGGAGGTCCGGATTTTAAAAAAATCCGGGAGCCCGGATAGGAAGCCCGGTGTATATATATATATATATATATGGGAGAGAGAGAGAGAGAGAGAGAGAGAGAGAGAGAGTAGAAAAGACAAGTGAGATGCCACATGAGTTGTTCTAAGAGCACTGAATAATCACTCTAGTGTTGGCGATCAAGTTTAGATTGGACGAAGTTTAAGTTCACATTTGCCCTAAATTGTTGTTTGCACATTAGGTGCGAAAACTTTTCATGCCAAAGCGCAAAGATAACTCTAGATGCTATTCCAATTGAATGAACTTTCATGCCAAAGCGCAAACATAACTTTAGATGCTATTTCAATTGAATGAATCTTACGCGCGTTCACCCCAAAGCACAATTATATACTCTACACAAATATACTTCAACTTTTAGTTCACAAACTGCCATAAACTGTTGTTTCATGCCAAAGCACAACCATAACTTTAGATGCTATTTCAATTGAATGAATCTAACTTTTCATCCCAAAGTGCAATATCTGCATTTTTCTAATAAAAAAAAACTATCTGTTTTTTGGAGTGCCTGAAGTAAGAAGAAGAATAAAAGATTTTTTGGAGTGCCTAAAATAAATTATGAAACTTGCAAAAGGGTAATTTTAGAAAAATACTGTAGCATGGAGCCCATGCATCAAAATTGAGAGTGCGAATATTAATTTCCAAATTTATATTACCTAGTAGAGAGAGAGAGAGAGAGAGTGAGCTGGAGAGAAACAATAAAAAAATTGGTTAGTAAGTGAAAGATGCATCTTCATATTTACCAAGGCACTGTTCACAAATTCCTAGTTATTTTTCGAGGATAATATGATTCTGGTATTCTTGATTTTGGCAAAATAAAATGGTCGAAATGCCCATTTAGTTTTAGCCATTGTAGCTAACCTGGTGCATAGGCTCGAAGTGAATAAATTTTGGAGTTTGTATTTTTTTTTAGGTTAATTTATCTTATAACTTGTGCGGAAAAATATATCAATTGCCCCATATTTATGGAGTATTACGCTTTGGGCCCCAACAAGTCAGAGCCAACCCGGATCATTTTTTTTCCCCCTAACCGATCAGTTTTTGGGAATGGATTTATTATAATACATTGACATCCAAAACACTGAAAATTCAACAGGTTAAAAGGAAGCTTTCACACACTTTGTTACAGTTCTACAGAAACGTTACCAATTGATGGTGAGATAAGTACTGCCCAGCCGCAAATACAATTTCACACGGAGAAAAAAAATACCATCCAGATTCACAATCCTGGGTTCCGGGAATATGTATTACAGGGGGAAGAGAGGTCGAGGAGAATTGAACATGAGAATAGCTAGCAACGAAAGGGCATATATCAGGGCCGGCCCAGACCCAAGCCTGGCAAGACCCTGGGCTAGGGCAACCACCTGGGCCAGGACAACCAAAAAAAAAATGTAAGTTATATATAAATATTAAAAGGTTTCCAACATGTTGTTAAGGTGATGGTGGCGTGTTGGTCTCCTTAAAAGGATGCTATCTTCCGCGTGTCTGGGGTCAAACCCTACCCCAAACGTCTGCCCAACCTATTTTTATGCCCTTTTCCTTCTGCCAAAAAAAAAAAAAAATTATGTAGTGCCTGAACTAGATAGATCAGACATCAGTCATAGAATTCCATTCCTCTAGCATCTTTTGCAGTTCAAAAAAAGACATCAATCATGGAGTTTAAAATATAAAAGGCCCAAATGACAAAATCCATTTCATCCAAAGCTCAAAATGACAAAACACATTCATCCATTCTCTTTTATACAGATAGCTATCTCTTTCAACAAAAAAACAAAAAAGAAGAAGAAGACGAAAAAGAAGAAGACTTCGAGGGTTTCAGAAGCAACTCTTTGGAACTCTCCCAATTCAAAAAATCAAGGGTTCTTACAAGGAGAAGTTGTTTTATTTGAATCAAATCGAATCGTGCTAATTATAAAGCATCATAACCGATTGACCGGGGTTTACATTTTGATTTTGATTTTTTTTTTAATGTTATTCAAGCTAAAAACATAATATAACCTCGATTTTGTTTTGTTCCTTTACTCGCATTTTTTTTTTTTTTGGACTTACTAGTATGAGGGTAACCAAACCCGGAGTTCGGCTAGGGCAGCCCAAACGTTAGGGCCAGCCCCGCATATATGATCCACGAGATGATCATGAGGCAAAGGGAAAAAGATACGGTAATGGCGACGAAGAAAGCTGTGCCCCCAAAGAATACTCCAACATTGTCGAGCTTGCAGGCTGCATTGGGATGCCCCGGGGCTATGCATTTAGCTACAAAGATAGACGCAAATGCGAATACAACCATTAGGCATAGCAAGTGGAAGATGCCTCGGGGGTTAACAGTGTGGTTTTGTGTGGCAATCCCCATAGGGCCGCTCAAGCAGAAGGCTATGACTTGTTCTGGGAAATTGAAGTTGTTCTGGTGCTGCTGCCGAGGTAGCGGCAATGGCTGTTCAATTGGTGGTACCAACTCAGGGGGCTCTAGCAGCAGAGCATTTGGTAGGGGTAATGGTTGTTCAATTTGTAGTACTATACCAAATTAGGGGGCTGGTTTTGGGGGTCGATGGGAGAACTTGGAAGAGTTGGAGTCGGCGGTCTTTGCAAGAATGGTGACGATTGGGGTGATTTGGCTAATTTGAAAAAAATTGATTTTTTGATTTTTTTTGATGTCTTTATTCAATTTTTTTTTTGCATTTGTTAGTTTTCAGTCATTTTTTTGTGATTTCTTGACTTGTCTTGATGAGAGAAATTTAAAAAGTATAAAATTATTAGAAAAACTTAATATTTTGTGAATAAAGACGAAAAATAATTCAAAAAACATGTTTATTTTGGTTTATTTTCTGTTTTATTAAAAAAACTGGAGTATTACTTTTGACCATAATTTTATACTCTTTGGATTTGTCTCGACGAGATAAATTCAGAACCCACAAAATCTTGACATAAAACTAACAAATGCAATTTTTTTTTGAATAAAGCCAAAATAAATAAATAAACAAAAAACAGTTTTTTTTAAATTAGCCAAATCAAGCTAATATTAATGTTTGTCTCAATGGGAGGGTGGTGTCCATTCCAAACACCGATTCGGATATATTAGCGTATTTTATGTTTAAAAACTTCATTATTCTGTGAGATTATACATCAAAAATCTTTAGAATCACAACAAAAAAATGTATAACAAAGTGGGACAAACACACTCGCGTGGGGTGTACACTATGTGATTGAGTGTGAAGTGTGTGTGGGCCCTATTTTCAAGAAATAGTGTGTTGTTAATTTCATATATACATTTTATCAAGAAATAGCGATTGCTTTCTGATATATAGATATATAATGCGTATGGAGATGAAGAGGGTTATTGATACTTTTTTCAGCGGCATGTACTACACCAGCATGTACTTTCTTAACATTATGCAGTGACGGAGAATTTTGAACATTAGATTAGGTGAAATAAACTTTTTTTTAACATTTTTGCAGCGCCATGGACTTTTGAAACTTTTTTTTAACATTATGCAGTGACATGGACTTTTGAACATTAGATTAAGGGAAATAAACTTTTTTAACATTATGCAGTGACATGGATTTTTGAACATTAGATTAAGGGAATAAACTTTTTTAAGATTATGCAGTGTCGACATGGACTTTTGAACATTAGATTAAGGGAATAAAGTTTTTTAACATTATGCAGTGACATGGACTTTTTGAAACTTTTTTAACATTATGCAGTGGCATGGACTTTTGAACATTAATTAGTTTAAGTGAAATAAACTTTTTAAAACTTTTTTAACATTATGCAGTGTATTTAGCAACGAATTGAAGATACAGGCAAATGCAAACACAACCTTCAGGCAGAGCAAGTGGAAGACAGTGCGGTATTGGATGGCAATCTCCATAGCACCGGTCAAGCGTAGAATTCCCCGGACGTTTCGATGGTCTTGTGCAGGGTTTTTAAAATTCTGCTTCAAATCAAGATATTCAGCCTCAACTCATATTCGGCTCTTAATAAATTATGACCAACTCAAATGATAATGGTAATGATAATGAGGACAGTTAATTCAGTAATTGTATAGCACAACTTTGTGGTGTTAGATTTTGAATCGAATTGATAAGAGTAACATTGATGACTTTAATATTTGTCTTACTAACTAATTACAAGTAGCCCGTACCTAAAAGTTAGTCCACTATAATACGACGTGTAAAGATTAAACAATTAAGTACTTTAGTGTATAATTTTTTGAATTTCTTCGCGTGAAATTAAATATCATAATTAGTTCTTTAATTTGATGCAAAAATTTTCAAAAAAATTGCGAGCAAAAGTAATTAATTTATCTTTTTATTAAAAAAAAAATTGCATGTATTACAGAAGACTAACTTTTGGGACGGATGAAGTATTCTACTTTTGAAGAATAAAAACTCAAATGGTAAAGATGCTAAAAAATTACTGTATTTTCAAAGTTTGAAACCAACTGGGACAGAGGAAGTAGCGTATTTTGTTTTGTTCGTAAATTAGCTAACCTTGAGCTCAAATAGTATGTGGAACCCTCAACTTTTTAACAAGCCTTAACGAGTGAAACATTCTAAACATTCATACTAACTTTTTCCTCTTTTTGACCCAGGAAAATTAGTAAAACATCACTTTTATACATTATCCTTCAACGCCTATTCCCGTAAATCAACTAAAAAAAACATACACATACCTCCCATTCCATGTGAAACCCAAACACATCATTTATAACTAATCCCTTTTCATCATCTATGTCCTGTACAATACTCCCTCCGTCCCGTTTTATGTTCAACACATATTCCCGTAAATCATGTACAACTGCTGGGTTAAAACTGTCAAGGGTTGAGATTTATGAAAGAAAATAGAATATTTAACCAAGAGAGAAGGGAATCCAAATACATCTCACTTTTTTTTTGGGTAAATAAATACTTTTTGGAGTTTTGTATTTGTAGCCTTTTTAGGTTAATTTATCTTTTAATTTTTGTACAAACAAAAAATAGTAAATGGCGCCCCAAATTTATATATTACACTTTCGGCCCAACAAGTCAGAGTTTTCGTTTTTTTTTTTTTCCCGATAAGTTCCAACAAGTCAGAGTTTCAATTTTGGGAATGAATTCTGCTAAAATTTATTGTAATATTCCAAAAAACTAAAATGCAAAATGTTTTAAAATCCAGATATAATATCCCGCAAATCCCATATATATCTCCCCACAGCCCTCTCTTTTGGGACAAAACCCACAAATATGAATCCTCTCTCTCTCTCTCTCTCTCTCTCTCTACTGAAAAAGAAACAGAAAGAAAGTAAACAAAACAGCCGAATATAATACTAAAACATCGCTTATAATTCATTATCCACTACTTACATCAACATATAAATAAATTAAAAACAGGCCAAAAAGTACGTATCCGGCCCCATCCATATGATACCAAAACAAATCGTGTATAACTAATCGCGCAGTGTGTTTGGAACTTGAGGAAAATGAGAGAAAATAAAGGAAAATTAAAATTTTTCTCACCTATTGTTTGATTTGGAGAGAAAGAAGAGAGAAAATAAAAAAAAATTAAGTGTTATGAATAGGAAATTTTTCTCACCTCTTGTTTGATTTGGAGAGAAATACGCATTAGATGGGGAAGAGAGGTCGAGGACGATTGCATATGAGAATAGCTAGCAACGAAAGGGCATATATGATCCAGGAGATAATCCTGAGACAAAGGGGAAAAGATATGGTAACAGCTAAGAAGAAAGCCGTGACCCCAAAGAATACTCCAACACTGTCGAGCTTGCGGGCTGCATTGAGATGCTTCGGGGCTATGGATTTGGCTACGAAGATAGGCGCAAATGTGAGCACTACCATTAGGCAGAGCAAGTGGAAGATGAATGGGCTAAAGGTGCGGGATTGGATGGCGATCTCCACAGCGCCGGTCATGCAGAAGGCTAGGAATAGTGTTGGGAAATCGAAGTTGTTCTGCTGCTGTAGAGCATTTGGTATCGGTGGTAATTGTTGTTCATTAGTAATTGGTAGAACCAACTCAGGCCTGGGCGGGTTTTGGGGCTCGGTGGGAGAACTCGGAGGAGTTGGAATCAGTTGGTGAGGCTGTTCTTGGAAGAACTGTGCCAAGGGTTTTCTCAATAGGACCATGGTGATTACTGTATGTTATGTTCTACTACAACAAAACTTGCTGCCTTAAATAGGGAAATTGTACGGACAGGGCGGAGAATTAATATGTTCTTCACGCGCGAGTAAAATTTATGTGAACCTGTTTAAGAATCTCATTCGGATGGGTTCCTGAGAACCCAGACCCCAATTTAAATAGTGGGCCCCCTTTTCAAATTAATCAAATTTTTCTCTCTTTTCCATTTTGTAAAAAGCTCTCCTAGCATATAAATTGTACACAAATAAGTCGGTGAGGTCCATTTTAGAGTCTCATAAAAATAATTCAAATCATTCGTCAATTTTAATACAGTACTTGTCTGTACCGAATAAAAAAAATACTGTGCGTACTAACTTTGTGTGGTACTCCCTGTCGATGGCAATATGACGAGTAATTTTTGGATTAAAAAAATGGAGTATATTCGTACATAATTTTTCAGATTTCTTCATGCCGAATTACATATTGTAATTAATTACTCCCTTCGTCCCAATTTTATGGTTCTTTTTGGGGATTCCAACTTAATAAGGGGACATAATCATTGCACTTTTGAAAACATGTTTTTCCTATTTATCCTTCAATCATTACACTTTCTTACTTTTTTATTATTTTTAATTTCAAAATACAAGGGTATAGGAGGAAATTCCTTAACAATTACTCATTTAGTTTTGAAGTGAGACAATTTTTTTGAGACAAAAAAAAGTGTCAATTGGGACTATAAAATTGGGACGGAGGGAGTAATTCTTTAGTTTGATGCAAAATACTTCAAAAGTTCATGAGCAAAAGTACTTTATTTTTTATATGAAAAATTTTCCATCGGGGACTGACTACTTGTGATGGATGAAGGCCTTGATCTTGAATGAATTTTAAGAGATAGAATCTAATTTTGATAAAATTTAGTTTTGTTTAGAGGTGTCATTCAACGACATTGTTTTTGCAATAAATTAAATGTAAGGTTGATAAAGGTGTTTTGTAAATGATTTTGTGTCATAAAATCTAGTGTTAATAAAATCTAATTTTGCTAAAATCCGTTGAAAATGTTAAATTTTATCAAAATTAAATTTTATCTCATAAAATTTATTCACGAACAAGGCCGAAGTAGTTAGGCCTTGTTCTCCAATAGATTATAAATAGATTTTATGAAAATCTCATACAATAGACATTTTATGGAGGGGTGATAAAATGAAGTTTTTTTCCCAACTCATAAAATGTAGTGGATTTCTTATAGATTTTAGAAGGATTTTATGAGAATCTCATAAAATTACTTTTACATTTTATGTATTGAGATTGAAATATCATAAAATATGAAATTTTATATACCTAAAGTCTATTAGAGAACCAGGCTTTAGAGTACTTAAGAAGAATAAAAAAAACTCAAATGTGACGCTAGCAGTGATGATAAATGTTTTCGCAAAATTCAAATCAACTGGGACTTCCTTGATTGGCCACCGTTGGAATGTCAGTGTCAATCCGAGCGTGTGCGTGGGGCTGTGGGCACATGCCCAAAGAATTTTGGAGTTTTTTTTTTTTTTTTTTGCATTTGTAAAAATAGACCTAGGGAGTGATTTATCTTACCAATTATTACTTGGCGCTTTTTTTTTGTTTTTAGTGGCATTTTACGTAAAAATTCACCAAAAAGCAAAAAAAATGTGATGCTGTTGAAAATAATGAATATCAATTACCTAAACCTATTACAAATTCAATTAGAATGTGATCTTTAACAAAAGAGAATTTTTTTTTGTTGGGACGCCGTTACGTAATGTCACAATACCCTTTTTTTCTACATATTTATGTGGGATCAATGTAAAGGTCTCACCTAAAAAATGTGATGGAAAAAGGTATTCGGATACAAAGTCAAGGGAGACTTCTTTTTACATTCACACTTATTTCTCTTCTCAAATTTATTCATAACTCCTCTCTTTTGTGGTAAAGAAAATTCGTTGAGAAGTTAAAAGTTGAATTATTTTACTTATGAAATACAGGAAGTGATCTCAAACATAAAATTATTTTTGATTTTTTTCCATAACTATTTTATATAATGTAATTGTTAAATAATTTTCAAATAGGAATGTATGTTGAAGAAAAGTTTAAAAGAAAATTAAGGCATGTTCGCTTCTTAAAAAATATTTTTTTTTTCCCACAACAAAGAGGTATGAATGAATTGTGCCTCACTAATATACTCCGTAAGATTTATGGCTACGTCACTGGTGATTTGTTCCCTTTATTGTCTTTTAGTTGGGTTTATTATGTGGGCTTATGTCCCATTAATGCATTCCTGTACTGCTTGTAATAAAAAAAAAAAAATGCTAACCACTGACTTTAGGGAGTGGATAATATGAAAAAAATGCATTGATATTAAAAAAAAATTGTATAGATATCTGCGGAAGTGTAGTATATTTTCACGGTGTAAAACCCCTATTTTCTACCACCACTTTTGCGGGTCTCATCGTTAATTAAATGTTGATCCAAATTGTTCATCTTGTAGGGCCCGCAAAGTACTTCACCCCTGTAAAAAAATCATCTTAATTGGACATCGACATGCATATCAAAATTTGAATTTTGTTTTGTAAAATGGGTGGTCATAGATTTTAAAGTTAAGTTGTCCTTGACCATCCATTTCGCCAAATGAAATTAAAAATTCATATATCTATTGATGTCCGATCAATATGATTTTTGCATGGATGCAATACTCCATGAGCTCTACAAGATAAATTATTCAGATTAAAACAATAAAATCATGGTGGGACTCACATATGACAGTGATGGAAAACGAGAGTTTCATACCGACCGTGTAAAAAATGTTTTCTCATTTTCACGTAGCATTAACCAGGCTCATGTCTGCTGCACTTCCATTCCTTCCAGACTTCGAGAGCCTAAGGAGCGCAGTCAACACGTTCCGCCTCACATTCACACTGGCAAATCAAATGTAAGTGGCTCACTTCTCTTCAAAAATCATGGCACTGGCTCAATTTATTTTTCTTTGGGTGTATGTCACTTGTGCATCGTTTGTTGAGGCTCATCGGGATCGACTCAAAGACTTATCGGTCTTATTCGTTTCCCTGTTTATTTTTAGTTTTAGTTTTTATGACATTATCATTTCTCTTAATTCTCTTTCTATCTCTCTTTACTCATTACACCTGCTGACATCATCAAAACTAAATTAAACTATCTAACCAAACACAACCATCATCTCTTTGTTGATTTGTGCTTTACATTTTCTCGATTTTTGTGTTTCCAAAAAGAAAATAATGTTAGTTAGTCCGCACTTCAACAATGCTATGGGTACATCACATGTGCGCGCCTAGATTCTCTGTGCCGAAAAACCTTTGAGCCTCTGTGCCGAGAGATTTTTCAGTCGTTGGATCACCAAAAATATTAAAATATAAAAACAAAAATCATTTATCCAATCTGGCCCAAAACCCTCAAAGACAGAGTAAGATTTGGGATCCAGGGCGTACATGCAAGATCGAAATCCTGACACCACCGGTGTGCAAATGAGGAGAGAATCCATTTTTTAAAGACACCACCGAGGTGGCGGATGATGAAAATGGGTCTGCGAGATCATCCACTCCCCAAAAAATGGGTCTCTCGCCGTTTCATTTCACACCGGGTGGTTTAATTTCTCCCATTTTTACACGAGGTGGTTTTGGGATGACAAATGGTGTACCCAAATCATTTTCCGTCCACACTTGCCTTTCATTTCCTTTCTTTGCAATTGAACAGGGACCCATAGAATAAGCGTGGATTCACATCACAGAATCCATATTTGTACTTAAAATGAAATGATGACATTCTCCTAGTTTTGGAAAACAAAAATCATGAAACATCACCACCACAAACACAATCTATTCCACTATCAAAACGTTACAGCATCATGATCGATGTACCTTCCAAACAAACTTCCAGAAATAATAAAGATTTGTGCCCTTCGCAAAACCACCAGTAGAGACGACAAGATCTAGACTAAATTCGATAAACATATCCCCAACAGGAATAAAATTGTTAGTCGTCGGCAATCACACCAAGGGAAATCACCCAGTAACAAGCTTCAAAGCAATGACAATGATGTTGGCAGCCAGAAGAGGAAGTCTCATGTACTGGACCGCATAAATAAGACCAATCAGCTGCCCCTTCATCGAATTTCTTCTCACCCCTGAATATTCTTGGAAGCTCCACCCTCTTGGCACAAGGAAGCGCTCCTCATTTAATATTGCGAATGCGTTAGCAAGCAGCAGACAACCTTCTAGTAACGTCCAAAAACCCATTCCCTGCATCAAGAACATCTGAACATTAGCTAATCACTTTCAACAAACAATCAGCCATGTTCAGATTGAAGATGTTTCCTATCGAGTTATTTGAATCCCTATGAAGAGCCCTCTGTTTATGCCACCTATAACCATGACAGAACAGGACAAGCAAGCATGTTCGCATATTTCAAACGGAACGTATAAAAAACTCCACCCACTCAGATTACCATTTCCAAAACATGAAATCCTGGCTTGCTTTCAACAAGTATTTGCAAGATTGCATCATGGGAAGATGGTAAAAGCTAGAAAACTATTGCACCCTCACAGCCAAAAGCCAGCAGCGGCATTCAGAAACTAAACTATCAATTCGAATAAAAATAAAATCAAGATAAAGGGTTCTGCATCAGTATAATCATATCCGCAGAGTTGCTAAGCAAAAGATGGTGACGAGTGATGACTTTCATTCTCAAGAACTGTTGAAGCTGGTAGGCACAACGAGTTTCGAGGAAGCCTCCCAATACCATTTCCAGATGCACTGTTCTCAACTAATTAAAGAAGCCTAAGCAGATACATTTCTACACCTTCCGATTCAACCACTAGCTTCATTCCCAAAATTCAATGTGCACTTAATGAATAATAGTAGGACAAAATTTCAGTATGCAAGTCTCAACAAAGCTTCAAAAGTTCTGTTTTCTTCGTCTAGGCCACCATGATTACGGATTACTCACACACATTTTGGTCTGATGAAAGGAGTATTGAACCAACTTGGTTCCAACAGCCATGCCGTATCTTGTCACAAGCAAATGATAATCATATCCATGCATATCCAATACAAGGGCACCCCAACACACGAAGCATCCGTGCCGGCACTAAGGAGTTTGAGGAAGGTCACATGTATGCAGCCTTACTAGGTAAAGAGAGTAAAACAACATTCCTACATAAATGCAACTCAACAAGCACACAAACACACAATTACAAACTTCTACAATAATCCTTAATGAGATAGCTTTGAAAATGTCAAAAATCTGTCATAGACTATAATGCATACTGAAAGAAAGAGGCCAAGATTTTGGACACCAGAAGGATAGTTCTGCAACTTGACTCAAGAGGAGACGTACAACTCACGCCAATACCAGCACTAAACCCTACTGCAAGAGGGAAACTGTCCCGACCCAATCTTTATAAAATATGGCCATATGATTTTTAAGGTGTGAAACTGTGAACTCAGCGTAAGTTCACCAAAAAGAATCCCTGTTTCCATCACACATTGATCTATAAGTCTGACCAAATTAAAAGAATAGAAATAGGTGCTCCACTTCCTAAATCCATCAAAATTTTCAATTAGCCAGCAATCACCACTAACACAACATAATTCTTTACAAAGTTCAACTAAAACAAAAATACAAGTTTTTCTTTCAATTTGTCAAATAAAATAAAAACATAGCAAAATAATTCTTGATTAAAATCTAACATCAACATTACATGTCTAAGTAAAAAAATATACATGTAGTCAAAATGGCGGCCTCCAATGACTAGACTTAGATATAGGTCCTCCAATTACAAAAGTCAGTTCAACCACCGACTCCATCAAAGATTGTTCTTCTTCTTTCAAACCTATAAGGTAGGGGTGAGCACGAATGCCCGTGTATAATCCACGAGAAACAATAATATGCAAGTAAACACATCTTCAAATGCAAAAATATTTATTCCCAATGAACCCATTGTTTTATAAACTCTAAAAGGTTTACTTACTCAACATTGTTATTAGTGATCTTTAACTAAGAAACAAAATAAGTCAAGTCCACAAAATATATAACAAGTCAAATCCAATTCAAACAGTCGAAAATAAGAGGACATAAAACTGAGAATCCAAATCCCACTTCGTCGAGTCTAACTCATCAAAACTTGTTGTGTACCAATTCCATGCGACTGATCAAGTCCCTAAATCATCCAAATTTATGGGCTACTAACCAAAAGGCCTATGGGGCACCTTATCCCTCACGGGTTTACGGACTATACACCGACGTATTACTTATCCATATGTTTCCGGCTACACAACACTTGTAAAACGGCCAAACCGGCCTCCAATGCATGGCTCACTCGTCTAAACTCCAAATATAAATTTAAGGGGTAAATTACACTGACCTCCCCTGAGGTTTCTGACTTGTACACTGACCTCCCCTACTTTATTTGAAATAGCGGCCTCCCTTTTGAGGTTTATATTTTAAATATCAAAAAGCACCCTTCTACCGCTTCCGGCCGGGTGCAATCGACGGGCGCCGGGGTTTCCCACTTGTGGGTTCCCGATGGTCGATTATCCGTTCATTCATTCTAGAATGAATTCGAGGTGGGTCTATCGCGGGAACCACCTGTCGGACGGTTACAAGTGCTCGATCCAAAAAATTTTGAACTAAATGGGGTGATTTTGGATCGAGCACTTAGGACCGTCTGATTGAGGTGATTCCCGGGTAGACCTACTTGGAATTCGATTCTAGAATGAATGGACGGCTCGGATCGACCATTGGGGACCCAGAAGGGGGTCCCCGGCGCCGTTGGTACCCGTCGGAAGGGTAGAAGGGTGCTTTTGATACGAAAATATAAACCTCAAGGGAGGTCAGTGCTATTTCAGATAAAGTAGGGGAGGTCAGTGTACAAGTCAGAAACCTCAGGGGAGGTCAGTGTAATTTACCCTAAATTTAAGTGTAACCATTAACATCAAACTCAAGAAACTGTAAAAATCAAACTGACTTCGACTTACTGGTAAACCAATTTCTTTTTCTTACTAGATCAACCCAACTCTCCAACTCTATCATTTTTGCCAAATAAGAGATAAATTTCTGTCCAAAACAATCCAAATTTGCTCTTCACAAAACACAAATATCATCAAGACAGTTAAAATGGATCAAAAAAATAAAATAAAATCAAGACAGTAAAATAAAGCATTCAAGTCGCTAGTATAGAATATCAACAAAGGCGAACAAAATCCTAAATTAAGAACCCCAAAATTCTTAGGCATAATACTCCTATCACACATCATTAAACATTAAACCCACCAATTGCAACATATAAGCACAAATCTCAAAACCTTTAAAATACTAGATACACTCAAATTAGGGTATTTTTTTTTTAGATTTGAAACTTGACCACTTAAAACGAAATCCTTGTACATGGCTACTTGCATTTTAATGAGAATAGTAGAAAGCCCTACCTCAAGAAAAGAAAACCCCCAATTCGTTAGAAAACCAGAAGTGGTCCAAATGAGATTTTTTTCGGATCAAAGCGTAGCCCTCGTCGCTGGATTTCCTCCTGCACCCAAGACTTCTGTGTCTTGATCTTCGATTTTGGAGAAGAATGATGTGGGTCTGTAAAGTTCTCTGATGAGAAAAATAAATCTAAGGGTAGAAATTGCACTTCCCCCCTATAATGTCTTATCACTCCTCTTTCACCTAGCATGTTATAACACATCACAACAAGACCCCTAAATCTCTCTTATGAAGACAATTAACTCCTTAAAACTTCTATAACAACCTCACTGCACATGTGGGCCCCAGCATGCTCGGTTAATAATTTTGTAACTCGGGCTCGGTCAATCGCATACACTCACCTAAAAATATACTCTCTCCGTTCCTATTTGTTTGTCCTTTATGAAAAGGCGTGTCACTTTTTAAATAAAAAAATAAAGTATTTTCATGTATCATTTTTTAAATTTTTTTACACCAAATTAAAGAGGAACGGAGGGAGTATAATTTATGAGTAATCATAATTTATACCTATTTAAATAATAAGATTAGGCACAGGTCTGTATGGAAAGTTGGAAACCTCACGGGAGTCACATTTTCTTCCAAATTCTCCTTCCCTTTTATATGGTTCCTCCGGGTCTTTAGCATCCATTATGCTATGATAAGCATAATAGATGTTTTTCACGGACAATCCCGCCCTAATTTTTTTTTTTGTCCACTCAAGGAGAGTTTCTAGTTTCACAAAAATTTAATTTTTGGGCACAATTCAAGAAATTTTGGACACATATCAGGGAAAACACCAATCAAGGTGTTTTTCATTTGACTGAGAACTTAAGGGGAGAAAGCTGGTTAAATAAATAGTGCTAACCATAATTTGAGTAGTTTCAATCGAGCAGGTCCTTTAATCAAGCCATGATAAGCCCAAGTAGCAGTGTTTTCGGTCGCAAACCCTTCAATGGTGTTTTCGGTAGGCTTTACAACCCACATGTCCTTGCCACAGGGCCCGGAGCTCATGCCCATATGTCTACCATCCAAACACCTAACCAGTCTGCTTTATGACCCACGTGTCCTTGTTGTAGGGCTCAGAGTGCGTGTCTAGATTTTGACCCATCACACTCTATCATTCTATTTATGATTTCAATTTATAAATACACATTTATTCCTTTTCAAAATCTTAACTATATTAACTTTAGGTATTTGGTAAATATATGAACATTAATCTCATTTAAAAAGTATTACCAATATATTTTCAAGGGTACCAATTTGTACAGATAGAATTGAAAACTATGCACTTCAAAAAATAGAGATGGATCGCCATTTTTGGAGCAAGTCTCCGCATATGAAGAATCAAAAGAAAGTTTCCATTCGAGAGCCAAAATGGAGATGGGGTTAAAGTGTCTGATTCTCCAAAATAGAGTTTTGGTTCTCCAAAATCAAGATATCGAAATGGATTAAAGTTGCTCTAAACAACAAGTAGAGTATATAACACTAATAGTGGAGTAAAATTTTAGTTCCTTTTTTTTTGTTGTAGTTTTTAGCGAGATCAAACTCAAATTCAATGTTAGTTTAAAAGAAGAGAAGCTCAAATTTACGATCCTAAATTCGAATCGAGCTCTTACCTTTCACACGCTTTAAGAAATGAGCGAAAATTACTATTTATTTTTCTCAACCGAGGACCCTAGGCTGCAAATAATTTTTTTTAGGGAGAATTAAGATTGGATCTACTACAACTATTTCCTAACACTTCTAGTTCACATAATATTATCCCAACACATCTAGTCCACTCACACGTACCAATTACAAGAATACCCTCACTTCTTAGGATACTCTAAGATCCTATGGTACCCTAAAATCCTAGGGTACCCTAAATTTCTAGGGTACCCTACCCTAAAAACCTAGGGCATCCTACCCTAAAATTCTAGGGTACCCTACCCTAAAATCCTACAGTGTACCCTATAACAACTTTCCCCATATCAAGAATCACCATATGTGGTTATCTACAAAGAAGTAGCTTATCCTACCACAAGATAATGGTTAATCGTATTGATGGTTTTCTAACTGATCCTTATAAAGAATCTACCACATATCCTAATCACAAAACGTATATCTACAAAATATGGTTATCTAAGATCATAAGATGTGGTTATCTGCGCAGTAACTTTTCCAATTAGATCCCTATAAAGACCTTCATATATATCCTAATCACTAGGACGTATTTATCTACAAAGATGGTTATCTCTACCATAAGACGCTATTATTACGCCTGAGATTTTTCCAATTTGATCCTTATAACAACTGGTCTCATATCCTAATCACAGGATGCTGCTATTATGGGCCGGCCAAGATGTTATATTATTTCGGGCTTTTTCTCGACCGGGATCCCTATAAAATCGGGCCCTATATCCTAATTACCAAACGCTATTATCTATGCCGACGATTTTCCAATCAGATCCCTATAAAGAATCGGGCCCCACATCTAATCAACGCTAAGTATTCCAGGCCCCAAGACAGCTTGCTATTCATACTGACGACTCTTTTTTCAATACGCATCCCTATCAAGTAACCCTTTATCCTAATCACAAGACGTAGCTATTCAGTACAAAGATGCTGCCATTCAAGGCCACCGACTTTTCTCCAATCTATTCCCCTATAGCAATAAAGCTCCATATTCTGAATCACCAGATAACCACCTCTTTGATTCTGGGGATACTACATTATCTACGCCGCATGACTTTTCTCCTAAGGAATTTCCAAATATTGATGCAGCTTTCCCGGCAAAGTCCAATTCCCACGACTTTCCTGTGGAACTTTCTCCCCGTCAGACTCCTAAGACCTGGCCACTTCTCTGGCCAAGGTCTGTTGGCGGTATATTATGTTTAAAAATCAATGTGAGGGTATATTTGTCGATTAAAAATAGAGAGTGGACCTTACACCTTAGAAAATTCAAAAAAATGGATTAGAGGTATTATGGAAATATGAGGTGGACTAAAGATGTGACAAAAAGTTATAATAGACCTTAGAACAACTCTTTATTTTTTTTACCATGCACCTCTTAATATACTCTCTCATTAATAGAATATTTGATAGTACTATTTTGTGTTGATGTTGGGTTTGTCTTCTTCGTCGTTTGTTGATTTTGTCAAGATTTGTCGCTGGGTCATGCTAGAGCATCTGCACTCCTACACTAAATTTAAATTTGAGTAAAAATTACCAAGAAAATCCATTCCGCCCATTCACCAAATTTGCTCAACACCAAATTTAGTCAAATTTTTCACCAAATTTGTTGAACACCAAACCCAACATCAAATTATCAACGACTATATTTGTTCAAAAGAGGTGTACTATTTGTTCCTTGTTTCCGCAAAAGAGGAAGAAGAGGACGAAAAGGAATTTGTTCACTACAAGTTTTGGAGGTAAAATGAAAAAAATTAATGTTTTGATAAAATGGTGAGAAAGTTTTGGAGCCAAAATTATAAAAAAAAAAAAAAATTGTTTTTGACAAAATTTTAACTAGAATTTGGTAAAAGAGTGATTTCCCATCGAAAGAGGTGACATCAAATTAAATTTTTGACCAAATTGTTACTCAAATTTGAGTAAAAATATGGTGTAGGAGTGGAGATGCTCTTATGTAGTTTGTTTAGATGTGTTTGTTGGACTGTTATTTCATATATGTGATAAGTTTATGTTTACTAAAAAAAAAACCTATAAGTTACAAACTAGGCAATGTTAATGCCAAAATCATTTTTGATTGTGCAAAAACTTCAATGCATAAAAGCCACAAACTATCACCCTTATTCCATGTTTTTGAAATCTGCCATAAATGATGGTATCCAAATCGTACAATATCCGTATTAGGGTTCAGGATTTTTTTTTCCCCTAAAAATGTCTATAAAGAAAGTGATGAACGGTTAAAATTCACATTTCATGAATCTGAGTCGTCTGTTTATCTTTCCGGGATATTTTTTTGGAAAGTCATCCCGGACCCTACCACTCTCTTCTTCTCTTTTCTAAATTGATAAAACTAGTTTTTTAATTTTTTCGTTTTGTACTTATTCAAACTTTTTTTGCATTTATTAGTTTTGCGTCAAAATTTTGTGGTTTCTACATTTATTTCGTTGAGACGAATCCAAATAGTATAAAATTATGGTCAAAAGTAATAGTTTTTTGAATAAAGCCGAAAATAAACCAAAATAAACCAATTTTTTGGATTATTTTTTTGTCTTTATTCACAAAATTTTAAGTTTGGTTAACAATTTTATACTTTTTAGATTTCTCTCGTCGAGACAAGCTAATAAATCACAAAAAATTGAACAAAAATTAAAAAATACTCCGCAAAAAAAAATTGAATAAGAACAAAAAAAAAAAAACCCCAAAAACCAGGTTTTCCCGATTAGCCAAATCAAATCAGGCTTCACGGTAATACTTCAAATAACCGTATCTGTGTAACCGTAGTTTGTATAGATAACTTCATATATGTGACCCAAACCCAGCCGCGTGTTTGCCCCGTCTTCCACAAACAACTTGGGATCTTCTCCATTTGTGGCTTGAGACAGGGAATCCCCAAATATCCACCCATTTGTCTCTTCCTCGGAAGAAACACCGAAATAATTCCCGAAAGAGAAAAGTGGAAGAAAATCCCTTCTCTCGAGGTTGATTTTTGAGGGGGGGCATGAACTCGTTGAATCTGAAGATGTTGAGTGATTGCAGTACGGGGACAACGACGAATAGGTGTTGGCCGGGTCGACTCAGCGCCGGTTTCGAGGCAACGGCGAGGAGGCAGTGGTTGAATTGCAGGGATCAATCCAAGGCATTGAGAATCACGGGTTGTGCTTCTAGTAGTGGTGGCGGAGGAGGAGGAAGTGGTGGTGGGGTGGAGAGTCAGAGTGAGAGTTCGTTTCTGTCTCGAAGCCAAACTTATGCTCTCTTGAAACAGAAAATGGAAGTTGCTGCAAAATCTGAGGTAAATTTCATCTTTTGTTCCATCAAGTCTATGCGCGCCATGATTAATCAATCAGGAGACAAATCTCACGGTTCACTGGTAGGCCCAATCTATATGGGGATAGCACCTGAAAGTTTTTGAATATAACCAGGCCAATTCTTGGCTTGTGTAGGTGTAGGTGAGATGTTGGATTTCTGACTTGGTACAATTCGACTCGTAATTTTGGTTTTCCTGTGCATGCATTTTGATTCTGATTATTTACTAGACGCCCGGTATTATGCAAAAGAGGTAACGAGAATCTTGGTTAATCTGTAATTAAATACTATGATTCATGAAAGTAGAAACGAGGGGAGAAGAAATCAGTTTTTCTTCTTCTTCTTCTTCTTGACAGTTTTTTAGGCAGCTAAGGATGGTTTGGGAAAGAAAAATGCAAGTTACCCTCAAGGCCTCAAACTGATGTTTACAACATAAAAAGGTCTTCCTTTATAATACGTAGTAATTGATAATTGATTTTTTCTTTGATGTGGGTTGGTGTAGATGAGGTGTTGGATTTCTGCATTTATGCAATTTCACTCCTAATTTAGTCTTTCTAGTTCATGCAGTTTGATTTCGATTGTATATTATTGGATTAGTCGAGTAATGTACTAGAGGAGGAAATCACATTCAAATGTTTGGACTTTGGAGTGGTTCAGTAGTTCGTGTTGGAAATATTTGTCCAAGAGATGTATTAAGGTATTTCAGTATACATGTTTATAATTTTACGAACCTCAACTTCAGATTAAGATTCCCATGGAGAAGGGTGTGAATGGGATTCTTATTTAGTTTGGGAAAATGAATTCAGGTTGTATAGGTAATAAGGGATCATTTCCCTATTCCTTTCTGTCTAGGAAAAATTTAGAAAGTTTGGAGATTCAAAATCACATTTCATCACTCCAAGATTCCTGCAATCTAATCTGAGCTTTATGGACTTATTATCTTTTGCATGGGTGTGTTTACGTGTGTTGATTTGGGTCTTTTTATGCATTTCCACTTTTATTGGTTCCGATGCCATAGGTTTTGAATTGATTTATTGTAGGACTACAAAGAGGCAGCTAGACTTCGTGACTCACTGAGATTATTTGAGGAAGAAGAGCCTATTTTGCGGCTTCGTAGATTAATAAAGGAGGCAATTGCTCATGAGAGGTTTGAGGTACCATATGCTGATTTCTTAATGGGTTTTTTCTCCCCAATACAATAAATGCTTGTCTGTTACTAGAAATGACAGCGTGAGCATTGTCTGATAGGGATCTCATTTTCAATGATGTCTTATTGTAATTGGAAAGGTCTTTGTCTTTTATTATATTTAGAAAAGATTTATCGCAGGTTTGCTTCAGTCTTACGTAATTGATTTGCGTTTAAGTGACGCACATAATTTATGTTCAACAGGCAATATGCAATGCATTGTGCAACGCCAATGCTTTGGATGCTGAATGAAAGAAGCATGGTAATATGCACATAAATCAAAATGATTCTTGGTCCGCCCCTCTCTGATGCCTTTTGGCTTTGATTTGAGGGTATGATTCCGTATCAAACTTGACGGTATAGGGGGACCACTGTTTCAGTGGTATTCTGTGAGCAACCACTTTGTGCATTTATTGCCAAAGGTTAGGTCTGTCTCAAATCCATCTGTTTCAGTGGTATTCTGGGAGCAGCCACTTTGTGCATTTATTGCCAAAGGTTAGGTCTGTCTCCTATCCATCCCCCGCCCATACCCCCAATTATTGGGGACTAAATGGGTTATGTTATTGTTGTTATTGTTGTAGGCAATATGCAATGCAGAATGCATAGTATTCTTTGTGATTTCTTTTGCTAAACTGTCATTTCCTTCAGCTGGGGAAAATGGGGTGTGTGCACAATAATTATTGTATGCTAAATCTTGGTTATACTTTACCTGTTATGCCGAAAGGTATTTATAATCTCCACAATTTTAGTGTTTTTGGTCATTATAGTCTAGTGATAGAGTTCTTCAATCTGGGTTATCAAAAGGTTGTCAAATCGTGAATTGAATCGAGAATCAAAATGGTCCTTTTTTGAATCGCAAACTGAATCGCTGTGATTCAAACATTATGTCTAAAGTATGTGGGAAAGTAAACTTAAGGATTTAGGTGATAAAACCACATACCTTAAATGAAAATTTTGGACCTAAATCATTAGAAAGCTTGTTTTAGATGATGATCTGATAATCACTTGGAGTAATAAGTAAGCTGCTTCTATTGCAACTTGCAAGAGATGAGATTAGTGAATTCTACTTATGGTCCTCTTTATGAAAGAGAGTTAAAAGTGCAAAACAAACCCTTCACAGGTCTTTGGCGGTTTTATGCCATTTTGTATTTTTCACTTTCGATCCACTATTTCACTTGCAAGATAAATCTCTCGTTTCCTATTATATATGACACTTAATAAGATAGAAATCTATTTTTGAAAGTAAACAAGGAGAAACATAGACAAAAGATGGCATATGCAACTCTAAAGACCTTAAAATTGTACATCCTCCAACAACAAAAAGGCAGAAAAAGAGTCAAATTGAATTCAGCAAATCGAAGGTGAATCGAACCATTTACCGATTCACTTACAATTCGCTATTATTTCCAATTTAGGCAACCTATTCGTATTGATAACCAACTGAATCGTATCGAATTGTATGATTTTGACAACTATGGGTTATCGTAATACAGGCTAAACAGTTGCACAACTTGAAGTTTTTTTTGATCACCAGTTCTCCTAGTCCTCATTTGTTTCATTTTTTTTTTCTTTAACTTGAGTAGCTTTGATTAGTTCCTGGTTTGTTTTTCTTTCTGTCACAAGACATGCATTTTTACAAAAACCTTTAGATCAAAAGGATCTGGGCATAGTGGAGTTGCATAAAGGTCTGGATATCTTGTCCTTTTGTGACCCATGACAATATTTATATCGCTTGATTTGATCATTTGCTGTATCTCCCCTAATCAAGAGTGCTGAGCATGCAACCGGATGTCAATTGTTGACTCTTAACAGCAAACTGGGATTACTAAATCTGTTTATATTTTTTGAGTTTCAGAACTTATCTAGTCAACCATGCGTCTGTTTGGTTTTTTTTTTTACTTTTTCCTTCTTATTCATTTTCTTTCAGGATGCAGCTAGGTACCGTGATCAACTGAAGGATATTGCCCCTCACTCTCTTTTGAAATGTTCAAGTGACGCAACAACATTGGTATGTAAAACATCTGATTTCTTGTCCTAATAATTGATTAGGTTTTACTTTTGTTTTCCTTATCATCAGATGATTCCATCATCTGCTTGGGTTCTACTTTCTCTAAATAGAAAAGAACGTGCTCAAATGTTGGACAAGTTGGTCCATAACAGCCCAGAAGTCTTATAAGATATGAAAATAAATTTGTTGCGAAGAAATGGCATTAGATGTTGCTTCATGACTATATTCCGTAGCTCTAAGAATTTTTGTATGTCTACCAATTTGCGTCTTTTAAATTATATGCAAAATAGGTTGTTGGTAATTGTTCATCAAATCCCTACTGGGCTGCTGGGCTATATTTTACTGGATTTCTCTGGGGAAAAAACTTGTTCGGAAAATGAGTTTAGCGTGAATGAGACTGTCGAGAAAGATAACTGAGAGTACAAAAGCAAAGATAGCATATTAAATGAATCTATTGGGAAAGGGTTAGGACGGCTTGATCATGTACATTGTAGTTCAAGGGTGGGGCCAAGGGCGAATGAAACTAGGGATTGAGGAGATAAAAAAAAAACATGATTACTGTTAAGTAACTGAGGATACTATGGGCAGCCTCAATGCAAAGAAATCGCCAGAATGTTTGAGTTAAGAAATCTAGGCAAAGTCTTTTTATGTGTTGATTCATTGGATGATCTTTGCATATTTTGGAGCGATATCAGTAATATTGCTTTATGATGATTCTGGATACTCTATATTCAAAATATTATTGGTCAATTTTGGTTGTCACTTCTATGAATCTTAACTACCTGTGTCACATTTATATATTTGACTGTACTTTATGGCGTTTTAGTAATGGCCATTGCCTATTAGAGAAAATGGGCTGGTCGTCATTACCATTCCTCGACCTACACATTTTGTCCTTGGGTTTGGATTTTACTTTTTCTTCTTGGTGATAAAATATAAACTCTCTCACAACCAGTATAATAGTCTTCATAGTAGTGACAAAGAAGTAGTACAACTAATGCAGCATTGGCTTATGCATATAAAGTAAATGAAAGCTTTTATTTTTGTATGTTTCTGGCTGTGTACCACAAAATGGGCTGGTTTAAGAATTCAACTGTAATTGCTGCTCCAATGACTCAGCTTACACTCTTCTTTTAGATTAGTATTTTGCAGTGGTTAAAATTAGCAAATCAATTTCTTATTCATCGCATCTGGCGCTCAAAACGACCAGCTTTAGTCTGTTGCTTTCGTGGTTCATTCTAGTAGTTCAGACTTAAACTGCACTTTTAGTTTATCCTTGGAGTTAACAAAGCTTGCTGGAAATAATCAACCATTTTAATTTCAAGTTATATTAAAAAAAATTCAGGGAGTCAGGGTTCAAGTTAGGAGCGTGTACATTGAAGGCCGAAGCCAGCCGTCAAAAGGCCAATACTTTTTTGCATATAGAATACGAATTACAAATAACTCAGACCGTCCTGTTCAACTTCTCAGAAGACACTGGATTATTACTGATGCAAATGGGAAGACTGAAAATGTTTGGTGAGGTTTCTTATTTATGTATTTCCATTTTCTAACTTTGACACCCTGGTGGTTTTTTTCTTTCTCCCTTGTTTGGAAGTGGTTTATAAATACCTGTGTCATTCACCTGTTTATTCATTGCAGGGGAATTGGAGTTATTGGTGAACAGCCAGTTATACTTCCAAACACTGGGTTTGAATATTCATCTGCATGCCCGTTAAGCAACCCAAGCGGCAGAATGGTAACTTAACTCTCTGGCTTCCCATTTGAGTTTTTGCTTGATCAAGTTGTGAAAGAAACATTTTAGTGTTGTAGATACCTTACTATGGTGGTGGTGATTCACCACAATATTGTAGCAATGGGCAACATTATTATTTTTTTGATCGGCAGCATGAGTTGATAGTTGCATAACTTATGGTAATTGATGAGATTCTATGTTACATGACTGGGGTACGATATTGTCTACCAGGCATTAAGAATGTCTCTGTCGGACACTTGGACTCATGTTGTTCTTACATGAACTACAAAATATTCACTTTTTTATATAGTTCTTGTTTGGTGCATAAGTCGTTTCATGCATCATAACTTCTGCTTTATACCAGAATGCTAAATTCTTAGGGGAATGTCCAACTAAAATTTTCAAACGTGCATCCCATACCTTCACATCACTATTGAGTGTCTTCTACGGATACCTCATACCTTTTGAGAGTTAATGTTTTTCAAACGTGCATCCCATATCTTCACATCACTATTGAGTGTCTTCTACGGATACCTCATACCTTTTGAGAGTTAATGTTTATGTTACATAGATAGTACTTGCCTCATCTATAAGGGAGTCGATAGCGTGCCTGACTATATGTGCTTTTGGGTGGTCATTTGTTGAGAATACTGAATTTCATGCTATTGCATGGGGTCTAGTGGTTATGATGCATCTTGCATCAAGTGCGGGTTTAACACCAGTAAAATTCTTTCGCAACAGAAAACTGATCTTTATCCTATCACAATTTACACATGCATCTCCATGGCATTGTAATTAAGAATCATGTTTGTATTCATTTCGACATTACTGAAGGAGATATTGCTTGCCTTATTTGGTCCCTTGCAGGAGGGTGACTTCGAAATGAAGCATATTGATAAAGTGGGCTCAAAGACTTTCAATGTGGCTGTTGCCCCATTTTCCCTTTCCACGCTAGGAGATGGCAGTGAGATTTTCTGAGAAGTGAGCCAAGACATTGTCCGGGAGATGGACATAAAGGCATTTTTCCATCTTCAACACGTACCCGATTTCTGCAATATTTTCTGATGATTGAGGGGATCAACACTAATAATTTCCTTCCAAGTGTATAAAGTATTAACTTGAAGGAGTACGGGTTGAGAATTGGATCAAGGCTCCGCATGGATCTTCGGGTTTGGTAGGGAGAAGAAAAAGGGCAGGGTTTTGACGGTCGAAAACTGTGTTCTTTTTGCTGGTTTTCTTTTCCTTTTTCGCCTCTCTCTTCAAAATTCAAGATCAGCAAACAGCATGATTGTTTGTCAATTTTGGACGGGTCATGTTAATATGCGCCTTTAAGGCATATGATAGAAATGCATTAACTTTTTTGTTAGGCTCCACTATTTTGGGGAATTTAAAGGTGAAGTAGAGTAATAAATTGCATTCTTTACAGAAACTAATACTGGACGAAGTACCCTAACTTAAAATTTTAGTGTCATAAAACACACCGGATATGGACCTGAACCTTATCTTTTGGCAAATTTTCTCAATTTAGAGATACCTACCAATTAGGCACAAAATTAACCATTTGTTGTTCCTAACATTTAAGTTCCTAGGCTTAGCCTCATTTTCTCTTCTTCTTGCCTTTTTATTATATTTCTACTTGTGGGAGTGTTTTTTATTTTTTATTTTTTATTTTTTATCTACCCCTGCTTGTGGAAGTTGAAAAGAAAAAGGAGTGAGAAATGAAGGGACATATTAATTACAGTTTCCATATATGGGTGTAGTTTTCATTTAATGAGCACTAACATATGCCCTTAGGCCTCAGGGCAAATATTAACTTCAGGTAGTAGGTGTAATTATTATCATTTTCTTTATTCCTCGAATAACTCATGCTTGTTGCAATAGCAATTGCAATTCACCGAGCAATGCGCCAACAAAATTCAAACTAAGTGATTCAACGTATTTACACAATTTATTCTGCACATATCTCCAAAACACTTTACAGATTTAATAATTTATTCTGACAATAGTCTAAAAAATTAAAACTGCATGCAAAAAGCTAAAAAGAGAGGCCCCTAAATGCCCAACATGCCCCTATAGTTTTATTGTTTGTTTATTCGTCTTGTCAAGGGGAAAAAAGAAAGAAGCTTCAATCCACGTTTTTTATACTATTTTGACATTCTTGTGGAAACGAATAATTAATCCAAACCCATCCGGCTTTAAAATGGGGGGATTGGGGCTAAGCAACATGCAGCTGTGGCGGTTGAAGTCCAATGTAAAATTTCGCAACTTCAGTACACTTTTTGCACAATTCAAAAGATTAAAATACACGAGGCAAAATGATCATTATCTTTAACATTTGAAGCGAATAAATTATCACTACATACCATTTTCAAATAATATATAAAATTGTTTCATGCCTTTACAATTCACTCCAGCTTAATTCAAAGTTTTTGTCATTTTAAACTTTATGTCCTCACATTTGGAAGCTCCAAGTTATAACCATTGCACCAAGAAAAAGCCCCATGACATAACCTCAGTTAATCTCACACTTCCAATTTCCAGACACTGCGCATATCCAATTTACATTAAAAGATAAGAAAGCAGTAGAAAACAGTCTTCATGTCATAGATTTACGTTTCAAAACATAAAGCAAATTCTGCATCAAAACTTACATCATTTACAAATAAAAAGTTGCCTAGAAGTCCAGGCAAATAAAACTACTATTAGTTGCAAAACTTATTAAGCAAAAGCTCCCATATCCAAACTGCATTCTGAACATAAAACCATGATCCTGGTACTTTCATAGTCGGACTCAAACAGAAATAGAGAGACATCAGGACCTTCATATAGTAGGAAAAACCTCAGGGCTCAAAAGTCATATTCTCTGCTTCTTTCTTCAAGGAATCAAACAGCGCAGATGACAAATAACGCTCTCCGAAGCTGGCAAACACAACCAGTTGAAAAAAGAAATTACAAAATCGATTCAGCTTTTTCTGATTTTCATGGACAAATCAACATATATAAAATAATGCCCATGATACATTCGAAGTTGCCAAGTTGTGTTCAGCCCAGCCAAATTACTTATGAATAAAACAATGGCTTGCAACATTCATACACGACATTACAGATTAGCTATCTTAATTGCTGCTTTGGCAGCAGCACCAGATGATATCCCTACCTGCAATACATGTTACCACGGAAACATCACACTTGTGCTAATACGAAACCTCATGTAATGTAACAGAGAAGTGATAAAATAGCTCATATGACAAACTGCTAAAGAATGAGAATAATTATGTTCTTACCAGCAAACCTTCTTTCAGTGCAAGAAGCTTAGCAGTTTCAATAGCTTCGTCACTTGATATCTGCAACGTCATTTGACCAAAACCATTTAGAAACTACCTACCAGAGGTTGAATCGTGGATCAAATAAATCAAAAACGGCAAGCAAAGATGGAAGTGAATAAAAACTACATATGACTTTCCATACATGTAGCCTGCAGGCATGATTTGGGAGCACACATGAAAAAGTCAAAAATTCCATCTATTAACGAGCCACAGACCTCTCCGTCTCCACTCGCCCAAATGTCAATGGTCCCAAGGGAGCCCAACATATTCAGGTACAATCAAAAGGAGTGTCTCCTTTGCTCCATTTTAAGAACTCTTTCTTTCTTTTTGTTTCATGTTTCTCTAGAAAGATGGCAACAAGAAAAGCCGCTTCAAGAAAACTATGTGTTTTAGGCTACTTTCTCACAGTTGCTACGCGTGCATAACAGGGTTACTCTGAACACTGCCTCTTGAAGCAGACTTAAGCCCTTAAGTGGCTGGTGGCAAGGATACTCTAATTTGCAATAGTGAGTTTATGCACTTTGAAGGCTACATACATGCAAAGCTGTCGATAGTAAAGAAGATGACCAGAAACCAATACTTTTCCTCTATTCATTCTTTGTTTTGTTTGCTTTTGTTTTCTTTTCTTTTTTTTGGGAAACATAATGTTTACTGAAACTTAATGCGACTGCTTGTGTTGTTGAGCCATACTTACTTGGACAACTTCATCAAGCAAATTGGTATCCAATACTCCAGGGACGAAACCAGCACCCATTCCTTGGATTTTATGAGGGCCTAAGGCCTTGTTTGGTTTGGTTCTTAAGAACCAGTTTTCTTAATTATTATTCAATTATTATTCATATTTTTAAATATTATTTTTATTTTTCTCTCTATCTCTATCCAATCATTAATATCTATTTTTTAATTATTACCCCTATTTCTCCCTCTAATCATTACAAAAACCAAAACTCAAAACCCAAACCAAACACAACCTAAATGTTACAGAATGACAGACATGAAGAAAGGTAAGCTTAAAAGAAGGTATTTCTCCTCTGCAAAGTAAGAGATGAATGTGATTTGGAATAATAACTTCATAAATCAGGTAACAGCAACAAACCATCATCCACCCCAATTATGAAAATGGCAGATGCAAATGAAATAGGAAAGTTGTACTTTTCTCATTGGTTTCTAATGTGGATGGTACCTAAAGATATTGAAACACAAGTGCCAACAGATGCAAGTTTTTCCTAGGTTCTTCTTCTAGAAAAATGTAACCAATGTTCTTAGAACAATCACAACCAGACAAAGGATACTATCAGTAACGGTTTTGCTTAGTATGCCCCACATTGCATTTTTAACTAAGAATTTTAAATGAGAATACAAAAAATGTTATCTTTTGCTCTCTTATTTCCTATTAAAGGACACTAAATACATATGGACACCAAGTGACATTGCATATTGCACGTAGACCACAATCATTAGCACAAAAAATTACGCCAATTGTGCTGCTTTTGGCATAGAACTGGTGGCGATTGGTTCTACACCATTCATGTTGACTCGATGAAACTTGTTAGAAACAAAAACTCACCAGGCTTTCCTCCAGATTAAACTGCACTTTCAACTGGTTCTACGCCATGCTACTGAACATAAATAAAGAATGGTTACCCAAAACAAGAAATGAGAACATAGATTAACTGTGAGGGGAAAAAAGAGGGAGGGAACAAGAAGTACACATAAATACGAAGTCTCCACACCAAATCGGTGATTTAAAAAAGCTGACCTTAATGTCAGGGTTTTGTTCTTTAAGGTACCTTCCTGCACCTGTAATTGTTCCTCCAGTACCAATACCAGAAACTAAGGCATCAACTTTCCCACAGGTGCCTTTCCAGATCTCAGGTCCAGTTGTTTCATAATGGATCTAAACAGATACTAGCATCAATTAAGTATTACCTTCCAATCTGCTATCAACGTATAAGCTGATAATAGTAATAAATAAAGATACTCAGAAAGTACTCATGCAATCAATACCTTAGGGTTGGAAGGATTTTCAAATTGCTGAAGACTATAGGTATTTGGGGTCTTTGCCTGTATCTCTTCTGCCTTTTGAACAGCACCTGTCATGCCTTTAGAAGGATCTGTAAGCACCAATTCAGCTCCAAAAGCTCGGAGAAGGATTCTCCTTTCCATGCTCATAGAAGCAGGCACGGCAATGATTAGCTTATAACCCTTAGCTGCTGCCACAAATGCCAAACCAATGCCAGTATTACCACTAGTTGGTTCAACGAGGATCGTCTTCAGCAGTAAAATAACACAGAAAAAAATTGTCAGGTCCGCATTAATAAAGAAGGAACAACACAGAGTACAGGTATGACTACTCAAATAAACCATCAGTTTGTCTCGAAGCAAAACTTCTTTCGAATGGAACGCCTGGGACATACGCCGACGCAGATAATTAAATGGTGACTACTCAAATTCACAAAATGTGGTCTCTTCTTCAGACATCACAGGTAATGTTATATACTTATTAAAATATATATTTAATTATAAATATGAAAATACACATAATTCAGGCACTGAGACCAGGATTTGGGCCCTGCTAGACGCAAATCCTGAGTCTACCACTGCCTGCGATAAATTACTTCCACTGCTAATTGTGTTCATTCTGGATCCTTTCCTCAGAACTCTTAATACCTTTTCATAGACACTGACCAATAAACCATCAGTTTGTCTCGATGCAAAACTTCTTTTCGAATGGAACACCTATCTTCCTCCTGGCTGTTCTAGATCTAGTGAATCCAGTTTTGAGTAGTCTGATAACTTCACCTTTGACCTCTTTTGGCCATGGAATTCTATTTCGTTGCCTTCTCTAGTGAGAAATAGATTCTGTCGCTGAGCATTGTACGAGGGCAATAAATTTCTTCATCTAAAGTAATGTGCCTTCGCAACAGAAATTCTCAAAATTTATTCAACTTTACCATGATCACTATTGAGTGGGGCACCTCTTTTGGTTACCAATGGCATGAGAACTTTGGAAGCAGCCGAAGAAGAGAAAGGTTCGATGTGAATGGCATTTACAAGTTGGTTAGTCAATCCTAAGATTCAGGGTGGTTAGTCAATCCTAAGATTCGGGAAAGCCAAGCCAAATTGAGCTTTTTGAGAGATGAAAGGCTAGTTGAGAACAATTATCTGTCAAACTAGGATCTTTACAAGACATGATATTGTGAATAACATCACCGTGTTGAGAATGCTAAATGATACTTATTTTTTCCAGAGATTGTGAATGGACAAGCTGATTAATTCCTACCTTATGAGTAATTGAAAACTTGCCAAAGTTTACGTCTTTTGACATGGACAAGTGGTGATATGTGAACGGACGTGCAGACTAAACAAAAATGCAATTTATCAAGAATAATCATTTTTGCCAAGGCTTTTCTACATGCCCTCACACTAAAGCTTATAGCGGTAAGCTTTGGAACAGTAACTTCTCCATCCGCGGGTTCAAATCCTAGGTTTTTTTTTTTTACCTCTTATCCTCTTTCTTCTTGATATTCACCTCGCTAAAGTCATCAACTTTACGTAACTTGACAATATGGGTTTTCATTGACAATATCCCATTATAGCATTAGTATCTCAACAACACTCTTGGCCACAATCATCACAAGCAAGCCTTTTGCTTAAAACCACCCGCTTTCTTCTCCAGTTTATGAAAATGTTCCAACGCGATAGACCTATTAGCTTTTGGATTCCATTGTCTTTTCTCATTGGGTTCATTACCATTCACCATGAGTCCAGAGTCTTCAGACGCATTATCAACATTGTTGTAGGCCCATTAATATTAACCTTAGAAAGGGCTGGCCCAGGGCTGAGCCCAATAAATCTCCTGGGCTGGTGCAATAATTTTTTCTTTTTTGGTCATTTGTCATACCTAATCTATTACGTGGGGAAAGAGAGGAATGAGACTCTATTCCGGGATGCAGCGTTGGACATCCAAGAGCTCTACCGTATGAGATAGCCATCACTTGCAATAATTTTTTTTTTTTTGAGCAGGTATATATATGTCAATTTGAGCATGGGTAACTCTTATCTTTTTTTTTTTTTGAACTAAAAAAAAGCAGTCTTTCTGGTAGAGGTTTTATCAGACCGATTAAAAGAAGCGCAGGAAAAAACCATTTCACAAAATTTTAATTTTAACCCAACCCAAAGGAAGGGACCTAGCCACCGGGCTCCAACAAACTTCCAAGAATGGCCTGTAAAACATGGCTCTCAACACACTTGCTACATTTAGGTAGCTTTAAGTGGAGGGCTTAAAGAAGTGCATGCATTTCCTACCAGACAAACAAGTTATCCTTCAAATAGAGAAAAAAGATATCCCGTTGGCTTTGTAGCAAGAGTATAAGAATTTTGGGTATAGAGCAAATCTTTAGCGTTCCACTTTTTTTTTTATTATAAATATTTGCAAGATAGAAATTGCTCTTATGAGTGAAATTTGGACCCCACTTATGTTAATGTGTGCATGTAGGATTTAACTCAAGAGTCGCTTGTAGAGAGTGCATTGGGGTCCTTGAGGATGTTCAGTAGGAGTGCATATATATATATATATATATATATATATATATATATATATATATATATATATATATATATATATGTGGATTTTCTAGTCTACACCTTCCGGAAATAAGAAAAACATGGTTTTTCTTGTGTTGCAAATTATTTTTGAAAAATCCGATCCGTCCAATGTGTTCAGAAGGTGTTTTCATGGGTTCTCATGGGAAATCTTCAAAAAAAAAAAAAATACCGGAAAGGGCTTGATCCAAGCAATTTTTGCAAAAACTATAAATATAAAATTTTTGCAAAAACTGCTTGGATCAAGCCATTCCCGGTATTTTTTTTTTGAGAATTTCCTTTCAGGACCCTTGAAAACACCTTCTGAACACATTGGACGGATCGGATCGTCAAAAAAATATTTGGATCATGAGGTCCGGAAACGGGAAGACCGGACTAGAAGCTTTGCCATATATATAGGTGGATTTTCTAGTCCACACCTCCCGGAAATAATAAAAACATAGTTTTTTTTGTTGCAAATTATATATACAATAAACTTCCAATAAGGGACCCTTATTTAAAAATATCATGCGGACCTGCCCTTTTTTGACTTTTCGGACTAAATTTTGACGATCCGATCTGTTCAATGTTTTTAAAATGTGTTTTCAAAGGCCTAGGAGAAGAATCTCCGAAAAAACACCCGGAAGGACTTGATCCGAGCAGTTTCCGATAAAATTTGTATATGTATATATCTACATCTACTACGCTACTAGCAGTCCAATTTGGTCAGGCTTTTAGGCCACAAGAAACGAAAACTGAACTAGTTTTAATTTTGGGAAAATTCTTAAACCGGTCCGATTCTCCAGTTTTCCTTTTCCCTCTAAATTATTAATTTATACAAAATAACATGATTTTTAATGTAGTTTTTATTCTAAAAAAATTCCAATGAGTAAACAATTTCGATTATTAAAGTGCGAGCAAAATTCCTTATACTTAACGTAATAGAAGCCTTAATTTGCTAAAGACAGAGATTGATCCTTGTCTCGTTTATTTATGTATAGGTTATGGATAAAATGAGCACACATTTACGTAGACTTTATACACTTAGTCATGGGTTCATGTAAAGATTTGGTGGTTGAGATCTTTCACGACGAATTGACAATGCTTTAAAACACTTAACAATTTTTGGGTCTTGCTAATATGTCCTCTTAATATATTTGATAAAACTGCATTCACGCTCCACTATCTTGCCGAATGTAAATTTAGAAAGCACAGTAATAAATTGCATTCTTTACAAAAGCTAATACTGGACGAAAGCACACTAACTTAAAATTCTAGTGTTTAAAAATGAAAAAAACACACCATATGGACCAGAACTTTTGTCTTTTGGCAAATTTCCTCAATTCAGAGATATCTACGGATTAGGCACGAAATTAACCAATTGTATTGTTCAATTAAATTGAAAACCCAGCTATGTTTTTTAACTAGCGCATGTTCGTGCCTAATGGCATGGCTCGAACAATCAGTGCGCACTAGAACAATTAGCACACACAAATTAATATTAACTCACATGCAATATTTCAAACCCCATCTCAAATTATTCCAACTATGCAAAGACGCAATAACTAAAGCATATTTAACTATTGCACCGCGCTAGCACACTCAAAGTTAAACCTAGCACTTGCAGATTTTAGTAGATTGGGATGTGGTTTAAAGACACTTTCACACTCACGCTCCCGCTTACGCACACACGCGAATTATGTGACTTAGCACCAATCCCTATAAGTGCCCTTCTAACACGGTTATTGTTTTGTAAGCCGTGTAGAGAAGAAGAAGATGACTATCCTACTAGAATTTGAATGACCAAGACAAGAAAAAAAAAAAAAGGAAAGAAAGAAAGAAAGAAAGCAAAGACCCAACTTAAATTGTTGGAGAATTGGCTCCGGTTCAACTATATGTGTAAGTTGGTCTGTCAAACTATGCTTTTGGAACTCAATTTGGCTCCGGTTCAACTATTTGGAGAAGTTGGTCTGTGAAACCATGCTTTTCGAATAATAGAGTATTCAGTTCTTGTATTTAGTAAAATTCTAGAAAAATATGTTCAGCCTCCTTAAAAATCCTCACCCAAAAATCCGAAAAAAAAGGTTCACCACTTAAAAAAGCAATTTTATTTAGATCCCCAAACAAAGCCAAAATGACCGGTTTGAGCAAGGACGTTGGAGGAGATAATAATTTGCCCTTCCCACGTTAAATTCTGACTCTGCCACTGATAACATTTTACAGGTTTCGAACCTGAGACTTTAGAAGGGAGCAAACTCTTAAGTCTCGGGGTTTATCTTTTCAGTGTGTACGTGTTAGGCTGCATTAAGCTCTCTCAATTATCATCTAATCAAGTCCTTTTTTGCCAAACAAATCTGTTTCACTTTGAAGCTAATTGCACAATTAGTGTTTATAATGGATTGATTAGGTGGTTAGAATTCTATTCTACTGGGGCATGTGTTCTGTTCAGCCCAAACAAACTGCATGACCAACTGCCCAGCCCATTTTTCATGATCTTTGCCTTCGCAAAATCTGGTAAGCACCATTTTGGGGCATTCCATTTTAACTTGTGCAATCTTGTTTTCCATTTCCACCTACTTCACCAATTGTTTTGAGTTAAGTTGGATTCTCCCCCTTGCAACAATGAAAGGTACGCATTCTCTCCTTTTGATTTTGAAATATGGGATCTATCCAAGTATATTTAACAAAGTATAATTGGTGAAGGATCCTGTCATGTTTGTTATTCTGAATTGTCTAATCTTTTATTTATTGTACTACTATTGTTGCGGGGTTGTCTTTAGCAATGTGTTCATGGCCACAACGTTGATCTTTTTTACTCGTTCGCTTTTAATTTGGTATATCTGTAAAAGTGGGATTCCAAATTCTACATTTTAACCGCGCAAAAATGGGTTTTTTAACTTTTCAATAAGGTGAGCAAGAGTATGTACAAATAGCAGGATTCACTTAATTTCAAGTAGTGTAGTTTTTAAATGAAACTTGAACCTTGGTTCGAGTAGAACACACTACTCGGTTCGACTCTTCTTGTTTACTGCTCTAATTGCAAAATCACAAAGATTGAATCTTCATCATTGATTTGTTTTCCTATTATTAAGAATCTTCAGTAACAAAATATCCTCCTAGATTACAACATAAGGTTCCTTTTCACTTGCTTTGTCCCAGGGAGAACACAAAAAAAACACAGAACCATTTTTTGGTATTCGGTAACAAAATATCCTCCAAGAAATAGTTATTGGCTCCTCTGTCTCTGTCTCTATAATATATACCCACAGAATCATATGCTGCGTCATGTGTATGCAATTATACAAACCTATGAATTTGGGGACCCTATAGTGAGTTGTAGTGAGGCCAATCCGGCTGTCCATCTTGATATCGACGGCTTAGATTTAATCTAAATTCCAAATGATCCGAGTTGTTCATTGTTTTGGATTAAAATCCTAGCAATCATTGCCAAGATGGACGGCCGGATGGCCTCACTACAACCATGTAGTGAGGCTGGTTGTAGTGAGGCCCTCACTATAGGGACCCCGGACCCAGAAACCTATATACACATATCTAGAAAGGGAAAAGCTTGAGACACTAAAAGGACCAATAAGCTAGACCTATGCTGCGAGTTGTTCATGCCTTCACTAAACTCAAACACTCAAGAAATCTGTTGGATAGGCAAATTCACATCTCAAAAGAAACCTTGAGATTTTATATTTGCATGGGTTGTGACATGAAATTGCAGTCTGGTCTATGTTCCAAAGACCAAGTCATATAGGAATAAGAGAGAGAAAAAAAAAAAGGGCAATAATTTTGCACATGTTTTTTCATTTTGTAATTGCCTTCTTTTGTTCTCTTACATGAGAAGTTACAAGATTATCCTTTCACATGTAAACCTTTTTCATATGAAAAAACAATATTACAAATTCACACGTAAGATGAAAAAAAAAGAAAAGAAAAAGGTCCAGTTCTAAAAAAAGGAGTGAGAAAAACAGTTTTTTTATTTTTATTTTTTTCGTTTTTTTTAATACCTATTTTCAAAGCAAAGCATCTCCACCACACACTCACACATATACCACCTTGCCTTAGCTTTCCCCTTGTAAGTATCCCTCCTTTCCTTTGCCTACACTTCAGAACTTTCTTCCTTTTCCTCTTTTACTTTAGTTTAATGTTTCTTGCATACGACTCTCTGTGCCAAAACATACCCACCTACAGTTTGGAATCTCTTCTAGTTTCACTTTCACCCCTCAAATGGGGGCCAAATTCGTCCGAGGGTTTATTTGCTCTTCTGTCTCTTTTATCTGTAAGTAAAAGATGAAGGTAGTACCGATATATATAGTAATTAATACCCCGGGATGTCGGGTTTTTTAAAACCGGGACTAAACCACTATGGAATGACCTCACAAGCTTTCGAACATGAAATTTAGGAATGAGCAAACCGCTAAGTCAATGCCTCACCCGTCAGATCGATCCTTGGGTTAAAATGAAGTTATGGTTGTAGTGTATGTATTCACACACATATATTAATATATGTCATGCATGCATGTATGTGTAAGGACCTTTTTCATGGTAAGTGTTTCTGTCATTCCTTTCTTCCTAAATATGGTCTGATTGAACTTTTGGGTTGCACTTTGTTTCCAACATATTCACAATTTTTTTTTTTTTTTTTTTTTTGGGGGTGAGATTTTGATTCTTTGTTTGAGACCTTCATCTCCCAATTTATTTATTCAAATACATTCCTATTTCTACATTCAAAAACTTTTCTACAGTTGATCTTGTTACACATTCTTTAAGTTTCTCAAACTACTCTGTTCTTGGTTTTCCCAATTCAACCTTCTGGGTTTCCTTCAATTTCCATTAATTCTCTCCTGAATTTGTTCATTTCTAGAATCATTAGAGCCAACCCACATTCCAAAATCTTTCAATTTTTTGTTAGTTTCTTCAATTTCTCAATTTTCGCATCACCAACTTTAGGATTCCCATTTTCCAGATTGATTTTTCCATTTGAAATCTTATACCCATTGAACGAAATTAAATGAGATCCTTCACAGGATTATCACCATCATCATCATCAAGAAGAGATTCATGGCAGCCAGTGATGACTGCAGACACAACAACACCAAGTTACTGGCTAAACTGGAGGTTCTTGATTTGTTTCATATGGGTATTGATGGCATTGGTTTTTGCATCCACTCTCATTACAAAGTACGAAGGGCCGCGGGGGAAACCGAGACGAGGGAGGAGAGAGAATCAGGGGGAGAGAGAGCCAGAAGGGATGTTGTATGAGGATGAAGTTTGGAAACCATGTGTGAAAGGAGTGCACCCTGGCTGGCTTCTGGCTTTCAGACTTATTGCTTTCTTTGTGCTAGTGGTTTTGTTATTGCTCAATGTTCATGTGGATGGTGGTGACATTTTTTACTTCTACACTCAGTGAGTATTCCTTCTTTTAATCCTATAATTTTGATCTCTTTCATACAAGTCCTTCATGTAGTAAGATAAAAGAAAAAAATAAATTTCGAAAAGAACTTTTATAAGGAAACTCCACGACAGAAAACCGGATGCATCTTTGTTGACATTGTTTTTTAGACCCTGTAATGACTTTAGTTTCTTTATCGAATGCGTTTTGATTTCATTGAAGTTTATCGCGGGTTTTTGATTGGACAGGTGGACATTTACACTGGTAACCATTTATTTTGGGGTATGTCATCAATCTTTAAGATCATTTCAATTTTTAATATAATTTTTCTTCTTATTAATTGACTCAATGGTTGAATTCACTTTGCATAATTTCATTTTTGTAGCTTGGATCATTGCTCTCCATTTATGGGTGCTACCAATATGAAGAAAAAGAGAGAGGGGATCATAGAATGAATTCTGGGGAACTTGATGCAGAACAAGGCACTGGTGCAAAACAACCGGGGTCCAACCAAGCACACAATATTCGAAAAATAGCAGGATTTTGGGCTTATCTCTTTCAAATGATTTTCCAGGTGAATTTAATTCCCGTATCGCATTGACGAGTTTAGTGATTTTGGATTATTAGTTTCTTCATTTCAAAAATTAGCAGGATAAAAGAAGAAAAAGAGCTATGCATGGTTTGGCTTCATCTTTGTTCAGCAGGGGTGGAGCGTGGACTCTAATTTATAAATTTCGTAATTTTTTTCACTTTTTTGCACCATTTTTAAGATCTCAATTTTTTTTAATTGGATATAATGGTTTTGTTCATTGACTTGTTTCTTGTCTAGATGAGTGCAGGTGCTGTGATGCTCACGGACTGCGTTTTCTGGTTCATTATCGTCCCATTTTTGGCAATCAAAGATTACCATATCAATTTTGTAAGTCTCAACAGCCAACTCTAAGGTTTCGGAGGTCGAAAATAGAGTCATAAAATGGGCCTCTATATATTTTCATGCTAATTTTGTTCAAAAAATATTCATCAAAAAATGGTCCCCAGTTTCATATTTTTGTTTGTGAATTTCCACTCAATCTCGATTCTCTGCTTCTCTGGTGTCGAGCGTGGAGAATATTAGATTTGTTTTCTGTGGTTCTTCCCCTTCACTTTCCATACTCCAAAGACTAAAAGTCTAAAACTAGGCCTTAAAATACATGATATTTCAATTATGCCATTTTATTTTTGAGGCCCTAAATCTTGCATTGGGCTTATTTACACCTAGCTCATATACAAAAATTAGTTGGACTACATATACACGCACATAAAGGCCTAATATACTTGGGGGTCTCTAATTTTGGGCCTTTTTTTTTTTTTTGGGGGGGGCTTCCTGGACTTTGCCCCAAAGCGCTATTGCATCGTATGGGTATCACAAGACATACGTGCCAATTTATGGTACGTATCGCGTGTCATACGATTTTGACAATTCTAATTTGGGATGAATGTTTTTGTACGAAACCATAAAATACTGAGCAATCCTGTTTCTGTTATTTAAAACCCCCGTATTTTTTCCCTGTGTTTTTCTGACCAATTCCTCACGATTTCCACAATTCAGTTGGTAGTTTACATGCACAGCCTCAACGCGGTTTTCCTACTTGGTGACACTGTTTTAAATTGCCTGGTAAGTTGGAAGTTCCTTACATTGATTCCAATTGGTTTCGGCTTTGAATCCGGTCTCGTGAGTTTTTATGGAATTGTTTTCGCTGTCCGATCTTGTGAATTTTTATGGAATCGTTTTCACTGTTTTGCCAGCGGTTCCCCTGGTTTCGAATTGCATACTTCTTCCTCTGGACGACTGTTTATGTCATTTTCCAGTGGATCGTCCATGCTTGTATCCCGCTCTGGTAAGCTAGCCTATAGCTTTCTAGTCGTCCATAGTCAAGCACTTACTGTTTTCCCATGCCCACTTTGTCAATCCCTCGGGGTTCTGTGTCTGATCTTTTCTAACGAGGTCGAACTGAAACAGGTGGCCATACCCATTTCTCGACTTGTCATCTCCACTTGCTCCGCTATGGTATGTTCTTATCACGCGACATCTATACTGCTTAAATCGACAGGAAATTAATTAAAGCTGTTCGTCTCGTGTTCGCGCATCAGTTCATCATTTTCATTCAAAAGGGTGCCTAATATTGGTATTAAATCGAATCCATTTTTGTATGCTAAAATGGTGATTGCAGGTATTCCTCAGTGGCTTTGATGCAACTACCGTGCTACGGTATTTTCGTGTTGATAATGAAGCTGAAGCACTTCCTGTTCTCGAAATGGTTCCCTGGCTCCTATCAGTGTGTGATGTAAAAAATTCATATAGCAGCTAACATACGTGTATAGAAAGATTGGCCTGGACATTTGAGTTATGAAAAAAATTCAAGAAGCAATGCAAATTTTCCATGCAGTGAAATGCAAGAAGAAATATATGTGAAATTTTGCGCAAAGGGATGTACAAACATTCATAATAATCGAAGATGGAATTTTAATGATTTAGGTAGACGTAAATGTGCAGAAGAACCATAGGAAACATCCTATACTTCCAAGAATCTCTTTTTATGATTTTATACTCTCAAACAACAGTTCAAAAAATACAAGTCGTCTCTCGGTGACGGTTGGAAGACTCGGAACTAATGTTCGTTAATTCATGCATATTTATGTAAGTCGTTTGAGCGAGTTGTATGTCGCATAAGCAATTTGGAGATGAAATTATGAAATTCTAATATGAAAATTTGGTTCAAAGACGAAATTGAAAAATGAAAACTTAAAATATCAAAAATTGATTCCGTGATTCAGAGATGGAACTCTAAATAGTTGATTTCAAAATTTGGTTCGAAGATTAAATCACATAATACTTGTTTAAATTGTTTTGTCAACAGAATTGCCAAGCACAACCTTTTTAGAACCTGCAAAAATAATTTAGTTGCATGGAAGATGAAAAGATTTTTTTGAACTTGAACCTTAAATTGCTGTATCTACCATTTTAATTTGTCGGGTTGAAGATTAGGACTTTGCCAAAGTTTGAGACCTTCTATATTCTCAAGACGATTAAGAGAAGAGTAGTGGGGATAGTGTTTTTTTTTTTTCCTTTTTTTTTCCTTTTTTTCCAAATGGTAGGAGAGTACAAATAGAAATTACTACATCAAACTAAAAACACTCCCATGCAGATGGAAAGATTCGAAACAAAGTTCACGATCACTGCAAGACAAATCCAATTCAAAAAAAAGTTCACGATCATTATAAGACGGATCCAACTAATAGCCTCATTAAGGGGATAAAGAACTCAACAAATACAAAGAGAATAACATCCACATGCAGATAAGAAGATTCAAACTCTTGGTCTCCTTGTGAGATGTAAAAGTATTGGCCAATCGAATTAGCCCCAGTTGGCTGCTAGAGATAGTGTTGACAAAAGGACATTTTTTTTATAAGATTTATAGAAATGAGTGGATATCGAAGAATTAACAAAAAAAGAGAGAGAGAGAGAGAGAGTTTCCGAGGAGCTGTTAAGAAGGGTGGCAGTGCCCGTAAAAATTGATGGTGGAAACCCAAAGGGTTTGACCAAATAGTCTTGGCCTGAGATTTAGAAGTGTGCTCCCTTTTAGATTCTCATGGTCAATTCTTCTTGCCAACTCCTTTGAGCCACTAGAATATAAAATTTCTAAATTTGAAGGTTTAAGGTTCAAATTTCAAGAAGTGGACATTGGTGAAATTTCTTAACTCACTCTTACTTGAGGTAACACTCAAGGCTTAGGCCCGGTAATTATCCAATACATGTGGAATGAGGATTGCATGTACCTGAAGGATTAGTCGAGACAAAATATTTCAGACACTCTCAAGTAAAAAGTAAATGAAGAAAGAAATGATGGTGGGTGGTCACAAGTGGTAGAGATTTGGTGGTGTGGGTACTAAGTAAGAATAAGATAATTTTAAATTTATGCATAATTTTTGGGTTGAGTGTGGGGAATGAAAAAAGTGCCCATAAAACTTCGAAATTTATAAACCAGAAACAGCAAGCCGGTTGTAAAAAAACTGATTCGGTTTGGTTTGGTTTGGTTTTAAAGGAGCAACAGTTTGATCTGGTTTGGTCTGGTTTTTTGATATGCAATATTCTTATTTTTGGGTCTAGTATTGATTTTTAAAGTGTTGTTTTGAACCAGACCAAACTGAAAGGTGAATATAAGAGCAGCTAACACAACTTTTAATCTTGACCATTCATATTCGAAGCTTTCACAATGATATCTACCGTCCATAATCTCAACCCCTCTTTCGGTGTGTGTGCAGCGCCCGCACGCAAGCATTTAGGATGAAACTCAACACCAGAACCCCACAAGAACTCGTTCTGTTACGGTTTTACCCTAAAACCCCCCCTTCGGCCCTCGTTTCCCTCCCTACACAGAGAAGTGTTTCACGGTTTTCCAATTAGCCATGGCGACCTCAAACGAAGCAGGCGGCGGCATCCATTCCTTGCGCCTTCTGAAATCGGCGGAGCCACCGCTGTACCTGTCGCCTTCGGAAAACCTGTCACAAGCCGCTCGCGCGGCGTCGGATTACATATACTCGTCTCTCAAACCCTACACTCCCAAAGCACCTTTTGAACGGCTCTTAATGGTTGGGTTCGACGCCGAGCAGATATGGCAGCAAATAGACCTCCAATCTCAGCCGCTCCTATCGAGCCTCCGGCGCGAGCTGAAGCGGTTCGAGAACAATCCGGAAGGAATATCGAAGCTTTTTGGCGTAGATGAGAGGAAAGAGGGGGAAGAAAGAGAAGATGAAGAGGAGGTGGAGATGGAAGGTGAGGGTTTTGAGGAGCTGGATAATGAAGATTTTGGTGAGGAGGAGGGGGAGGAGGAAAGTGAAGAGGGAGAGGAGGAGGAGGAGGAGGAGGAGAGAGAAGATGATGGTGAGGAAAATGGAGTTGAAGATAAGTTTTTTAAGATTAAGGAATTGGAGGAGTATTTGGAAGAAGACGAGGCTAGAGAGTACGGGACGAAGAAAGATAAGAAAAAGGGCGGTGGCAAGTTGTCGATAAAAAATGAAGATGGGGAGGAAGAAGAAGATGAGGATGAGGACGAAGACGAGGAAGATGATGAGGTGAGAACTTTATTCTTAAGTTGGTGCAAATGTGGTAAATAAATGTGGTAAATGCTAGGGAATTTTGCTTAATATAAATTCAATTTCCAATTTTTGGGTGTCTTTCTGTGGTAATTCTTGACAAGATATAGTTTATAAATGTTCAAAAAGTCTACAGGCTTCTTTAAGTTTTTTTTTTTTTTTGATTCCTAGTTCATTTTGTAGCTTGGATTAATATATGGAGCTGACCTGGGCGACGAAGATGAAGGAGCAAGGTGCTGCCTTTTTTGGCTATCTTTTCATTTCTATTTTCTGCTCTTTTGAATCCTCCTGGTCTGAAAGTTTCATCTACGTACCATCTACATGAAAATGGAAGTGATAAAAGAGATATCATTGTTTGATATGGGAGAATTTCACTTTGGTAAATTATGGTTTTAGAGTGTTAGATGAAGTGAGTAATGATTTTTTTCGAGATATGGAAGTTATTAAAGGTGGCATGGACAGCTTCGGAGATGTTAAATATCATGAGTAAGAGAGCTCTTTTTCTAGTTGTGACAAGGAATGAAGTAATTGTGACCTCAGCATGTTCCAGTCTTAACAAAGATAGTCCAAGATGTGGGTGTAGCTAGTGGTAACATTGATTATTAAGTGACGTTGGTCATAGTGGGTGGTGTTGATGTTGAGGTTGTGGAAGTGTTCATGATACTGCAAAACAGTCATAGCAGTTCATTTTTTGGAGTGAGTAGTGGTGTTGTAGTTTTTATGGTGGTGGCTATTGGACAGTGTCAATATTGGTGGCTTCATGACAATGGAGTGGTAGCATCTAAGAACTATGATTATAGAAACTTTGGTAGTTAATATTCCCCAATCGAGATGTTTTGTAAAATAGTTTTGGCTTGGCTTTTCTGTTGATGTAGTAGGCCTGGTAATGGTAGCAAGTTTGTTTCTCATTATGGCTTCTGATAACGTGGAGATCCTTAATATTTGTGTTATGTTTTATTTGAATGGGTTTTGATTAATAACTCTCTGGTTCCTTTTAGAAGCTCTGTGCTTGCTTATTAGATATGCAAAGTTTTTTCTCCTTTGCGGCAGGAAACGAACTTTTCTTGTGTTTGTCTAGATTGTAAACCTCTCTATGAGCATGTTAGCAATTCAATTATACTTGTTCTACGGTCTTGGGTAGAAACTTTAGAAGCTAGCTGTTGAAGTGAGAGTGCCCTTATACTTGTCTGCTTTGCGTTACTTGGTACCTAGACGGTGTGAGACTTCAATTTACACCCTCCCTCACTTGCAACGTGCTTGCTTGACTGCACCCGTTGTGCAGATAGAGACACGCACCATACCCATTCCCCGTACTTGGATCTGATACCAAGTTAAGTTATCGATTTTTCAAACTCTTAAGCTATTAGGAAATGAATCCAACAATGTATATCAAGTTGTTGATCTCTCTCCCTCATGTTCAACCCCGTTTTACACTTTGAGATGATACTAAACATGGAGCTAAAATGAGTATGAAGGGAAGAAGGAGAATGGAAACGGGCAAGAAATGCAAATGGAGAGACTTGAACCTAAGACCTTTCAGGAAGGCAGAATGCTAGAAACTAAGCTCAGATGCCATTTTATACGATCTTGGGAACCCAAATAGCTAGCTATTGAAGTGAGAGTGCCCTCATGCTTTTATACTTCACCTTACTTTGGTACCCATTTCCAATCCCACTTCGTATCACGGTCCCTAATCCATGGATTGATCACAATGGAATGGTGTGGTTTGGTAGCTGTTATGTTAGAGAGGAGGAAAAGAGGGAGGGAGATGGGGGCGGAGAAAATTGAAATTCATTTGAAAACCCATGTCAAAGAACCTTTCAATTTGTCTTTTGTTGCTTGGTCTGGAGCTTTGGAGATGGGATTGCCCATTTTTCATTTTTTGACTATTTTGTGAGGTCTTCATTTTGATCTGGAGCATGTACAGAAAGGCCTTGGATAATCTCAGTTTTTTTTATACATGTAGAAGCTCTAAGGCTGCTATTCCTGAAAATGAATAGAGAAAGGCCTTTACCGACCTGTTGTGAGGTAATTATGGTCTCTAGTGCATTCTGCTCTTTGGTGACTGATGTGTTGTGCATATTCTGTAGCTGTGACTGTTTGGCAGAGCTTTGTGGCTGTTAAAAGGAAGGATGTACTGACAAAACGGCAAGGCTGGCTAGGAGATCCATGTGGTGAATAGGGAAGTAGAGACATGGTTGGGCTTTTGAGGATGTTAAGTTGAAACAAGTGATCGGTTACTGTTTTAACTGTCAGAAAATATTCTTGAGTTTGTATAGGCGATTGTAGATTCTGTAGAGAAGCTAGATTTTCGATGGAACTCGTCTTTGGTTGGTTAACTATGTCACATGGAATCCATATACCTTATAAACATGTAAGAACTGCTCAATTATCATTAAAGATCTCCAGAAGAAATCTTATTTAGTATGGAATCATGAGTTCTATGATTCTACGAAAGAATAGGGGTATATTGACAGATTAACAGCAAACCTTTGAAGTGGCCTAAAGCCTTCTTACTTTTGGCAAACTCCAGTAGATCCATGTGAGTTTTGTAGAGAAAATCAGTACCGAATGTGTGAAGAGAAGAGAACGAAAATCAACGTTTGCTAATGCTTGGAGTCTTGGACATTTGTGAAATAAGGAGGTGAATATTTGCCACCACAGACAAATGATTGAGTTCTTAAATGAGATAAGATTTGATGTAATCTATGTCTTACCTCTTGACAAATTCTTAATTTACCATGTGAAGGAAATCTCAGATAACTTGTCTTTCGATTAATTGTTTGGTTACTTCATTCAATTTTTTTTGCCAACTTGATGCACTAACCAATATAATAGGGAAGCTCCTCTATTCTACGTGGATTGGGAATTAATCATAGACTGTTATATGTGGCTAACAGCCTGTCTTAATAATCTGAATCTGAAACCTCAACTGATCTTTTTTTAGAGTAGCTACTCAAAGTAACCTGGCTGGTCCTGAATCATACCTATAACAAATTTCAGCAGCACACTGCCTTGCTTTCACTATTTTATTCACTTAATGTTGACTTCCTCTTTTTCTTTTTATTTCTTTCCACTAATCTTCTTTATGGACTTCTTATACATGCTACATTTTGGGTATTCAGATACATGCACGAAGACTTCTTTGGCCCTAAAAAGAAAAATGACCAGAAAAGAGAACCAAAAAAGACATATGAGTCAGATGACTTGGGCCCTGATGCTGAGCAAGATGATGACAAGACTTCTGGCAATCAGGTAATTGACTGTTATTGTCATATGCATGAACTCTAATGAACTTTATTTTGTCCCTGTTTGATACCTGCAAGATTCCTGCTTGACGGGTACCGTTATTGATTGAAGTACCTTTGAATTTTTTTTTCAATTTATTCTTTTTCTTTTACCTTTTTTCCGCAGAAACAAAATCTTTCTGCTTATGAAGAACAGCTAGTGAAGGTGAGGTCTAAAATAGAGCAAATGGAGAAAGCAAACTTGGAACCAAAAACTTGGACCATGCAAGGCGAGGTAACATTTCATATTTTTGCAATCTTTGCGACATCAATTCATATAAATTTCAGCAGTGTGTATCCTTGATGTCGAATGGAGTCATACCTTTTACTGTAAATTTCATGACAGGTAACTGCTGCTAAAAGGCCAATGAACAGTGCATTAGAAGTTGATCTAGATTTCGAGCACAACGTGAGACCTGCCCCTGTTATCACAGAGGAGTTTACTGCATCTATTGAAGAGTTAATTCAGAAACGGATCCTCGAGGTGAACAAGAATTTTTTGTCCACAGTTCTGAAACTTGTTGTCGTAGTCCATGTTTTTTCAAAGGACAGGAAAATTGGAGCTTCTAAGATACAGATAAACCAATATATCCAAACCTGTAGAGCATGGTGTTATTTATGTTAATATATGTTTCCTTTTGTACTGAAGTTTATGCTGAATCTCTGATGTAGCACTATTGCATTGGAATGTTGTCCTTTAGTGGTCATTTATTTCTTGGTGGGTCAAAGACTAAAAGTTTGCAAATGCCTTTGGCAAATTGTTTATTACAGAAAAGGTTTTGTCCCTGACTTTTTAGTTATGGAGTAGAAAATTATAGTCCTTACGGTTACAAGGGAGTTCTTCATTGAAAGGCACTTCTCAAATCTTGCTATTTCATTGTTACATGAGTCGCCCTTGGTCTATAATCTTGTTGAAGTGTTTGTCTCTCTTGTAATGCTAAGTTTCTTGTATCAGTGTTGCTATAAAAGTGTCGAACTTTGTATGAATTGGTTCTCTCTCTGTCTCTCAAACTTTTTAGGGGCATTTTGATGATGTTCAGAAGGCTCCTAATCTGCCATCTAAAGCACCAAAAGAACGCAAGGAATTGGTAATCATTGTCCTCTTAAGATACTTTGTTTCTTTAGGTTGGATCTTGATTTAAATATTTAAGTGCAACATAAGTGATCTTCTTTGTAATTATGTTTTGCAGGATGAGAATAAGAGCAAGATGGGACTTGCTGAGATTTATGAGGTTTGAATATCATAAACTTAATTCACTGTTTGTAGTGCAGATATTTTGGCTGGCTGACTCTGTAATTTGTATATTGTGAAGTGTTTCAGACCATCAATTGTGAAAAGGTGTGCGTTTAACAAGTTTTAACAACCAAGCATTTGAAAAAAATCTTCTTTTATCATTGCAGGAAGAATATGTTCAGAAAACTGGCCTAGTTTCTACAGCATTATCTTTCTCAGATGAACAAAAGAAAGAGGTGCGCTTTGATTGCTTTGCTTAGATGTTTTTTATGTGACAATATGCGAAATGCCTACAGGTTGTGGTTCCCCATCTCCCTGTTTTTCTTTCTGATGCTGGTGGTTTAACTGACCACACAGCAGTAACAAACATATATGTTCCATTTTAAAATTTACTCTTTTTCCTTTTTTTTATACTCTTAGCAGCTTCCATTTATGATTGTATTTTACAACGATTTCTCTTTGGGATCAATAATTGTGAACAGGCGAGTCTTCTGTTCAAGAAACTGTGCTTGAAGTTGGATGCTCTCTCCCATTTCCACTTCACACCAAAACCGGTATGCCTCAGTTTTCCTGTCATAATTTATGTAAATAAAATTGAAGGTAATATTTGCTTGACCATTATAGTAGCTTGTTTCTACTAATCTATGATGGGTCAACTTGGACAGGTAATAGAAGAAATGTCCATACAAACAAATGTTCCTGCTCTGGCAATGGAAGAGGTAATGAAATCAGAGTTTTCATTGAAATTTTATTGGGTTTTCTTTTAGTCTTTATATTACATCCATCTAAATTCACAGTTAATTAAGTACTATGTATGACATCTTGCATGGGCAGATCGCACCTATGGCAGTGTCAGATGCAGCTATGTTAGCTCCTGAAGAAGTTTTTGCTGGCAAAGGAGATATTAAAGAAGAAACAGAGCTAACACAAGCAGAAAGGAAGAGGAGAAGAGCTGATAAGAAAAGGAAATTTAAAGGTAAGCTTATTCAAGCCCTCTAGAGGATAGCTCCTACTTACTGAAGATTTATGAATACATGCCCTTTGTTTTCCCAAATCAATTCGAAGCCAATCTTTGCTCGATTACTACCCTGGTCCATTTTCCGATACAGCAATATTCTTAAACTTTTATTCCATGTTTTTTCTGGTTCATTATGCTTTCGCAATTAAGTTATGACGCTGTTCGACAACTCTAGTATTGGATCAGTCATTGTAGAACACGATGCAACCTGGTTTCCAATTATCAAAAAAAGCCTGTCTCATGGTAGCTTTTGTTTTCTGTTATTCCTTTCATGCGCGGCCAGTTCTTCCATTGACCTTCTTTTACCCTTTTCACTCATTGAAGGACGGAAGTGTATATATATAATTAACCAACCAAATCATCTTTTACCCTAATGGTCCTTATGCCTTTGAGAGTTCAAGAAGTAACAGTTCTGGTCAACTTATCACTCTTGCTTCTTGAAATGAGTGCAACAAAAATCAGAAGGTCGGACTGATTTTGGGGGAAAGTCTTGTACTAAATGTTCACGTGGTATTATGCGGTTATTTATCTTCTCTTTGGAAGAATTTTATGTTTTCTCAATGAATTCAGGAGGTTAATTCCTGTTCATGTGTAACTTACCATTATCCATTGCTTTTAAGATTTCATTACCTATTTCTTTTTCAACCATTAAATTTGGGCAAACATGATCACAGCGGAGTCGGTGAAAAAGACGGCAATGAAGAAGGCACGTGAAAGTGCAGTGCCAAATCACGTAGCTGGTAACGATTCTCCTCTCTTTAACCATTTGGTTAGGCATGTCGACCCTACCAAAAATCCATTCCTCACTATTTCTGTTTCATGAATTACAGGCAAGGTAGAATCATGACTTTCGGCCTTGGTTTTCAACTCTCTTGCCCGTTGCAACTTCGATTATGCTGGCAGTTTCGGAGTTGTCGAAACTAGTCATAGGTCCCTATTTGGCCTTTTAAAATAGGGTTTGTGTTAGTAAAAACATCAGGTGCAAGCTCGTTCGGGGTTCTGAGGATGTACGTTTGAAGTCCAGGTAAATGGCATGAGGGAAGACGGAGCTTGACTTCTGAGGATGCATTAGGCGAATGAGGCTTGATGGAGCCTGATGTTTCAATTTTGGGTGGTTTGATTTTTAACTTTTTTATCTAGATTTTGGGCTGGTACTATGTTACTTCGAGAATTAAAATAGTTGTAATCCCCTCTCCAAAGAAACCTGATCCATTGACTTGATTCAAACAGGGGGAGAACCACAAAATTTTCCTGGCCCAAACTCTGAACATAAGTTTTTGATGGCTAAGTTTTCATTCACATTACATACTAATAAAATCAAGCGAAGTTCACAGCTACGATGAAGTATTTGTATTTGATTAGGGGCTGTTTCGCAACGATTGACTTATGGCTTTAGCACTTAAGTTAATAAGCTAAAGGTGAGTCGCTCCATTGACTTAAGCGGCCCGACTTAAGAATGTCATTTCACATTGCCACCCAATTTGAATTTGGATAAATTGCTTGGAATGACAAGACTTCAGAATGTGTGTGCGCTCCTGTTGTGGAATCTCCTGTCTTTGTGTGTCTTTGCAAACTTTAAAGCCATGTGTTGAGGAATGGAGAAATTTTGGGATTGGTAAATTACCGACATATTTCAACCTTGCTGCGAACATCTTATACTGCATAGCCTAGCCAAGCAAGAGAGAGAATTGAGATCGGGATTATGCGACTAATGCATGTTGATCTGAGCTCACACTGAATTCTGGTGTTGTCAATGGCAGTCCCTTGAAAGATCACAATCATTCATCAGAACTAATCTAAATGAGGGATACATCTGGGGCCTGACCTAATTTCCAGTTCATTAAGCAAGAACTCAATATCACCGCACTTCCAACAAAAATGACAGGTTCCACACAAAATGAGTAGAGGACAATAACTAGCAAACTAACTTGCAATTCAGGAAAGGTTCCCTAGCTTGTATAACTACATATCAGGAGTACGTAAAATTACAAACCATGTCATAAAGTTTGTATCTTTTGAACTCTTTTTTGTTTCTGCACTTCATGTGCAGGCCATCCGTCTTATATTACATGTATTTGTAGCAGAGAGGAGTCACTTGCCAATTGCACCGGCTTGAGCGAGGAGGGGAACAAGCTCACCTCGTTGATGCTTCTGCAAAACCGCTGCAATCACAAGAGAGTTATTAATAATCCCCCAAAAATGGTAAGACCATCTTTTTACCGTCTAATTTAGAAAGACCAGAAAATAACAAACTGAACATGAGAGTGGTTGATGGCCTTACCATCGCAGCCGCCAATGTGTTTTCCACCAATGAACACATTGGGTACGGTACCCTGCCCAGTCAACTCTGCTAGAGCTTGCTGCATTTCACTTCCATCATCTACAGAATAAGTTAAGGAATTTCTCAGATAAATGTAAAGATGATTTCTTCCCAAGGAACTCAACTGCAAAGAAGAGAATCGCAAGGAACTCAACTGCACAGAAGAGCGATTCTCTAACAAATACGGTAAGTGCAAAAACTGAATTGTGTGTACAGGGTCTCTCTTTTTTTCTTCTTTTTTTCCCCTTAACTACAAAAAGGGTGGAAGGGAGCGACTAGCGTAGCAATCCCCTGGGCTTGACCATTGGAGCTTCCTACCTGCCAGAGGTCATCACCATGGCATCACCTAGGTACAAGTGGACATAAGTGTATACCCCACAATCCCTTGCCGCTGACAAGACTCAAAACCGAGTCTCCCCTGGGAATGAGAGTCATCCTTCCCACCATCGGTGTAAGGTAATTCGACGAGTAAGGTATGAAAAAGAAATATGAATTCAGCATCATATTGTGGTCATTATAAGTAAATACTCACTTTCCACATCCAATTCAACGACCTTGTGAGTTGCCCCTAGTTTGGAGAGCAGCTGCTTGACCTGCTTGCAATATCCGCAATAAGTTTTACTGCAATACAACACCTGATTAAGTTAAGTTAAAGCTCGCCAGCACACATAATTATTAGGAATTCATAACATCGCAATAAATATGATTAGAATTCAAAAAGTTCATCCACAGATGATTTTCAAATTATGCACTCTCCAGTTCTGTATTTAAGCAGAATTTTCGACATTCTAGAATTTGTTCAATCAAAAAAAAAAAGGGAGCGGGGAAGAAAATCCGATTGATCGGGACAGGAGATTCAGTTGGATATCTGATTTCGTAATTGGATTTATCAGATAAATGTGAAAGAACCTGAAAACGACGACGGGATTGGAGTCGACGATTTCCTTGACCTTGGATACAGCCATAGCTATTTCTTCTTTGCTCTTTGCTGTCGAACCGAACACCGATCCCATACTTATCGCCTATCTTTCTATATATGTATCTATCGATCTGTACGACAACTGGAGAGAGAGAGAGAGAGAGAGAGAGAGAGAGAGCCAGAGAAGTGCACCACGTGTTGGATGGTGGCCTCTGCTGCGTGCTTCGAACCCGACCCAGCGTACCAGTACTGCTTGTTTTCTTTTTCTTTTTTTTTCAAGAGTGTTCCATTAACTTGGTTTTTTTGATTTTTTAATTTTTTTTGAATATTTTAGTTTTGCAACAAAAAAAAAAAAAACTTGTTTTACCAACTAGTTCTTTGGTTTTTTAGTTTTTAATTTTGCAAAAAACTACTTGTTCCCCTAACTTGTTTCATTAAACTAGTTTTTTGTATGTTTAGTTTTGCAAAAAAATAAAATTGTTCCACTAACTAGTTTTTTTTTTGGCTTTTTTGGTTTTTAGTTTTGCATAAAAATTAAGTAGTTTTTTGTTAGTGGAATGAGATAATTTTTGAGTTAAAATAAAATTATTTTTTTTTAGCGGAACGGGGCCTTAGTTTACAAAATAAAAAACAATTAGCAAACCATTTTTCCTTTTCATTCCTATTTTCTAGTAACATAAAAAGGGATTTTTGGCGTACTGTATTAGGAGTACAACATTAAATATCCATTTACAATAAAGGTTATATTCCCTCTGTCACAATTTAATTGCTCCCTACGCCTATGCGTACTTTTTTAAAACTATTGTAGTTTTCATTCTATAATATATAATTTTTTTATGCAATATGGATCTTATCATCTCCACTAGTTCTACTAGACCAAATTTTTAAAACTATGAAAACGTTACAAATAAAAAGATATACTCCCTACGTCCCAAATTGGATGTCCATTTTTGAAATTCGTGTCATTTTTCGATTGTTATAGCTTTCAATTTGTAATGTTTTTCATAATTATGAACATTTTGTATTATAGAACTCGTCGAGAATTATCAAACAAGATCTATACTGAATATTTTTGGAGATTCTTATTGAAAGATATAAGCAATTGAAAATGGCACGGGTTTTAAAAATGGACATCCAATTTGGGACGGAGGGAGTAGACATTTGAAAATGACAAAGATACAGGAGCATTTAAAATAGGACAGAGGGAGTACTGTTTATTATCCATAGTGAATGCAATCACTCATATTACCAACAATCGTATAGTAAACATTTCACTTGCAGTCCCTCACAGTTACATGGTGTAACACAAATTCATCATTGGAAGTTTGGCAATTCCATTGGAACAATGAGTTGGTGCTTGTGAACATGAACGAAACTGGGAACGTGAACAAGAGCAAGAGCGTAAAAACGCCTTTTAAAAATACCTGAAACTACTAATATATGTTAGAGCAAGAATTGAGAGCGAAAGCGTAGAGAGATAATTAACAACTAGATCAGCCTCAGAGAGTCCTACAGAAAGATTATGTAGCCTGGGTGTAACCCACAGTGCACATAACTCCATGTACAAGTTGAGGAGCTGCTGCAAATGGAAGACAAAGAAATGACCTATTTGCATGCATTTTATGCAGGCAAGAAAGACACAGTATGATAGTAAAAATTCCGGCCAAACTATAACAAGAATGAAGAACCTCAGCAAGTCCCAACATTTTACCTTCAATAATCTACTAATTCACTGCAATGTCCATACATAAACCTCTGCAACTTGAATCCATAGGAAGAAAATTTACATTAAATTCCTGTAGCAGGGTTCCACCATTATGTCCCCAAAATTCACCGGTCTACTGGGGCCGAATGCACGTCTAGCCACATGATGGAGTGAGGATATTGAAATAGAGGAATCTCGAGACACAATGATGATGCAAATAGAAGTGCATTGAGACGGAAAACCTAGAATTATTTAGGACGGAGGATCCCGCGTCTTACAATTCCTTACCATGATCCAGTCGTAAAAGAGAACTCTAAATTTCGAAAAGTAGTTATGTCAGTTCAGCTCCAATTCTGCTGGTGGACTGATGACTCACTGGAGATGATAACCATACGAATAAGTTCCCATTTCTTGAAATGCTTTCTGTTTCACTTGGAAGCAAAAATGTTTTCTAAATCTTTGTACAAACTCTTCGGTTTCGCCTTGAAATCTGCAGATGAAGTCATAGAAGAGCTCCCGCTCCTCTTCCCACTCCAGAATCCACCGTGACTAGTTGAAGGATCGGTTGGAACTCTGCTTCCCTCTCTACTAAAGCTCGCCTTTGCCATTGCCCTTAGCTGTTTCAGCCATGGTTTATCGGTACTTTTTCCCGAACTACTACTCCTGTCACGAGAACCGGCAGTATCCCCCGCGGGGGTCACCCCCTCGCTTTGATTTGGGAGAAAGCTGGTCTCCAGATTTCTAATAAACTTCTGTGGAATGAAAATCACGAGGAATCCGATCGCAGCAGTTTTCAGACCTAACAAGAAGGAATCCTTGGCGGGTTCCAGCTGTTTTACCTGCTTATATAAAGCATACCATTCATTCACCATTTGTGCCACAAAAGCAATCAGAAACAGCAAAATCATGAAGATCCCGACTCTGATCTCATCACGAGTTGAAATTTCCAATTCTAGGAGTAAAAAACAAGTGGCGAAAAGTCCAACTTCACTCGAAACCGAGATTATCTCCACTAGCTGAACCTTCTTCTTGATAAAAGGCTTTTTAAGGACTATGAAGAAGAGCTGAAAAGAGGTGATGCATAGTAAGACAATAGTTGGAGTTTTGGAAGACCAATTTTCAGAATAGAAGCCGGCAATGATCCCGAGACAAACCCGTTTTGCGGATTCGAGTAACGTGTAGTATATCCTAAGAATACCAAACACCTTTTGTATAAAAGGCGCTTCCGCATCTTCTGTTTCATCTTCTGATGCGATGATTCTATCCACCTGCTTGTGAGGGTTTCCTATCGATATCTGAGAAAGCATGTATTTTGGTGGGCCCCTTAGGTCTTCAAATAGAGGGCCCAACATTGTTAGATAAAGAGAGTTCTGCTGGTTCTTCCATGTCCACTGGCCTCTTTTACCAGGTCCCAGAGTCACGCGAATGATATCTTGGTACCAGTGGAATTTCGGGCCCTCTTGATGTATTTCCTTGTATTGAAGTAGCTTCCCAAACATGATGCCGATGGAGAGGAACAAGAACAAGGCTAGTAGTAGCAAAAGTACTATAGCCAAAAGGATGCTCCCGACTGTATTCCCTGAAGACGCTCCTCCTTGTATCATGAAGACGAAAATACACATTAAGATAGACATGTTGCAAAACTAAGGCTAAATATCTGAGTATATACATTACAATTTGCCCTACGCGTGAACATGTGCTCGTGTGACGTTGAGAATGCAGTATATGCAGTATATATGTGAAAAACGTCGCTTCCAAAGCATATGGAGGTGTACAGGTTGTTGTTCCAGTTACCTCTAATTACAGCTGCAGAGGCTTCACAAATACAAGGAAGTGCAAGAATTAGGAGAAATATTTCAAATCTTGGCAAAATGAGTGCTCCATAACTGCCCTCTTTTTCTGAGTTTTTCTTCCTCAATCTTAAGATAGCCAGGAGTACGCCGTGCAATAGCATCAAGCTGCCACTAATAACTGCTAACCAAAACATGCTTCGGTAGAAATCCCGCCACCTAGAAAAAAATTAGCCAGATAGAACATGAAATTTTATCATTTTTTAGTTCTTTAATCTGATGGAGCACAAGAAGAACCACTAAATGCTTATAGAATAATATTCCCATCGACTTACCCATTTGACATACGTGGATCCAAAATTGAGTAAGCCTCCGGTTCAATATTTTGGCTCTGCCAATAGAACCATACAATCAAAAAAAATACTGATAGGCTCTAAATCAGTTTCAACTTTCAAGACAACCAGGGTTTTTTAGTCTTTTACCTCAAAAAATGATCGGTATTCCATTGGAGTAAGTGGCAACCCATAAACCGAAGCAGCCAAAAAGGAATTCTGTTCTTGGGGCTTCACGTTCTTGAAAGTTCCTGGTTCGTGAAGTTTTGAAGCATATGAAAATGGATTTGTAGGAGGAGTTGATCCAACGATGACTGGCTGAAAGTGTCCCGTTTCCCATGGGAGACGGAAGTAGGGGATACTCCACTGTAAACCTCTGGTAAATTCAAAATACTCAACTGGCAAGGTGACTCCCAACCATCTGGATAGTGCAAATACCTGAATGTGGCATGCAAGTCTCTGTAGCAACAGAAAACAAAAGACACATAATCAGTCCTTGGATAACAATTAATGTTACCAAAATTTGGCATGCAAATCTTCTCACTGTCGGTAGAACTTCCACCAAAGCCATTTCTCAGTTAACATTCAAAGGCAAAAACGAGCTTAACATTCAAAGGCAAATAGGCAAGATATCGAAATAGATAGGTAACTTACAAAAAGATTCCTTCCAGGATCAGATATCAAATAATAAGATGGTCTTGCAAATGCCCCAACAGATTGAAGGCTCGCAGTTGAAAGAGTTAGCAATCCTGCGGCTAAAGCTGTCACAGCAAAAGCAGCAGTTGCAAACATGGAAAGCACCAGAGATATTACTGGGACAGAATCTGCAAATTGTTAGATAATCAAATCAGAAAACCTAATAATCAGAATGATAAAAAACTTGACACCTGAAAATGAAGGAGTGGGAAATGAGGAAAAAGATGAAATCCTTACAGTGCTTGACTTCGAGTACATTAGATGCCATATTTTTGTTTCCTGCAACATCCTGTGTTATGTTTTCCGGAACTGTGATAGATATAGTATGATCATCTGCCTGTGTGTCTACCGTGTATATTCTCTTACTCACTTCACGAAAGCTGGATTTATAAAAGAAAAAAATTGAAAATTGATCAATAAACAGTCTAGTAGTTCATGAAAGTAAAATGCCTTTTCCTTTAATAACCTGAAGCTGCTTGCACATTATATCTATTTTTTTCTTGCACCTTTATGTTTTGCCTATTTCTATCTATGCAAATTTCCATACACTTCTTACATTTCTCAATGCACTAATTGTACATGTATCGTGGTTATGCACCACCACTCGGGAAATTTCTCACCTCAGCAAATGCCCTCCACTGATGGATATATGCGAGGAGTTGAAGTCAAATACGGGCTTCGTAAACTTTATCAATACTGAAATACTGTTTTCTCTAGTCCTTAAGCTAGATGATGTACTCAAAATCACTGCAGGCCTCTGAGAATCTGAAGATTAAACCCATATCCATGTCAAAAGGGAGAAATAAACGTAACATGGAGTAACGAAGATCACTAAATCATTATCGGTGCCAAAAATATAAACTTCCCATCTATTTCTTATTCCATTGTATCTTCAGTTGACTTCTTATCTAAATGTAAAACATACCATATAGAAAGGTAACTGGAGCAACAGGAGAAACTGCGGTCCCTTGTCTGCTTATTATAAAGCTTGAATTAAGGCTTATAGTGACTATACTCATGCTCGATATGTCTTCCACCTGATTGAAGCTAACGAAGATAAGATGATTGTAACACAGAGTCGGTAAAAAAATATAAATCCAATAAAGGATGTTATGTCACAATATAAATGTTACTCTAATTCTATTAGCTGACTGACCATAAAACCAAATCTGTGGCTTCCGAGGCTATTTCCATTAATAGGAAGAAGCAAGCCCTGACTTGTGTGGAGAGAATTCAACAGTTCAGCAGATGAGTTCAGAACCGGATGTGTGAAATACAGATACACCTTGAGGTTTTCATAGTTATTGGTTGCTTTTACAGTTCTCGTTTCACTATTGAGTTGGAGTAGCTTTTCGGGGACATGAATCCTCAGATTGACAAAGACGCTGCTCCTGTCTATAGAATCCGACCACCAAACACAGATGTTAGATTCTCATTGCTATGAGTAAAGATGGTTAACAATCGCAAGCAAAATCAATGCAAAAGACAATGTTCTCTTTGTTTTTTCTGGTTTTATGGGTGAGAAATGCTAGGAAGTTGGAACATATTTCTACCACCAAACTTTTTTCGGAAAGTTTTGATCATCTAGAAGCGAAAAGCACTTCATTTTGAAATACTCATGCAAGAACTGGTGAGATAGGTAATGTAGCCAGGAAAATTCTCTCAGACAGAAAAATTAATTGAAATGTAAGTCAGACTAAACAAATTATAGAACGTATACAAGAAGTGTACACCGACTCACCATAATGTACAAGAAAACTTGAATTTGATGATCTCATAAATTTATTTCCAGCACTATCTGTGCAGAAATTTTTGTCCATGACCAGAATAACTCGTCCACATTCAACGCTTGACGACAAATTCACAGATAAAGAAAATTTGAGGTTGGGCTCAAGAATCTTGAGTGAAGTCGGCACAACTTGGCCAGCGCCGTAGACAAGAAGCTGTAATAAATAGATATTTATCCATTAGAATTCAATTCCATTAATGAGCTACAAGAAAACCAACCTCTCGTACTACTACAATTTTGAAACGAGGTGAAAGGGATTATGCCCAACAGAAAAATGATGCGGAAAAACATTGAGATGCTTAAATTTCAGGCGGTCACGTACTCACGTTGCAGGCATTTGTAGATGAACATCCAAAACCCCCTCCACCATTACATGGTTCACTGAATGAAATATTTACAGGCACACTGAGAGTGTTTGTAAATGATGCTGCCGCTGTAACATACGCTGTTGGGGGAATAGTATCTGCATGAATGAAAAATCTGAACAGTTATAGCCCATTAAAACCAGAAAAGTACCAACAAATGCAATGTGAACTTGATACTTGAAAAGTTAAAGTACAGTTCACTCATTCTTCCTAATGTTGGAAACTCCTAGCTTCTATATAATACAAAGTTTTTAAGTGATAAGAAACCAAAAGTTGAAGTGTCTTTGGTTGCATTGATGAGAAGTGTTTTTAACACTATTTACAGTATGATTAGTTTTCTACAGCAAGTTTGCGGACTTGGGGAGCCTATAGTGCCCCAAGACATTATTAGTCCCCCGACCTGACCGTTCATCTCCACAATCAACAGGTCAAAAATGTTTTTTATAGCGGTAAGAATACATCTAGGAATCATAACTATCAATAGTGGAAATGGACGGTCGGATCGGGGGAATACAACCCCATAGTGCCTTAGGGCACCACAAGCTCCCCAAATCCCAGGTTTGCAGCCAAGAGGCAATTACATGCAACAAAAGGGAAGAAAGATAAACCACATTTATAGATATCCTTCAAATGTTTTTTAAGTCCGTTTAAGAAGTAAGACTACCCAATGACCATGAATAATATACTGCTGAAAATCAGCAAAGAAGATGTCTGAAAGGATAAATAGGGATGCCTAACCAACAGTCCAGCTATAACTAGCACAGCTAGCACCTCCAGACCCGTTGGTGCAGACCTCGAACGCATGATTTCCATCCTTCAACCCCACATAAGAAACTTCTCCAGCATCACAAATCATAGGCACGCTACGATCCAGCTGCATAAAGGGTGTATAAATATCTGTAAGGTTACTGGTTTGTTTCAGAAATTATATAAAACAAAGACCAAATTATGTCCAAAGACAAAAAGATAGTAAAAAATAGAAATTTACAGTGAGGCCCCTTCACAGTTGTTTTTAGAAGAAACAGAACGAGCAATAACTCATTTGACCCGTGCAAGTTGGTATATGAATAGATACACACAAATACAGAGACAAATCAGCATATACAAACCGTGCAATTGGTGATGCAGTTTGTGCAGGAATCTCCATTAGAACCCTCCAAAACTTTGAAAGAAAATGTAGCAGAGTTCAGATTTGAGAATGCACGTGGGCTCTTCAAAAACTCTATGGATACCTCTGAACTGTCACTGTGAGCAGTCAAACACAAACCCACAAAAACCCAACACAGCAATACCAGCCATGAAGATTTTTTTCATCCCCATTTCAAAAAAAAAAAAAAGAGTTTTGAACACAAATTTCAGCAATTTGAGAGGTTTGTCTCAATGGCTCATGAGCTGAAATTGAAGTCTGTAGCATTACAGAAATACGTGTGATGTTCCTGTGTAGAGTACAGACCCGTGATGTATCTATGACATGGTGTTCTGCAACTGGCCCGGGGGGTGGCAGAGGGAGAGAGAGAGTAATTGGAGGAAAAGTGATTAGAGGAATGGATTAGCCATTAGTGGTTGATGAAGGATAATGCTCATGAGACTGACAGTGCAACACAGACTCACAGTCAGAGTATTCTGCATGAGAGAGAGAGAGAGAGAGAGAGAGAGAGAGAGAGATTCCAAGACAGAGACATCTGATTCATAAAAAATTAAAAATGATAGTTGCTCTTGAAACCATTTGTGGCCTAAAAATGAAGTTCTTTGGTCCTAACTCCAGCTGCAACACGTAACCAAGTGACATACCAGCACCAGAATCCAATTCACAACATAAATACTACGAAAATACATTTGTTTTATTCAGTTCATAGTCATGGAGATCCTTAATCGAGCTGAATATTGTTGTTGTGTTTAATTTCGGAATCCTTTAGTAAACAAATCAAACTCGAACGAGTATTTACCGAGTCAAACTTCAAACAGTTCACGAACGGCTTAATTCATTTACCGCCACGGATTAGGATATTGTAAAAGCATGTCAAGATGAGCGTCTAATAGCTTCACTCTTCACTGCAATGTATCAACCAAAGGAACTGTAACTTCACATGCATGCATAGCTTTCCATCCAAATTTGACCAAATACACATTTGCCTTTGAGAGTTGTTTAGCCATCCATTGTGCAACGCCAATGCTCTGGATGTTGAATGAAAGAAGCATAGTAATGTACACATAAATTAAAATGATTCTTGGGTTTGCCCTCTATGATGTCTTTTGGCTTTGATTTGAGGGCATGGTTCCGCAGCAAACTCGATGGTATAGAGGGACCACTGTCTGTCTCCTATTCATCCCCGCCCATACCCCCAATTATTGGGGACTATATGGGTTATGTTATTGTTGCAGTGGTTTAGCCGTCCATTTCTCCTGTCACCTTGTAGTTTACAGTATTAGCAGATTCTGATAAAATAACCTCATTCATTCAATTTCCTATTTAACAAAGCTTGTTTAATATTTCACATTTTACTATAGCACTTGTTCTCTCATGGGAGCTGAGAGGAGAATAGTACGTTAGGTAAATTTATAGCCATAGGGAAAATAAATGTTGCGGGTTATGAAAATTAGTTCGTGCAATTGAGAAACCTCGTTCGATCTAATTTATTATTTGATAGATCTTTCCTTAATTTTATTTTCAAGATGTCAGATAGTAACGTGCTTTCGTGTATTTTTACCTTAGAGCTTGTTACCATTTTTATTTGCCTGTTACAACCATTAAAAATAAACCATGTGCATGATTTTTTTTTTTTGGTACTTCGGAAATTCACTTGATTGTATTTCGGAAATTAACCTCATTCCCTCTTTCTTCTTCTTTTTTTTTTTTTCTTTTTTCGTGCTTCGGAAATTCACTTGATTGTACATTCACCTGACGGTGAAAAATAAACCATGTGCAAGATTTTTTTATAGATCCTCAGGCTTCACCTCACATACCTTATCCCTTTCCCAATCATCTTCTCTCTCTCTCCCTCTCTCTCTCTCTCTCCGGGAAGAATAATGAGACCTGTGAGAAACGACAAAATCCAAGAAAAAATTCCATTTCTGATAAAATGGTGGACAGGCATTTGGTTTGTCTACGTGTACAATGGAATAGGATCTTGTCGACTGAAGGATAGCTCTAATTGGGCCAGTGGCAGGAGAAGCTATAAATCCAAACATTCTGAAGAAACTTGACAACCTCTTGAGGTTAGGAGGCCACAAGAGAGAAATCTCTTTGTAAATCTTCTAGTTCTAACGTAGATGACTTGCCTTTGACTGGACTAGGGAGTAGAATCTTCGAAGTGCGCTTAAACTGGCTCGGACACTCCTGACTGTTAATATCATTGACTAAAAAAGAAACGAAACCCAACCTAGCCATACAAGCCACTCTAAAGTATCTACTATCCCAAGTTTGCATCATTGTAATTTCACATGTTAAATTACATGAACGAAAAATGGCACTAAAATATAAAATGTTCTCCAAGTAGCATTCTACCCACTAACAGCAGCTCTGGAGTTAACAACATAAATATAACTTGAGCATGGAATCTTGAATTCCATTTTCGTTTCGTCCTAGGAATGGAAATACTAACTAATTTACAGCATGAATGGAAAAAGAAACAATGAAGACATACACCAGAAACCATCATTACCTCTTCTTGGCTTGAACTTTGAACTAAAGCTACACAGGGAAGCCAGATTGGTAACTTGATAATTAAGGAAGATTCAGCACTATCCCATTGACGGACCATTTTTTATAGGATATGAGCTCCAAAGTAGAGACACCGCCATATCTTTGCTTTTTCAGCCATATCAACAATCTTCTTGCATACTAATCAGGTAAGAACTACAGGCTCCCCAGAAAAAGTGTGACTGGATTCCAAGAAAATGCTTTCTAATGCATCAATTCACCAATTCAGATTTCTAAATCACTTTCTGGCGTCCATATCCGAAGAAGTTGGTCATAAAATGAGCAAGTAGCTACCGCACCACTCTTACTTTTGCCTTCTTGACATACCTCCCCTCTCTGCCAATCTGCTCCATACGCAAGTGACCCATGCTTATTATAAGTCTCAACAACCTCTGCCTTTTCTCCTTTAATCTTGACAACTGCAAAGCCATTGTGCATACAAGCAGCCAATAAAAGGCCTGGCACACTGGGGTGGTGCTTAATTCTCCAAACTCCCCCACCTAAACAGATTGATGTTTCATTTACAGGCTTTGATATTGATCTAACATCCCATACCCTTAGGTACTCATCGTAACTGCCCGTAAATAACATATGAGAGTTACTAGGACTCTTTGTAATGCAACATACACCCATCTTATGGATCTTTGAATTCTGGAATACAAAGTTTGATGGACAATCCCGCAAATCCCAACAGCTGAATTTACAATCATCTGAGCCGGTGTATACTAGTTGTGGTTGGTATATATCGAAAGTTGTAGCCCAAAGTTCAAATTCATGCGCTTTCCATTCTTGTTGGATATCTAGTTTGGACTCCATTAGAGAGATTATTGATAGTGAACCATCCGAAAGGCCCACAGAGATGGATGTAGCTGAGGGATTCCAGTCCAAGCATAGGCACATTGAGGAACTAACCTGTTCACCACTAACCTCTTTCAGACAATTCCCCTCGTCAGGCAGAGTATCCAATAGGTCTGCAGGGTAGGCAAAAAGAAACAAAAGACAGCACAAAATGGAAAAATTGTTCAGATCGTCATACGTCATTGCTCATCTATCATCTATCATCGTACAGCCATATCAACCTTGGCTTAATGCAACACCTATTCCCTTTCCCTAATAGTGAGAAGGGGAATAGAAGGACACCTAACAATCTCTAGTTACATGTCACTTTGAAAACAACTAATAGGTGTGGAAAAAATAAGAAAGAACTGAGTCAGCAGGTTATGTATCATTATTTAGTCGGTTTACATATGATATGAAGTTCATGCACTTTTAGTTCACATCAGACAGCTTTGTCACCTCACAGACATTGCTAGAGAAATTTTTTCCTTGAACCTCCGCAAAATTTTCCATTAGCGAAACATAATTGTAGCAGATAAACGAGCTTTAGGGTGAGTTTCCGAATGGATTTTATCAAAATCTGATAAAATCAAGCCTTTGATTTTATCAATTCGGAAACTGAGTTGATAAAATCTTAGATTTTTTAATGCAAAAATCTAAGATTTTATCAACTCAATTTTCCAAATGGATAAAATCAAGGCTTGATTTTATCAAATCTTGATAAAATCTAGATAAAATCCATTCGGAAACTCACCCTTAATAGCTATAAAACCTTATGTTAGGTCCTCAGCAAGACAATGAAAAGCACACAAAACTTCCTGATAATGACACAAATATTAGTCATCTTGAGCCTAAGGTGGGGATATGGGTGTGTAGATTACGAGGTGAATTGCTAAAGGGTACTTATTAAGTTTTTTTCCACATACTATAACTTTAGTTTTTTTGGACATACCTATAACTCTACGAGTCAAACTATATACAGTAACTTGGCGACTCCACTGTAATTTTGCATCTCTTTTCACCTTAGTGAGTAGAGATGTAGCCAGCTGTGGAGTCGTGGATACTGTAGGTAACCCTCATAAAAACCAAGTAAACCAAGTGCTCTTGTGTGATTGTATTGTTTGGATTCTTTACCATGCATTCATTCGTATCATCAGAACCCAACTAAAAGGATCTCAAATTAAGAATGTTTATTGAAGTTAAACATTCTGAATTGCCACAGAACTAATTGAGTACTTGTCTCAGAGACTCAGACATCAATCCACGAGCAATAACACTCAAGTGATCAGATTGGTACTCATATCGATAGACACAACCTCCTCATCATATAGTCCACCAATAAGTTTATCGGAGTATTTCATAGCCAGGTGCCCGAGCCAGTTTGTGCACATCTTGACTAGTAGTAATCTTTGGGGTCTTGAAATTAACGACCGGGCAAAACTCCAACTGACGGGGGGCGGACCTGGGAGGGTGCGAGGGGGGTGTTTGGCCCCCACACTCCCCCCAATTTTCGACAAATTTTCAATTTTTTCAGTGTATTTTTCAATTTTTCTGTATATTTTCTATGGAGTGGCCCCCCGCAGCTACAATCCTGCGTCCGCTACTGCCAACTGAGGTTTCGAACGACAGACGTGGGAGGGAGCAAACCACCAGGCCAAAGGGTGGTCAACCCGTTGGGTTTAACAATAATAATTTAGTAACACACCTACAAAATCTCATAACCAAATGTAGTCGTTGTAGCATGTTTCATCAGTGAGTAAGTAGAATCTACTAATTCGTGATACAGTACCGTAGCTCTTACCCAATTAAAAGTCGCTAAAAATACACACCAAAACGATGGAAAATGAAGAACATACCTCTATCTTCCAATACATCGGAACAGAAATCTAGATGATGAACCCTCAAGTACCCGTCAGCATCGGCTTGAGCGAGCAAGGGTGCACCACCAGCTCCACCAGGACTCCATTTTATGTCAAAAATGCCCGCCGTCTCGACGCGATGAAACAGCTGGAGGCGTCGAGATTCAGCATCTACATTGAAGAGCGATATGCTACCGGATCGACTCGGGTGATCGCCCTCTTGGAGGGTGTAGGTCGAAGCGGCGAGAACGCGGCGGAACGAGTCGTGAGGGCAGAACTCGACGGCGTCAGCGTTGCCGTCTAGTAAACAATGGCCAATTTCCATGACTAGATTACCCTCCGGATTCCGGAAAGATGGATACAAGTTGATAAATTGTATTGGGATGAATTCGCGTTAGGATCAGTTGGGCATTTGGTCGAACAGGTTATCTACACTAGATGGAGATGGAGAGTTCGCAAGGGTGATCGGAATCAGCCGCCCCATGTCTACAGTGGTAAACAGCCAATCCCATATTCGACTGCTTGTATATTTGGATCGACCATTGCAAAGCCCACTCCCAGAAACTTTTGTTTGATAAGTTGGTCAATTGATGCTCCACCAACCATAGGCACAGACGTGGGTTGTAGCCCATCTAATTGTACTCTTGTCCATCAAGGGGAGGTTATGAGTTTGAGTTTACTTGGACAGACATCGAACCTTCTTTAACTCTCTAAGTAACCTTCCAACTAATTTTCACCGATGTATATTGTATAACACCAAAAAAAAATATTGGCCAAAGCAGCAAACTTTACCAATAATAGCAAAGGTCAATAGTGCGTTTACTCTCAACACAATTGATTAGGGTGCAATTTTGGCGGCAAGCAACAAGAAAGTACTTTTTTGTGAATTTACTATTCATGGCATAAATGGTGTGTCTTTGACCAGACCAGAGAGGAAATTTATACCCCTCACGTATGAGAAATAACAATGAGTGGTTTTTGAGTGAGTTTTAACACCACCTGAGTAGACAATTTTCTGTCCAAACACGAGATGAAATGAGTCAAAAGTGACTTGTATACGAAACTTTTCCTTTTTTGATAATAAAAAGTTACCAAGAAAAACTATCAAATTTCATTTATTATGAATGAAAATAACTTTTTTATTCCTTGGCTGAGCTGCTTTGATAAAAATAAATAAACTACTAAATTTAATAACCGCTTATTTTTTTTTATTACTAGATAGAATTGTTTTTCAATCAAAATTTACAGTTTTGTGTAAAAAAACAAAAAGAGAATTCAGAGCTTTTTATCTTTACTCTACTATTAATTTTTGTGAATTTGCTAATATAAGTCATTTTTGCTACTTCTATCACGTGTTTGGTTGAACAATTGTTGGTTGAGTACTAGTGAAATAAACATTGAAACTATAAGGAGTTCATAATCATTTATTTTACTCGAAGACACTTTGAGACCAGTGTGGGCACGTGCCCACAATGTCCTTTCCTATTTTGTTACTATTTTTTTCTCAACAATAAGAGGTGTTCGTGCCAACTTACGTGCACCTCAATTATTCTCCTCCTTTGTCTAGTCAAAGACAAATCGTCCACGTCAGGAGTAGAGAATTCACGAGAAATTTCTCGTGGCGTAGCCCCGAGAGGTTGCAAGTTTTGATGATGTCAAGTTTTATTGCTTATCTATGTTATCACTTGAGCTACCACTTGGGGTTTGTTATTTTACTAGTTTTACTTGCTATTTCTCAAAATATTCTTCTCCCGCTCTCAATTCTTGTTCTATGCTCGCGCTCTCAATCCTCACACTTATGAATTTTAGTTGTCTGGCAAGTTTTTGGAAGACTGTTTCATACTTGTGCTCCCACACTCACTCTTGCCCACACATTATGTAAGAACCAAACAATTATCATTATTTAAACAATTCTTCACTTACACAAACATTAGAGTAATGTTCACCTACTTTTAGATGGATGAATAACAAAATAACACTCTACTCAGCTTGAAATTCTCATTAATTTCTCACACCGCAAGACACATGTCATCATCACATCGTCGACAATCAACTCATGGGCATGTAGGTTGTTGAAGCCTAGCTATTTTTAGAGCTCGTGGTTATTTTATAATATCCACACTCGTACATAATCCTAGCTACGCCACTACTTGAGGAGCTATCTTGTCATAAAATAAAACCTCAAGAGTTTCAGCGAAATTTACCCTTCCATTTTGTAGTGATATAGATTCCTTGAACTTCCACTCATATGTCAAAACATATGCCACAAACTCAAACTGTCAAACCACAATCTACACAAAATACCTGTTTCTTTATACCGTCGAACAAACTAATTGTGTAACATTGAGAAACTAAAATTCTGATTGTAGTGTCATCTTTTCTTTTCTTGAAGATAACACGTTCATGAAAGGGGAAAAAATTAGACCACTGTATTCCAAAATAGCATTTAAATTACTTTTATCGTACCTTCAATACAAGGAATAAAAAAGTGGTTCTACCCCATGTTGAAAATAGCACTAATGACTTGGTTGGAGTTAAGAGTTCGACTTCATGTAACGCTCTAACCACTCTCACATAACGTATAAAAGTACTTACAAAAAAATTGTCCATAGCGGAACCACATGTAAGTGCAATCCCATTGCGCTATTACCCCTACATATACGTATAGGTATTGCAAGTAAGATTTTAAATGTATTGGCACCCCCCACAAGGTCCAAGCCTTTACTGTAGTAACATTTCTATATGAACTTTTAATTTGCAGCACCCTTTATTGTAAAATCCTGGTTCCACCACCACTGCGAATTGCTATCGGATCACAACTAAGCTAGAAACTAAGCATAAAAAGACATCCTTCGAACAGAGAAAAATGCAAGGAATTATAAGAAGAAAGAAATTTCCTGTCAAAATAAATCCTTTGATGTAGAGTGTGGGGTACAAGGCGTTTAAGCTCTCCATGACCGAGCCAAGGAATACAAACAAAATCACCCATAGAACTCACTCTGGAATTTACTCTCAACATGTCCCATAAGAACGGTTCAAAGCAGAAAGAGATCAAAATAGACGGTTAAATTGGCAAAGTAACTGTGATTTCACATTTGATTTGGATAAGATATTAGGGTCCTGGCAAACATGGCATCTGGAATCAACTACAGCTTAGGCCGTTTGAATCTTGATTTGCAAAATCTTTCCATAACTTGGACCATATGCAACATCTGTCAATGCTTTGTACACTTGGGTAAGGTTTGGATCTTTCATTTGTGCAGGGATTTCCAAAGGGAAGCGAAAAACAAAGGGAGAGGATAGAAGACATGAGCTTCATACATCCAATTTCCCCCCTCAACAAATCCCTCTGCAAATCCAAGAAACAAAGAGCCAAACTTTTGGTCGCCACCAGAGAAAACCAGGTAAACCACAAAGGTATCAAACGGGCAACAACTGATCCAACAACAAAAGGAAGGACCCATCAAATTCATCGACTTGCCAAACCAAAATCTGGAAAGGTGATCTCCATAAGATGTGATGAGAATGTGACTAATGCTCCATTAAACCCATACATCATTGCTGAGACAGTGTTGCAGAAGGGAAAAACCTCATGAGGAAGCTTGAGAGGGACCATATGCAAACGACCCCAAGGAATTGAAGGACATTCAGAAGTGTGCTCAACGAACTGTTTATTGCCAAGTTGTGTGGTGTCATCTCAGCTCCCCTCAATGTGAATGACAGAGCCGTCACCAGTTGGGCTGCTCTGTTCAGCTGGTGCAATCTATAAACCTGTAAAGTATCAAAGAGTTGATTATTTAGCCAGTTGATGAAACCCGTCATCTCAAGGTCAAGAATCTAGAAGTTTGGATAACATATACTGCCATGCAAGTCCTTGTTAAAACAAATCGTCATAGCCGAATGAGAACATAACCTTTCTGTCATGTGGACAAGGAAGGGGGACAGATCAACACAAGAGAAACAAAAAAAATTAGGGGTGTACCAATGAGGAACTCATGTAAAACTTGCTGCATTCACCAACATCTTATCAGGAAAAATGCGATTTGGAACTTCATAAATGATGGGAAGATTACATCTGTCAATGATGCTCGGTAATGGTAAAAGAATGACAACCTATGTTACGTGGAATGCTCCCTCCGAAGGTCTAAGGTTCGAAACCTTCCAGGTGCTATCAACTCTTTTGGGGCAACTGGAGGTTAACCCGATCGTAAACTTCAGAGACCCAGGATTAGTTAAGGTGCGCACAAGCTGCCCAAACACCTGGCTAATAAAAAAAAACTGACTCTTCTAAAAGTTGGATTTAATACCATGTTGGACACACTGGATGAGGGTATGGGAAATGTATCCGACACCTGTATCTATTTTCCACACTTGGATCCTCCAATTTGTACTTTTTTATTCTATTGGATAACAGCAAGTTCAAATTAACTACAAAAGAAATATTTATAACTTTAACATGGATGAGAAACAAAAATTCCATGATCTTTCTTTATTCCATTATTTCTTGAACATATTAAAATTATTAAACACCATTTTGCTAACCAACTGTAGGCAAAAAACAAATCAAAAATAATTGTTCAGGATGTATCCCATCACCCCCCTACCTAAAAGTCTTACACGAGCCCATATAACATAGCATATAATAACACATATGCAGCATAAAATGTAGAGGATAAATTTCCAATTAGTCAATTACCGGTGACATAATTCTCGCTGATAAAAACATTAAAGCAGCTAAACAACATTACAAAATTTTCAATTTATGTGTGCATTCTGTATCAAATCAGAGATTATGCCCTTAGTTGGCTTAACTGAGCTACAGTATACAATACTTACTTTAAAAATAATGGGAATGACGGGCCATGAAGGCGACTTTGTATATCTTGCATACTGCTCAAATGCAAACTGCACAACTATGCCAACAAGGTATGGGGCAAGAGTAGCCGAAGCAGCAGGACCCGTCCAAGGCCACACAAAGCCCATTGTAACCATTGGAACTATGATACTAAGTACTAAAACAGCAACAGAAGAGATGCGTTGCCCCAACTGAGGGTTCAGGTTTCTGTTATATGTAGAAGAAACAGGCACAACAGGCCTTCGTAAGTGGTCTACAAGCAGAAGAAACGCCGCAACCCCACAGTAAAAAAGAGCCTCCGTAAAGAACAAGATAAGAAAATCTGCAGATAGATAATAGAGGATCACTGAGAGAAAGAAACAATTCCAACGAGTTAATAAATGAGCAAATCAAAAGATCCTCTCTCATGAAACAAGGCGTGTATCTGGCTCGAATGGGCATGTCTTAATGTCACTTCTTTTTGTTGTTCTCATTCTTATTTGTTCACCAAATACTTGGAATAATCAAACCCAATGGATTATCTCTAGCAGTTTTTGCTTTCCACCTTTGTTAGCGGTTAAAGTTTTGGAGGGGATAAGGGGTATGTACTATATAGTAAGAGGGAGGATTATTGAATAAGGAGTTATTAATTATATAGAATTTGATTGAGTAAGAGGGATATGGTTGAATAATGGCATTTCCGTGTATATAATAATGGCAAAGCTGTAATTTTGAAGGTGGATATGGAAGGGGATATAATTTGGATAGGTTGAGGGGTGTTCAAACTATAGCCGTGTATGGGGGGATACATTATTACCCCAGATTCATATCTGAGTGTGAAAATGGAGACAAACACCGGATACGGATCGAGCTGCATTTCTATATCCAGTATGCCTTCATCCGGCCATTATATCCCTCTAACAAACAAGCCGGCAAGAAACAAGTGCATTATGCCAAGTCCTAAACACCTCAAGCCATTTTCACCACCACACAGAATAACGGGTAAAATAATAACATGATTTTTTTAGCAACTCCATTGGTTGAATTACTTCTTCCATAATCCATTTTCAACATTGTGTATTTTCTCTTACGTAATTAAACTAAAAGATCTCCGTAGATCTTGGCAACTTGCACAGGTATAGTTATCGAAAATTAAATAGGTGGCCTGAACACTAACCGACCCTGAGAACTTCATTCATCACAAATAAGACATAATAAGATGCATATCAAATCACCAAATAAGGAGAATAAACCAAAGTTATAGGAGTAAAATACCAACATCAAGATCAGTCAACGACCTATTTCTACCTTTCATTGTTGGCTGCTTTTTTTTTCTTTTTTGCTTATCAGAAAGGGAATAGTCAAAGAAGTAGTTTTTCTTTTCTCGGAACAAAGACTTGACAACAGCAAGGTCAAATGAACCCACCTGTTAACAGAGAATCCTCAAATACAGCAGACAGAATCCTCCGCAAATAAAGAGAGGGGAAAACAAAAGACGCCACAAGGACAGTTGGACCAACAAACCATAGCAGGCCATTCTGATTCTTTCCAGGGCTGGATGTAAGAATTTCCTCTTCTCTTCGATTAGACTGACTGTAAAAAGTTACTAAACCTGGCCTTCCTCCAGTTGTCTCAAACTGAACAGGAGAACTCACTATGGGATACAACACTTCAGCAATAGAATCATCATTTTCCCGATCATAGGCATCTGGATCAAGCTCCGTGGATTGCAACTGATCGTCGGAGGTTGAAAAGTCAATACATCGCCTCTTAGAAACCCTGTTGTTTAGCTTCAGTATTCCATGTTTGAACTGGTTGTTGTTCACTACTTGCAACAACAGAAGAAAAATCATAACAATGAGAAACAACTTGAATACAGAAAACAGACCTACATATTTAAAGTACAAGTAACTAGTTAACGTGCATGGGTGGCCCAGTGCACGAGGAATTGAACATGAGGGCACCATTCTTGGCCATGAACTGGGAGACAGGTGGGCGGGTAGGAATTTTCCATCATAAAATTTGTGGTATTTATCAGTTGGCTTTCAAAACCTGGGAAAAAAAAGTAAGCAATTTGGCTGATGCACTATATTCTAGAACAATGACCACAAAAAAGCAATCAAAGGCCAAATCGCATCCATGATGCTCAAACAAACAAACCATCTTCGACAGAGAGTAGTAGTTATAGTCAACTGCAGCCAAAAGGTTCCCCGATCAAGGTAATTCGTAAAAATCAGGCAATTTAGTATCCAAAGAAAACCTCATCCTCCTATTGTCGTTCTGACACACCAATCTTTGGCAAGCAAATAGTCACCCTTGATCTTTGACAGAAGGCTAACAAAGATAGGGCTAAGTTGCATAGAAGAGGATTGTTGAGAAATTAAGAAAGTAACAAAGTTGCAACTTACAAACGCTACCTTTAGAAATTCTTAGCTGCTCCGCACCAAATTGTTGCCTGTGAAGCACTCCTCCTGCTATGCTGATCTGCAGATTAAGCTTAAGTTAGTTTCAGGAAGTTAGAGAAACTTTGGATCCAACCCAAAAGCTAAGCTATTAGGCAGAGAAGTCCCAACAAATATATTAGGCGATCCCTCATTCATACGCAAGCAATGTGGGATTGTATTCCTTAAGATTCACCTCAATATAGCCATTAGCACGACAAGCATTTAAAACCAGTGTTCGCCATAGAAGGTAATTACCAGTATCAAGACGTATGTTTACCAAAGAACTAAAGTTTGACACCAGAAATGCGAGTTTTGGCGGAATCGAAGCAGTAGATGATGTAGACGATGAAGATGACGAAGCAGTAGATGATGTAGCCATTTGAAAAAATCAAAGTGATTCTTTAAGAGATGAAGAACAGTGTTTGATTTTGCAGGATCGATGTGCTCGACTTTCGTCTTAGAGCTCTGATACCATAACAAAATTCAAGAACGAGAGAATAGGAAAATATCTGTAAAACTGAATTTCATCTCATTTCTTTTTGTTATTCAACCAAAGTGAATCAGTCTTATTTATACAAGAGAATGAAACTCAAATGCACTCTTCCTATTGGTTGACAAGATGAGTCATGGATTGCTGATGTGGCACCTCTGTAACTAACTTGTAACAGGCTGCCTTAGTGTGCTTGTTTAACCTCCTTGACACGTTTGACATCTGTCACATGTAGCCTCTTTTGAGGTTTATAACCGTGGTAATTGGCTCTGTCTTGAGCCTTGCTATGGGTACACCATTTGGTACACACCAAATGCACACCGCGTTGTGTGGGACCCATTTTGGGATTCCACACAAATGATCGGAGCCACTCAACTTATTCAAAATATGATTTCAAGGATCCGAAATTGAGCAAAGAATTGATCAAGCCTCTACTGATATCCGATCGAGCAGATTTTTTATAGGGATCCTTCAAAAAACATTTGAACAAATTGAGTGGCTTTGATCATTTGTGTGGAACGGTGGAACCCCAAGATGGACTCCACACGTCGTGTTGAGCATTTGGTGTACAACAAATGGTGTACCCATAGTTTATTGTTACCTCTAAATCTAATATTAGGAATCTGGGATAGAATGAGCCCCGCATGATAGAATATGGAAGCATTGGATTCAACCTAAGAGCTTAAGCTATAAGGTGGAAAAGTTCTACAACTTCAGTAGGTGATCAACCATCCCATACCCAAGCAATTGTGAATTGTGGGATTTATTGCTTAACAGTAGTAAGATACTAAGATGCATCATAGATCTTTATAAGCACGTATACAGACATATATATCACCCAAAGTGAGAGTGCGAAGACGAGTAAAAACAAAACACTCATAAAAATGATGGTGATTAGAAAGCAACAAGGCATAAAATAGAAGACTGATTCATACAATGACATGCACATCAGTCAGAAAAGTATAACTGACAGCTGAACCAAACCTGTCACTTGAGATTATCTAAATGTAAAATTAGGATGATGCCACATACTTCGTCACCCTCAGCTTAATTGGGGGCTTTTATGCAGGCTGATGGACCCTGATCCTAATCACTTTTGAGGCATTAATTATTAGTATCATATAAAAATAAACTCCTCAAAAGGAATCTGCAACAATTCAGGACGTATAGAAACTCGTGTCTATTTGAATGTCTAAGTTCTAGAGTAAAGACTCCTGAGCAGTAAATACAGGAGTAGTATTGTCCTTTCCTCTGCAACTAGCAGATATTAGTTCATTTAAACTCTCCTCTTCCCACATACGTGTGACTCTAATGTCCAGATAAAAATCCCTAGCAACCAGTGAGGGGAACTATGTGTTTCAACTTTCAAGGACTAAAAAGTAGGAATGAATATATCTATAGTCATTTAGGGCTTAGAAAACAAAGTAAGCAACCTGGTTAACACAACTACACCATGAGTAGCTTCAGCTGCAAGTCCCAATGCAAATACACGACTCCCAACGAGTTGTTGAGAGATTGTGGTGCCAAAGGCACTTGACTTAAGGGGCATTCATCCCTCCATTTAAACCATTGATGTTCAATAAAAAGCAGCACAAATATGCATCATACATCTATCAAAGTGAAGCAACAGTTTGCACAATAAGCAACACCACAAATTTCTGTAAACTACAGCTATATCAACCCAAGCAGAATAAAAGGCCAATATAATACCCTCATCAAACGATACACCAATTACCCCAGTTCCTCATATTCAAAATGAACTGCTCCTGGAAACCTTAATTTACATAAACCCACACACGAAATCCAGTAAACTTCCTAAAGCACAAACAGGCAATATTTAAAAATTTGGAATATCCCAATTGGCTAGAGTTTATAATTCCCAAGTGGGACGCTACACGCCTTTGAACTTAAAGGGTTGGACCTATTGTCCAATATTTCACTTCTCACTTTTTCTTGAACTATCCAGGCCTCAGCTTCCCGGTTACAACATAGGATATGTGGGTGGCAATGAAATATACACAGGACTAGCCAATGAGAAGCCCTAGATCGTCGAAAAAATAACACAGCCATGGCAACCTAATTTATGCAGAGTTAGAAGCCTACCGAAAAAACACATCTATGTCGACTTAAACTACGCAGAATTAAAATACTCACCAGAATCTAATGTGCCAATTACCTACTACACATTACACATGTCCAGAAAACAACTTGCATCCGAAAACCTTTCGTTACACACATCAATGCACAGAATCCAGCAATTTTCCTAACGAAATAGACAACATACAATCAATTTCAACAGGCTAATTCGAGAAATAGAGTCCAAATACCTTTGAACTTCTTCTGTGCTGGAAAGGAGAAGAAAGAGAGGTTGCAACACAAAAAAAGGGGCCGATTTTCACCGCCATACTCGCAAGCAATCGAACAAAACGGGTAGAGACAAGATTATTGGTCGTGGGTCGAATTTAACGAGAACCCATTTGATTTGCGGGGAATTTGGAGATACCCAGTTCAGTAGTTCAGTAAACAATTTAACAAGAACCCATTTGATTTGCGGGGAATTTCGAGATACTCAGTTCAGTAGTTCCGTAGACAAAGCAGTGAAGAGGGTGGAAAATGGAAGAATTCGGAGACTGAGGCGTTGAGAGAGCGGCTTCTTCTAATTGTTGTGTTTCCCTTTCGTGCGTTCAAGAGAGCGAATTTTTGTACAACTCTCTCCCTTCTTTGTTTATTTTTGTTTTCCTTCCCGTACAAATATTTTCCATTTTCGTTACAATTGTTTTCTTTTTCTTTTTTCTTTTTTTGGCAAGTGATTTCCACGTTTTTTTACTACTCCAACAAATAAATAAAAACATCTCCTTTTGCATCTTTTAGTAAAATTTTAAGAACGGTTTTGAGAATGTGGCTTCTTTACGGCATCCACAATAGACTCTTTATACTTGACTCATAAAATAACTTTTAAAGTTGACACATAAGCAAAAATGAGATCCAATTATGTTTGTTAAAGACTTGTCAATTTAGGAGTGTGAGAGCACTCCAGTGTACTCTCTAAAATTAGCTCTTAGACTATATCCTAAGGTTACTCACTCTCAATTCCACAGAGAGAGAGAAAAAAATCCCTTCTATCCCTTGTATTTTTGGCTTGACTATTTCCATCGGGATCAAGTGGCTTAGTGTGAGATGAGAGTATTTATGTCACCAGCACAGGTTGATTCAAGTAGTTCGGCACTTGTTCTCCTTGAGTAAGGTCTTGAATTCGAGTCTTGTGAATGAAAGAAACTTGCGCTGGGAGAGCTTTACCCCTTTGTGGACCGACTCTGCTCGAATTGAATTTGGTTGAGGTCTAGTTAGCTTCTGAATACTGGTGGTTTAGAAAAAAAAAAAGGAGAGTGTTTATATCAGCTAGCGGCAACACCCTAAATGCGGCTGAGCTCAATTGATACAGATGATGATTACTTCCAAAAAGCGGAATGATGATTTCCAACAACGCAACTTATTTTCCCAATTTCTTAGAGTATCACTAGTGGTATACTCAGACACAAAAATACTTAAAGATGAGTATTTTGATACACAAAAGAGGCTCACAATGGTATTTGGATAAATACTCAAATTAATAACATATGTTACAAATACTCAACTTTTGGCATTTGGATGCTCAAAACTACCAATCTTCCTCAATAACCAAACCTCAATTTTGTGGACCACACCCAATCAAAAGTAACAATATTATCTCCCCATTTTTCAAATACTTAATTTAAAACTCAATTTTTTTGCACTCTCTCAAAAATTGAAATTATCAATTTTTAATCTTTACCAAAATATGTTCAAGATTGATCTCATTTTAAAAGTATTGTGAATATCTTTTAAATGGTACTAATATTAGAAATATATATGTAAAAATTTAAAGTTGTGCCCATTTTATGAATAAAAATAGAGTGTGAATAGTATTTTTTTTATTATGGACACAAATAAACCATTGTAGAAGGGTAGCTACTCAAACTTATAAACCCATTAAATACTCAAAATGTGATGTAACAATATTTGAGTATCCATATTTGAGTTTACCACTAGTGATGCTCTTAGACTCAAAAAGTCTGAAAACCTATACAACTTACTATAAAAACAAAGACGAAAAAAACTGCCATGTCGAACTGGAACAGATCAAGTCCTGAACCTCTGGGTCTTACCTTATTCTTGAAAATTGGTTGTACCAATATCTTTTCCTTCCTCTTCGCCTGAAAACTATGGAGTAACACTTTCTACACCTTTTTGCTGGCTTGTACATTCCAAATCATCTACTAGATCTTCAGCCTATATTTGTTCATTCAGTACAGTCGGACAAAAGCTACAAACTGTACAAAAAGCAGATGACCATAAAAAATAGGAAACCACATGTGATTTGTGAAGGATTGTTCCAATTCCAGGACTCCCAAGGAGTAAGTTATAGTTGACGGAGGCTGACACTGGCCTAATTCTCGTAGCTTCATCACACAAGACATTATAGCCAATACCCCAGCCACTTTGGTGCCTAATGTTCATGTTGCTGACTCAGTTAAGTGGAACTTGCACCATAGTGGTATTTTTTCCACCAAGACTGGATGGGAAGCTATTAGAACTAAGGTTCCAGTAGTGTCTTGGTGTTAGCACCTTGATCTTTCAAGCGTGCTACGCTGGACTTAGGGTGGCACCTTGCACCCAAGTTAGGTAGCGAGGACAAGGCATGAGTAGGAGGCATGACATGGCAAGGTGAAGTGTTGGCCGGTGTCAACACTATCCCGTTATCGAGTAAGCTATGAGGGTTGCACGTGAAGGCCCAAGACATATTGTGGCATGGATGCATGAAGTTACAGCTAGCTTGTGGGGCAAAACAGTCAGGAATTTGACTAAGGCATTGAGCTGGGACATAATGACGAATTTGGCTAAGGCATGGATAAGAACAAGCAGTTACCTGCAGTTACATGCAACATGTGTTCTTTGGCATGCATGGGCAGTGTTCCAAAGCGTAATTGATAGACAAGTTACTTCAAAGCCAAAAGTTTGTGAGCGGCAAGCCAGCAGTTACTTTCGATGTCTTTGGCGCAGATTGTGGGCAAAACCAAAGACAACCCTAGGCAGTTGGGGGTGTCAACTGCAGATTATGGGCAGTTACCATGATCTCTTGTATGCTGTATTTTCGTTTTCCTGATTGTAAGCCTATTTAGGCACTCCATTTTCGAGTCTAAGGCAGAGGGATGTTCTGTGTAGTACTTTAAAGTGTATCCTTGAATTGTTGGTGCAATAAAAGGTTGGGACGGTTCCCGTATACGTGTGTATGCTTGCTAGACGTTCATAATCTCTTTGTGTGTGTGTGTGTGTAAACACTTGTTGGCTGGATCAAGTTGCTGGGAACTTGGTGCCATCACGGGAAAAATTTTGTGTTGGTTTTTAACCCTGTGACACTTGGCATAAAGCCATTTGGTTTCCTTGCTCTGTGCCTAGATGGGCCATTATCTTGTGCAAGGATGGAGCCAGGGGTGGTTAGTAGAGGCATTCGCCCCTGCTACAATTTTAAAAGAATTTACTATTGTATTGTGAAATATATATGGAGAGCTTCTAATAAGGGACCCTTATATAAAAATACCATGCGGACCTAGCCTTTTTTTGTATTTCCGGACCAAATTTTGACGATCCGAACTGTTTATATAGTGTTTTCAACCAAAACTGATCGGATGAAGCCCTTCCTGGTATTGTTTTTGGACGAATCCTCGCGGAGGCCCTTAAAAATGCATTTTAAAAACATTAACCGTTCGGATCGTCAAAATTTGGTTAGGAAAGGTGAGGTCCTCATTTTAACTTAGATAAGGGTCCCTTATTGGAAGTTTTTCATATATATATATATATATATATTTTTTTTTTAAATCTGCTCCAGTGTCAATGAGAGCAGTGACTTTAATTTCATAATCATTTATTACTAGTTTTACTTTAGCATGCCATTTTTGGATGAGATCCATATTACTTATTATATTTATCCTATCATTTCCTAAACCATTATCTTGGTGATTGTTTCTTTTATGATTACTTTCTGAGTAGTTCTGACTATTTGTTTCTAAGGATTCATCAGAAGATTGATTATTTTTCTCTATTGTCTGGATACTTAATTTTATATCATTATTTTTTAATCCAATAATATCCTGTTTGATAATGTTCACTTCTTGTTGCAAGTCTTGTAGGGTAACTTCCTTTTGTTTTTTATTAAACTTAGCTATGGTAGTGAGATTTGCTACTGGTTTAGTATATTGGGATTTTTTACTTTTCTGTATCTGAAGTTGTTTAAATTTGTTAATATATTGCTGTTTTAACTCGGGATCTTCTATTTTATTAATTAAATCAATAAAAAAGTCTTCTTCCTGTGTATCTTTATTAAGAACATTTATATTTTTATTTTTAGTATTTATTTTAGAAATTAATGCATCAATTTTATCAATATTTTGACCGTGATTTTTTACTGTGCTATCTGGTTTTTTCCCAACAATTTGTATACTAGTGTTAACTTTTTGATAATAATTTTCTAGATAATCAAAAAATGGAACTTCTGTTCTCATATCTTTTATGAATTGTTTCCAATTTTTTAGTATTTCAGATGTTTGACTAGGATTATATTTACTACGATATTCTTTTCTTTTTACTGCATTATTTCTTGATTTAAATTCTCGAAACAATTTTTCTATATCTATAGTAAAATCTCTATGTATAGTTAGTAAACTTTTATCTATAGGATGAGGGGCTATTTCCTCAAAATCAGTTTGGGTTGGTGATCCTTGGGATGTTTCTTCATATATATAAATATTACATATATATATATATATATATATATATATATATATATATATATATATATATATATATATATATATATATATATATATATATATGGGGTGGTTCCGTTAACACAACGAATAACACAACATTTGACACAAATTTTTTTGTGTGAACCCCACACGAATGATCGGAGCCGTTTAATTTATTTAAAATATGTTTTTAAGATTACTTGTAAAAAATCAACTCATTTGAATATCGGTAAAGGCTTGATCAGTTCATTTAGTTGATTCCTGTCAGATTTTACAGGATAAATTTGAATGAACCGATCAAGCATTTATCGATATCCAAATGAGTTGATTTTTTATGGGTAATCTTAAAAACATATTTTTAATCAACTTGAACGGGTTTGATTGTAAGCGTGAGACTTCAATTATTGTTGTGTCAAATGTTGTGTTTATTTGTTGTGTGTGTATATATATACGACAATTATCCAATCCGGGATCCCGGATTGGAGGTTTTTTGGTGTTTTGATACTTTTAAAAATTGTTTTTGGGAAATTCGAGCCGTCCAATGTATTCAAAAGGTGTTTTCAAGGGACTGCATAAGCAATCTTTAAAAAAAATACCGGGAAGGGCTTGATCCGAGCAGTTTTTTGCGGATCAAGCCCTTACCGGTATTGTTTTTTGAAGCTTTCTCGCGTGGACCTTTGAAAAAACACCTTTTGAACACATTGGACGGCTCGGATTTTCAAAAATATATCGGGAAGGTGGAGTTCCGGATCAGGGATTCCCGGATTAGATCGGGACTGTATATATATATATATATTGTTGGGAACATGTGTGAAAGATTGGAGTCCCACATTGGATAATCAGAAAAAGAGTTAGACCTTAATATACAATTGGATGACTCACTACTTACAAGGCTTAGTCTTTTAAGTGGATATGAGTCATTCAATGTATATTGGGTCCACGTGATGTGGTGGGCTCTGTGGATACCCCCAACGGATTGGATTTGCGCGCACACAGGAAGAACCTCAGACAGATCAGACTCCCAACATATATATCATCAAATTATATAACTCCGTCTCTCTCCACATATATAACCCCGTCCCCCTCCACAAATATAGCCCGTCCTCCCTCCGTAAAAATCCTGGCTCCGTCCTTGATCTTGTGGATTGCTCTGCTAGGAAGGCTATCAACCAAGGATTGATCTTTTTTGGTTGCCAATATGCTTCTCGAATTTGGTCTCATTTTCTTCATCTCAACGAAGTTAAACGACATGGGCTCAAGCTGAGGGATGAGGTAGCTTGGATAGCTCGACACTCTTGAGGTTCTAGTATGAAAAACACCATCTACAAACTGTCACTTGCAGCTGTGGTGTATAATATTTGGCGTGAGAGAAATGGAAGAATTTTCAAGTTGCGGAATCTTGGTCATGATGTCCTTATTTCAAGGATTACATCAGATTTGCGAGCCTGCTTTATCTCTTGGAGAAGGGTTAAAAAATCTGATGAGAATCATCTGCTTTGCTATGCTTAGAGAATTCTGGTTTCTGTTTTTGATTTGTAGAGTCATAGATGGCCTATTACATATGTTTTTTCTCTGCTAGCTAGTTAGTAACTAGCTGTGTATGGACTGAAAGGGTTTCCCTTTCGTCTTGTTTGCCTGGTTTTTTTCTTAATGAAAATTAACTTACCCAAAAAAAAGCTATTTACAAAGAGTTCCGGTAAAGAACACATAACAGTAACATTTTACAGGTTCACGATACCATGACAAGTACAAATTTACAACTGTCCAGCCGAAGCAGCACTATTTCAGTAAGTAGCCACTCCTCCATTTGATTTGCAACTATCCAGTGATGATTCATCCATTTCCACCCAAACTTCATTCACACGGCCAATCAACTTGAACGGGGAACTGTACTGTGCAATGGAATATGCATACTCACTTTTGGAAGAAGTTGCATTTGCCCAAGGAGACCTACTCAAGCTCATGGAAAGCTTCTCTGCCTCTTCCACGATGTTTTCATCCTTTGCGAACCCAGAGAACTTTCTGACGGCGATGCAGCGACTGGACCACGAATCGGGTTGAAGGTTTAGTTCAGGGAGAGGAGTCGGTGGGGTCGACTGGAACTTGACAGGCAAGTATAATCTGACAAAGTAGGCGGAGGAGTGGAGGGGCCCAGCTCCGGGCACTATGCTGGTTAAGACTGGTGCTGTCATTGGGATACGAGAGAAGTTCAGATTTGCACCTTCGATGAACTGGAACAACCTGTCAGACAAACAAGAAAAATGTTCCAAATAAGTGACTTAAAATAACCATTGAGAGCCGAGATATTCTACATAATGGGAGTACTAATCTACTAAGAAGTTTTCTTTTAGGTCAGATGCTCAATATTTCGAATTGGGACAAGTGATTTCTGATATTCGAGTGGAACATCCACTTCAATTGGTCAAAAAGAGTTTAAAAACTTAGTTATTTTGACTCAGAGAGAGAAACGCAGTGGAGTACCGACGCGTACCAGGCACCAAATTTACTTCAGATAATGTTTGTTGCTTACCAAAAACAAGTGGAATGACACGGAAGTTACAAGTGAAGAATAGAAAATACTGTATGCTTCAAAGGGACAGGGATGGTTAACATAGCAAGACGCCATTTCTCCACTATACTTTTTTCTTGCACCCTGAAGAGTGCAGATCTACCATCATTACAGCTATTTGTTTGACTTTATCAACAGCGCCCACAGAGGGGCCAAAATGCCCCAAGAAAATAAAAGAAAAGAAAAGAAAAGGTGGATTTAAAGAAATAAATTTCTCTCAAATGCACAACGCAAGATTTATACATCATGAACACAATTACATACTGATATTCACATCATGAATAAGGATTTTAAGTCTTTATCATCCCCAGTTTGGTATGAACAATTGGACTATACCGAAGACTATAGGGGTCCTGAAATTCTTCAAATGGATGATAGCTATTCTAAATCAAAGCTCCACCATTGTCATGCAAATATCTCAGGCTAGTACTATGTGTCTACGACAGGCACCATTTGAGCGATCTGACTTGGCAAAGGCATGATTTCTCACCAAGTGTCCAGCTCTACACTCCCTCTTCCGATTTCGCACCACATATCATTACTCCATCTGTCCAACATTGTTGGTCCTCTTTTCCAATTTGGTATGCCCCAAAATGTATGTCACTTGTGAAAAATCAAAGCACAATATCTGAACGATTCCAAACCTAACCCTTTTAAGTTGCTACTACCAAACATGAAATTGAAGAATAACAGGGTTATGCTTGAAATAATGACTTCAGATTCAAATTCTGATGGAACAATTATACGTCCCATTAAATAAGTTGAATCCGCCACATGTTCGACCAATTATTCATCTGTCTCTCATCTAAAAATACCTTGTTGGAATGTTTACGTTATTTTTTCATCAAAACCCACTCCTAAATTCACAAAGACGTGTTTAGCTCCCTTTCCATCAGCTGCCAATGTCCAACTCATGCATAGGTTACTATATTGAAGATGAGTTTGGATTCAAATTTTACTGTATTAGTCACACCTACACAACACCTAATTTATATGGATTTACTAACCGTAAAACGAGTACTTGGGTTTCGTTCAGTTGAGCTTTCCAAATTTGTAAAAACCATTTTCGCACAACATAAAATGTCCAAAGATTTCGTTTCTAATCCCGATTGTCCAAGGGATTACAGTGAACCGAACAGAAATACGAAGCTAAATAAAGCGAAAATTAAAGTTGAGGGTACCTGTGAAATCCATCTTTGGTGGCTTGCTGGAAGGAGATTTGCGTGGAAAGAGCAGACATCCAAGCGGAGTCTCTGTAGAGCCTGATCTCGAATTCCGATTCCTTGTGAAGAGCCGTGTACTGTGGAGACTCGATCGCCTTTGTAATCACCACAAACAAGAAGAGGTTGACCACGGCGATCGAGAACCTTGATTTCTCCATCTCTCTCACCCTCTCTCAAGATAATTGGAATGTCTTCCTTGCTTGTGGATTTAGCTTCCCTTTAATTTGATTTTCCAGAATAAAGTAGTAAGAGTAAAGTTATATATATAGTAGAAATAAACTTGGGTGCGGGTATGGCCTAGTGGCATCCGATACCATATGTTAGTCATATAGAAGTATTTTAGATGATCCAAATTTCTTTTCTTTTAATATTTTTGGATTGTCAAAATATGTGGTTAGGCATTTTGTGGCCATATCCGACCGGCACCCAAGTTTTCCTCACTATGGGCGCGTCAACCGTGGCTTTTTTTAACAAATTGATTTGACTTTTTTTTTTAAGTTGACGCATTGTGAGAGAGCAATTTCGCAAATAAGTCAGTTTTGTAGAAGAATCCCTTAATTCTTCTTCACCAAATTGATTTCCAACAATTTCACTTGAATTTTGTGGTTTTACATATGACTCTAACCAGAGAACTCTTTCCAGCGGTTAACGTTCCATTATGCGTTTCCCCCCCTTCCTTTTGCACTAGTTTTTACGGATTTCAATGCAAGTCGTTCTTGTCATCGGATTCGGAAATTTAGCTTAGTGGGCAACATTATTAATCATAATCCTAAAACTTTATTTTCCTATTTAACCACTCTAGTACTAATTAGGACAGGCATTACTAACTGCAAAAATTTATAATGCATAGTACTGTTTATAGAAGTACCTTAAAAAGAGCATAGAATCTGAACCAATATTTTTGGTGCACAAGACATTGACAAACTTTTAGAACGGCAAAGTAGATTTTATTGATAGCTTTCTTTTAAAATATTTTTTCACGACAATTAAAATAAGAGAATTAAGAAATAAATGTTCAAAATAAACAAGCACTTTTAATTTGCAAACCAATAATTATAAATCAACCATACAATGAAAGTTGAAGCATAGAATTAATCTTGTAAAAGTATTTTATTATGGAGATGCTGAGATGCATACAAAGTGTGCATGCTAAAATATTATTGGACACTTATATAATTATGCTGAAATACAAGAGAGACAATGTCTTAGTTTCGAGTGGGGGCACATGGATCCACCCCTGCTCGTCACATGCATTAACTAAAAAGCTCAGATAACATAAACAACATAATTTTTGTATATAGCTTTAAAAAAATGAAGTAATATTGACTCTATTCGCGTTAGCATGTCCCAACTAATTTTGTTTACCATGGAGAAATAATAGCAACTTACTTTTACCAGGGAGAAGTAGTAACAAATGACCGTTCACTAGTGAAGTGGAGAAATTGATGAAAAAATAACTTTTTGTGAAGTGGATTACAAAAATTTACTAAAAGCTGAGAAAAGTGAAACGGATTCTGTTTCAATGAGAAAATAAATTTGTTAAAGTTTTGAAAATAAAAAAAATGTAGTTGGGTAGGAAACTATTGCAAAAATAAGATTCTTGAAATTTTTTTTTTTTGCATAATAAATATTAAGTAAAATATTTTTTTATTAAAAGGATAGAGTTGTGGGTCCTTCGACTTTCTTACTTACCAAGTATATAAAAAATGTGAGAATTAGACATTTTTGTGCTTTTCTTTCTTTTTTCAGCAATTGAACGCCCATATCCTACCAATCTCATATTTTGATGAGAACTAAAGACCAAATGCAAATAACAGTTTAGCAGACTTGAATATAAAGGCCGCCCAAGCCTCAGGTCATAAAAGCTATTGCCTAGAGCCTCCAAATCGGATAGTCGGCACCTCTTACTCGCAATGTGTGTAGGTATATATCCCACCCGGGGGTGCTGTGCTGCACCATGCTATGCATATCCCGGCAGTCCATTACTCGGATAAACGGTCCAGATTTCATCTCAACTCATTTGCATCTGAGTCATTCATTGTCACACGTGATGAGATGAAATGAAATTTGGACTATCTATCTAAGCAATGAACGGTTGGAATGTGCACAACACGGTGTGCACAACGCCCCCAAGTCCTGTATTTATCTATCCACAAGAGTTTTGATTCCTAAAATTTCTTAAATTGCTAAATAGGCTACAATTTGGAGAGTCGTTCATCAAGTTTAAAGTCAATTAATACCGATCGACATTTACTCCAGAGACAATACTCATAACAGTTGCGTCCGTTGTAAAGGTTGTTAGGATTACTATTACTTAAAACTACCTAAAACTCGGGAAGATTAAGCGGATTGGCTATTTGGCTACTTCATCAATTGAATTACAATGGTATGTTTCTAAGTTTCTAATAAAACCAACCCACTTTATCATTCTTCTAAAACAATCATTTGCGCAGAGAGAGAGAGAGAGAGAGAGAGAGAGAGAGAGAGAGAGAGAGAGAGAGAGAAGATGTTATAATGATCAAATTCATAAAGGATGTGTAGAAAAGGACTGACAGATATAGTTGTGGATTGTTTGCAAGGAAGGTCAGAGATAGTTTCTATACAGCAGATTGTATCTGAATTCCAATTACTCTCTAGAAGCAAAAACAAGGGCATGGTTGTGGATTGTTTGCATGGAAGGTCAGAGATAGTTTCTTGCCTCAGTTGGAGGTCCACGGCAAAAGAGTTGGTTGGGAGCACACCTTTCAACAGGCTAGGAATGGGGAAATTTGGCTCTATAAGAGATTCACAACCTGATGAATCATTGACGAAGTGCTGAACATTGAACTGCCGGCTAGATACTCAGAATAGATTTTTCCAAAATTCCTGCAAAACTTGAAAATCGAAATCTGGGATAAATAACTATAGTTCCATAGCTATGAATCTATGTTGCACAAACTTGAGGTGTCTGAATACCCAAATAAACTGGGGAGAAAAAAACCAGTTGCAACAAGTATGAGATAGTGAACTATTGGCTAGTAGTTGTTCTTTGCCCTTTTTCAACCAGGACGAGATATTATTGAGTAAAAAGAAGGAAGAGTATAAGGTACTGCACTTGATCAAACATTCAGACCTTCAGCAAATAAATACCACTGCAGGAACATCCTCAGTCTCTAATGATGGTCGGAAGCGTAGATTCTGTAAAATACTCCTTTTTGACATCCTCTACTGAGCAAAATCTCACCTTCAAATGAACAAAAAAATAAAAAATAAAAAAAGAATGGACATAAAATGAAAGCACAAATCAAGGTATATAGGCCAGAGAGAGACAAATACAAATGCAGAACAGCAGTAATTTCATTGAGTTCTGAGATCAGAATTTATTTGAAGGTTATCTCTAAATGTCCTGTGTGGTTATCTTCCATTAAAGTTCACAGCCAAATAATTAGCAAATGTTTGAAAATTTTACCCAATGATTCGCATAGAGGTTACATGAGCAAATTGCAGATAAGTTGAACATCCAAATTTAATTTTCATACTCCAAAAACTTGAGTTTGTGTCTAAACTTCTCAAACTAGCATCGATATTCAGTATGAGGTTTAAGAATCTACCAAAGGACATCTAAACAGATACATAGCAAAATGAACATTTGCCCCATTACGTAGTCATTGTGTTCATTCTTTCTTCTAGTGAGTTCAAGAAAATACCCACGGTGCAAAATGGAAGTAGTTTCAACAAAAAATTCATACGATGTCCTTTAGCAACAAATTGTAAGATTACATGGATGATGCTTACCAGAGAAGCATAAGACTTTAACAAAGGCTTGGCTAGCTGCCAAATTGGCTTAAATACAAAGGGAGCATCAACAAAGAGGACCTGACCCAACCGCCTTGGATAGTAATTGTAGAACACATCAAACTGCCAACAATAGAAATAGAAGTCAATTCACAATTGTCGTAACGGTTGGCAGGCAGTGATAGTGAATACATAAAAGACATGTTTTCCTGTGTTAGTTGGACACAACAAAACTACCTTTTCCCTTGCACTTTGGACAATTTTTTTAAAATGATAAAACATAATACATCATCTTTGTCAGCAAAAGGAGTAGAATCGCTAAACTCTGAATGGGGAAAAGAATATTCTCGTCATTACCAGATACTAGGTGAATTGTGTAATGAAGTCAACCTGCAATTAGCCAAAAAAAACTCCAAAAAAACTCTCTCTCTCTCTCTCTCTCTAAAAAAAAAAAAACTCTCTTGCTAGCACTGAAAATTCCACAGTTTTCTTCCTAAATTGATTAAGTAATTTGTTGAATCTATCCATGAAGTCACTTTAAATGGCAAAATGCAACAAACTGGAGCTAATTGATCAAAATTACCACAAATGTAAGGAACTTAAGATCTGCATTTTGAGCACCAAATCCCCGTAGATCAAATATTCCAAGTATTTCTTCACTTCCAGCTGGGAGCTTAGTCAATGCCTTCTCAATCAAAAAGACACAAAGCTTCTCATCCTCAGAAGGGTTATGTTTCTGGGGCAACAATTTTTTGTGCAATCATTAGAACCTTATCACAAAAAGCAACAAGTATTGAAGTGTTGTAGAAAGTTAGCAGAATATCAAGAGAAGTATTTCGTGACTTCAACATAAGCAAAATAAAAGGTAAACAAAAGGGAACTTCAAAATGGAAACAGAATCTAATTTTACATCAATCTCTATCCATACAACCACTCATAAGGTTTCCACAGGTTGCATGAGAACACCAGATATTTATGGTACAAGTGTTGAATTTTCTATAAAATTCATGCATAAACATGTCATCAAGACTCTTTGGTACCTAAACTCAACAATCCATTGGCCTTATTGTTAAGAGGGATCTGTCAGAAGATAAAATAGATCAAGCAGAAACCATAATCTTTTTATGTTTCTTGGAGGACTAGGGTTCAATAACTTCAATTACAAAGCAGATTCTGAAACTACAGAAAAGGTCCGACAAATAAATCAATAAACAATGGACAATATGTGGACTGTTGAAACTCTATACTTACTCCAGGAAAGTGCTTGGATCCTACCACAATTAGCACTGGTCTGTCATATACATCAAGAAAGTCATGCACATAGGCTTTTCCAGATTCAGCTACACTTCTCACTGACTCTTCAGACAATTCCGACACACCAAATTCTTCGCGCCATTTCTGATAAGGTAGAAGGAAAATCGAAATATTGCTAAAATTCTACAATTTCAGCCTTCAGATTAGCTGTAATTGTTTGTAAGTAATAGACGAATAGTTCAACATTTAAGAAAATCTATTCATCTTTTATGAGGAGTGGCATTCAAAGAAAAATCTTCGCAAGGCGATTATTTTGAGTCCAAGATTAAAAAAAAAAAAAAACCAGCATTCTTGCAATTGCATGCCTCGCCAATCGTATCATTTTGACACCAACCGGGGACGTCATTTTGAGCCTACGTTATGGATATTTCATACCCTGCAAGCATGAATACTTAGTACATGGATACAATAGCTTTAGCCAATTTTGAGACAGCGTCTTCAACAGAAAATTTCCGATCCTTCAAAAACCAGAGGATCATGTCTTCCTCGTCTCTTCCATGCATGCCCACACGAAGATTATGGCAATCATTACCGAGCCTTTCTTTAACATCCGTCACTAGCTGCATATGAAAAGCAGCATACACTGTGAGGTTCTGTCAAAAAGCTTGTTACTGCATGAAAAACATGCAAACTAGCAATATCAGATGCTGCGGCAGTGGATCAACTCCTAAGAGAACTCAGATAATCTACTTTAGGTATGCCTACCAAGATGTTCAGCATCTTCTTCTTCGCTTGTCCTCTCTCTCTCTACACACACACACACACACGCATCAACCCCCCAAAAAAACCCCAAGCTTCCTATCCACACCCTAAAATGCAGACCTTCCGTCCACACCTCACATTACTGATCAAATTTTCATGATCCAAACCATCCATTGTGTTTAAGACATGTTTTTAAGTGTGCTCTCGCAGGATTTGCGGAAAAAAAAAGACCGGAAAGGCTTGATCTGAGCAGTTTTTCATTAACTATACTCTCTCTCTCTCTCTCTCTCTCTCTATATATATATATATATATATATATATATATATATTTATTTATTTATTTATCTTTCTCTTCCACAAACACACACACATAAAGACTAACAACTTAAAATCACCAAGAGCATCTCCAACCATACATCCATTTCTTCATTATTGTTCTTCAAATATTCATTTTGAAGATTTTCACCACTGCAATCATACTTCATTAGTTCATTTATATTCTACAATTTGAAGGACCATTTTTTATTCTCCAAATATGAAGAACCATCCCTCCAAATGAAGAATCTTCTTCACTCTTTGAGCATTGTGTAGCTAACTCCCATAAATTTGCAAAACTACCAATATCTTATTCCAGAGGACAGAGATCCTTTTGTTGTTAGGCCTTGTTTTTCATTTGGCGGGTTGATTTTAGCAAATGAGAAAACCATTTGCTAAATGGGAAACAAGGCCTTAGTCTACAATTCACATATATATTGTCTAATAACTGCCAAAGTTAAATTAATCCCAAAAGGAAAAGGGTGCAAATCTTCTAGGATAGAAAGCACAAAAAGGAGGAGGTGAAAGGGCAATGAAGGAATTAGAAAGTTGTTATCACCTTCAATTATCTTAATGGATGGATTTAGAAACGAGTTTCAAAGATGCAAATGAAGACAACAACTCAGAGTCATCTACAACTCTACCTAGACTAAAAGCTAAAGAGGTCCTGCTTAAACACACTGGCCCTTTAAGTCAATCATGCAATTGGGGGATACCGCATATCATCCATAAACTCCACAGCCGGAACAGATCTAAATTACAGGGAAACTGCAGACAATTTGACAAAACAGAACTAATTACAAGGTCACTTACAAAGAGAACATGAGAACTAAAAGAGGGGACCATTACGTAATTCCCAATACACCAAAGAAATGCCTGAACTACACTTAAAAAGAACGACATACTTCTAAGTTCTAAGTTCTAACAGACAAAAGGAACTCTAATGCTGTGATGATAAACCAGAAAATGTAACATCATTAAAACACTAATAATAAGACTAGTTTCCTGATCCCTTTTCGCTGTCCCTTCTAAATATAATTAGTTGAGAGCTTATTTTTAACCAAACCAAAAAAATTAAGCCCAAATTCCAGTATCATTTCTTTATCCTTCAATTGTGAGCTTTGACTTTGCCTAACATATGAGAGCATCTTTCGAAAGTCTACCAGATTAGTCGATTTGATTAAATCATTTCTTTTAAGATTCAAAATAATATTTCCTACCCAACTGACTATAGGACAAAATCTCATCTCTTTTTTTTTCTCCCCCTAAACTTAGACTTGCATCATGACGCTAATATCTATTTAGTGGAAACAATCTTTTTTTCTTTTTTTTAATATGAAGAGATAAAGAAGCCATCTATTGCCGGAAATACTAGGCTTACCAAAGGCACAAAAATACAGGAAAGTTAAAAGTCATCATAGAACAAATATCTCGATTTCCTATATTGTATTACACTTAACCAGTTGTGTGTCACAGTCTTAACCCAACAGGTACTCAAATTTGAGAACAAAGCTTTGTTTGATATGGAGCAGGAAAAACTAGAATATGAACGTAACCAAATTCGAGTAAAGGCCCTAGCAGCAAATTTGAGAGATAAAATAAATACTTTCAAACTTTGGATAAGAATTCAAGTCCGATCATTTGATTAAAAATTTGAATTACTCTCCAAATGATATAAATCTGAGTCAATGATTGGAGGGGATTCCAAGTAAATTTTACTCAAATTTCGAATTTTAACTAAAAACGGGGTAAGGACCGGAGATGCTCTACAATTGTAGACAAATCAAAGAAGTTAATTACCATATTCTTTTTTGATTACTCAGGTGTATCCTGGAGACCAATCCCACCTCTACTGGCAGGCCCCCAATTAAAGTCAGAGCAAAAAGTTATGAATGGACTGGCCCGAAAGAGTTGTAGCACCTAAGATATTTCGAAAATTAAAGCGAAATGGATTACCTTAAGAGAGTCGTTTGGTTCAGAGATACAACAGCGAACGGAGGAGAGATTGCGGAGGCGAATCGGCCGATTGGAATGGCTGAGAGGTGGAACAATGAACTGGTGATGAATAGAAGGGCACAGCCGCAGAGCCATTTTTTCGCCGGGAAAAATGGGGGTCTCATTCCCCCACTGCTACTGGTTTCTCTTTCTTTCCTGAAAACATTACACGTGTCGGTTCCTGTCACCCGCTGTATCCAGTCCAAAATCGCTGCATTTGCACTTGGACCTTGTTTGTTCTCGGTTTCAAAACCAATATTTTTTTTTATTCCTTAATTATTACTCACATTTTTCTTTTATTATTATTATTATTTTCTCTATTTTTTCAATAATTAACCAGGCTGTGTTTGGATTACCAGAATCTTGCGTATAAATAAAAATATGATTATTGGGCATCAAATTTCCAGAAATTTTATTGAGTAGTAATAAAAATATTATTATTGGGAATCAATTCCTAGGAACTTTGATACCTGTAGGAATGACATTTTAGTATTTGAATTAATTCAGTTAATCTTGCGTGAAAAAATAATTATTTTGAAAATTTATTAAAGTCAACATTTCATTTTCTTAATAAATGAGTCAGAAATATGAGATTTCTATGGGGTGTGGGAGAAATCAGATTCTCACTCAGTCTACGAATGTGATTCCTATCTCTGCCAAACCATGAAATTTGAAAAACCTAGTATCACATTCTTGTTCCTATTTATTCCAAATGTAGGAATCATGTGTACAAAGAATCACATTCTCATTACTCTTTGAGATTACTGAAATCCAAGCACAGCCTTTGTTTCTAAATATTATTCTAAAATTTTTTTCTTTCAATTTCAATCACTACCCAAAACCAAACCAAACGACTCAACTCCTTGATCTCTTGGGGGTTTGACAAAATAGTGATAGAGTCAAATTAGTAGGAGTATTATTATTTTTTCTTATTAATAAGATTTCCAATTGGTTAATTTTGTGCCATTTTTTTAAAGAAATTATAATTAAAATTTTATCAAAGACAAAAATAATTTAAATTTATGTGAATTGTTAGATTATATTTATATTTGTCTTTAATTTTTCATTTACACGAAGAATAACAAGTAAAATATATGACCATGCATTTGGTGGGATCCACCACGCTAATCCTACGGTCGACGGAGTCAAATTTTACCAAATCGTATTAAAAAGGAAGAACACTTACTGTGAACAAATGATCAGACCTTGCAAATGAGCTGGACCGAAAACTCCAGTCCAGAAGAATAATGGACAAAGCCCAACCCATTAAGCAAATCCAAATAAAACGGCGGCCAGCCTAACAAATTTCCCTGCTTATTTCCATTCAAATTAAACTCTCTTCCCCGCTCTCTCTCTCTAAAAGGTCAGTTGAACAGTGAGTTGAGATGCAGAGCAGAATCGAAGAATCAGTCCGGAAAAAAATGGAGGAGGTACGGTTGGTATGCGACAGAGAGATTCCGATCCAACAGCAGAGAATGGACACTTCCGTCGCCTTGTTCAGTAAATCTCTCGAATCAATCGATGCCAAGGCACACGAAACTGTGCAAAACCAAGGTAATACTCGTTCACTTTCTTAGTTTTGTCGTCTCTCACATTGCGGTTTAGGGTTTTTTTGAATACTCTTTTTGGATTGCACCGAAATCGAGGGTTTTTTTTTTTTTTTGGTGCTTTGGATAGGGATTTTGGGCTAGAATTAGGTTTTGAAGTTAATTTAGTGGGTCTAATACTTATGTGATTAAGGCTGTTGTTTGGATAGATTGATTTCAAATGAAGTGATTGGCGTTCTATTTCACTAATTACTAGGCGCCCTGGAATGCGATGCAAAGGATGTTGAGGAAAATCTTGAATTTTTATCAATCAATAATGAAATATGGGATTCGAAACTAGAAAAGCGGGAGAAGTGGGGTTGCAATTTTTTTCCTTCCTTCTTGGCAATTATTTAGGTAGTTAAGGGGTACTTTGGAAAAAAAAGTGTGAACCAGCTACCAAACTGAGGTTCACATGGTAAAGGGTGTTCCCTATATAGCGGTGATAGATAATAGATATACAAGTAAAGTGAAGTGACCTGTACAAACTAGAGGGAAAGAGGAATTAGTGGCAGAACAGATGTACTAGAGAGTAGAGAGTTACTAATATATATAGAGCTTCCTAACTATGTCGAAATTAAAGTCAAATCCTTCATTTTAATAGACACATTTCGAAGCAGAACCTTAGATAACCAATAATTTGATTATTTCTAGTAACATGCGGTGTTACTAGCTCCCTTTCTCTTTAGGTGTTAATATCTGTCTTTAATATTTATGAAGAGTGTAAATTTCTCCAACTCAATGTCAAAATCCATGTTAGAACAAGATGTACGAGAGGGAAAGAGGAAATAGTGGTTGAACATATGTACTGGGGATTCACTGATAAATGTTATGCTCACGTCTATCATGATAAATCTCCCTAACTCAATGTCAAAATCCATGTCTTTTTTTATTTTTCAATGAAGAAGGATCTCCTTATGATTTTCATAGACCTGGAAAAGGCTCATGATAGGGTGCCTAGAGACATATGGTGGGTTATGGAGAGAAAGGGAGTGACCAAAGGCTATATTGACGTGGTCAGAGACATGTATGAAGGTGCAATCACTGCCATTAGATCACCAGTAGGAGAAACGAGTGAATTTCTCATCACAGTAGGATTGCACCAAGGGTCAGCATTGAGCCCGTACCTTTTCGCGTTAGTTATGGATGAATTGACTAGGCAGATTCATGAGGATATCCCATGGTGTATGTTGTTTACAAATGATATTGTCCTTATAAATGAAACGGTTAATGGTGTTAATACTAAATTGGAAATTTGGCGGAAAGCATTAGTTTAAGGGCTTTCGGATAAGTAGGAGTAAAACTGAGTATATAGTCTGCAAGTTTAGTGATACCAGAAGTGCGTATGAGGAAAGAGTGATGATCCAAGATCAGAAGATACCAAAGAGGGACCATTTTAGGTATTTAGGCTTTATTATTAGTTAAGATGGAGAGATTGCAGATAATGTGACTTATAGGATCCAAGTGGGGTGGCTCAAGTGGAGAAGCGCTACTGGTGTACTGTGTGACAAGAGGGTACCAACAAAATTGAAAGGAAAATTTTATAGAATTGCCATTAGACCAACGATGTTTTACGGGACAGAATGCTGGCCGATTAAGAAGCAGCAAGTGAACAAGATAAGTGTAGCGGAAATGAGAATGTTGAGGTGGATGTGTGGCAGGACTAGAGATAGGATTAGAAATGAAACAATTCGCAAGGTGGTAGGTGTAGCACCTATAGAGGACAAGTTAAGGGAAAATAGGCTAAGGTGGTTTGAGCATGTCTATTGTAGGCCAGCGGATGCGGTAGTTAAGAGATTGGATATGATAGCTTTGGGTAGAAACACACAAGGGAGGGGAAGACCCAAATTGACATTAGATGCGGTAGTACGCAAAGATTTGAGTATACTAAGTTTAAGCGATGAAACAACACTTGACAGAGCTCAATGGAGAAAAAGGATCATGTAGCCGACCCCAATTGATTGGGACAGAAGGCTTGGTTTGGTTTGGTTTGCTACTGTATTTCTTTTTGGATAAGCCTAGTAGCCTATGGTAACAACCCCAAGAATTTGGTGTCTACAATTTCAGTTACCAAAAAAGTACAAAACTAACACACAAAAAATGCATAATAATTTTGGAGTCTACCATACACTACTATTAGTAACTTCACCTAAAAAAATGCTCAACTGATACGATAAAAATGTTTGTCTAATGAGTCACAAAATAGGCACACCATTCACCAAAAACATGCATACAAGGGACAAAAACTATGCAGGCAATCCTCCAAAATTATTCGTACCATGTACCTTCAAAGTACATCCCGTGCATAATTAACTAAAAACATATATAATCTATACCAAAAGTACACATAACATAAACTTAAAAAGTGTAACATTTCTATCGTACACCTCCTTATTTTGATCTACTATCACTAAAAGTTAAAGTTTGAACCCTTCATTTGAAATGTGCACATCCAAACTGAACTTTACATTAACATTAGCCCAGTTGTTTTGAGGTATTACTAAGCTCCCTTTCTTTTTATGGCGTTAATGTCGTCCTTAATATTCCTGAACAGTGAAAACATCTCCCTATTGCTCTAAATTTTCTTCTGTTTACTTTCTTTCTTTTAGCAAAACTAGGAAAGCTAAAACTTGAGCTGAGAAAGGCAGAGGATGATTTGGTGAAAGCTCTAGCAGGTATTTCTAACAATAAGTGTTTTTCTTCTGCTCAATGATGTGCATGAATATTTTTCTTTGTTTGCTATATTTGTTCAGTTTCTTTACACTGAGGAAGGTTCAATTTGTATTTTACTTAGATCTTTCCATTTTGGTATTCAACACTGTGTCTTTGTCGCTTAGCAAAAAAAAAAAAAAAAATAGTGTGTCTTTGTCTCAGCGACCCTTGAACTTTGCCCAAGACTAGTAACTATACCCTCATCTCTTGTGCTTGTGCTACTTCTTGTGGGTGAAAAACTTCATTCTGTGACTCTGTCATAATTGGTGGAGAAATTGAACTTCACTACATTATGCTTCTTTCTTTTTCCCCTAATTTTTGCTACTGCTTTTATAGTGAAGACTCGAAAAGAGGCAAAACGGATGGCCACAATGGATTCCTTGTCTGTCACAAGAGCTAGAATAGAAGAGCTTAAAAGAATCGTGGAAGATCAAAAGGCAAGGAAGCATGAGTATGCGGCGATAATATCCCAACAATCTGAAGGTAGTTTCTGTTTCCTTCTTTTTTCTGAATTAGTGGTCCTTTTACTTGAATCATTCATCAAAACTTCATATTCTAGTAGGTTTTATTTTAATGGGGTTCATGTTGCATTAAAAGAGACTAGTATCATATTTTTTTTGTTGGATATCCACTAGAAGTAGAGCAAAAGTAAGAGTAACAAAATACGCAGGAACCACACAAAATCCTTATATAATTACTGGAGTTTTAACTCCTAAAAAGTCAGAAAGAACAAACTAACTAGAAAAGAATCAAACTGGATGATGGTACTGCTTATAAATGGGGACACTTCGATGTCTGGATTTATTCAGCCACTGGCCATCGTTCGCTTAATTTTGTAACTCTTCCAATTAAGTTCCTAAGGGTTTGGGGGGTTGGTGGTGGAAATGGAGTCCTAAAATCATGTATGATGTACCAATGTCAATTTTGCTTTGGAGGATAAGAGTTTGGGGGAAAGGTGGGGATTTTAGATTTGGTGGTGTTCACTTTCAAAATCTTGCTCATCAGCAGAGTGATCAAAGATTTATTGGGAACATGGAGGAAGGGTTGGCCCTTTAAAGATGTCTTCTTGGAGCAATCTCATGCAAATAATTCATCTTTCTTTGTTTGCAAATTGGATAATTTTCACAAGCTTAATCTAGAGCTGCTCCAAATGGTATGGATGTATGGTACAAGGATTGCTCTTTCTAAAAGAGAATGAGGCTCAATTTGTAGCCTCTCCAATGGGTTAAAGCTCTTGCTATTTTTTAGTATGGTATAGTTTGCACTTTGCACCTTATTTGGCACAAAGGTTACCAATAGCGAAAATTTGAAAAGCCCCGTTATTTCAACATCTCTCGTGTGGGGACCATCCATAGCATTTTGTGGGTAAATAGTAGGTATGACATTTGTACCATGGGAGTAACATTGGTATAGAATTGTATTTCTTCACTACTCATCACTAACCTATTTCTTGAGCTAGCGGTTTTGATATTGAACCATTGTAGACGCTCTTAGAAATGTTTTCTATAAGCATTACCTTCCTTACCTCTTTGTATTTGGTCAATTCCTTTTCTTTTGCTTTATTATTTTTTCCTCTTTTGGAAGCTAGATTTGCATGTTGGTTGCATTGCTTTCTTAGTTAAGTGATATGCTGTACATTTTGTGAGGAGCCTTCTGGATTATCATGTCCTTTTGTGATACTTGACCTGTTCTCCCTTTTTTCCTTGTCTTTCATCTACTTTACCATCAAAGCTCTGTCAACGTGTGAAGATAAGTTTAATAAAAATGATGAAGATAGAGGAGGAATAGAGGAGGCCATTTCGTGGTACAATAGGGTCCTGGGATTCCGTATAGAATGTGGACATGGTATGTACTTCTCTAACTTGTGGACCATCCTTCTCATTGTGTCAGGGTAAGTTTGTCACAAGTTTCTTTGTTTCTTCAGGAGTAAAATTCATATTCAGTAACATCAATGTGAAGAATCCAAAGGAGGAGTACTCCTTCAGCATTCGCCATGAGAACGATTTATATACTTGTAAGGGAACTGATCTTGCTAATTGGTTGAATTTTATGTTATGATTTCCTATTTATTTCTATTTTTTTTCCCCGTTCTTCAGTGCTACACTGTGACCCATATGTGAATGACACCGAAGAGTTGATTCATGAGTTGAATAGAAGCAATGGTTTATTCAAATTTGTTAGAACTATGAGAGTGAAGTTTCAAGAAGCTGCAGCACATGGTATTGCCATCTCACTCTTGCGTTCTTTCTTTTTGGTAAATTAGAATAGCATTGAAGAAAATTACTTCTGGGAGGGCATATACCTTCTGATTCAGAGCAAAAACAGAAAATATACTATCTAAATGGCCCCATCACATGACATTTGACGCCACACCACATTCTATAGCATTCTGATCTGCACTGTTTTTGCCACATGGTTACTGTATTTATATGGCAATAGGTCAGTAGAATATTTCTGAGGGTACTTTATTATCCATTTCTATTCAGGGATTTCTCCTGAAGTCTCATCTATTGATCAAGACTCTTGCACAATCTCAGTGTCTGCTCCAGTTTCCTCAATTTCAACTGACAGTAGAAATGAATCTCCGCCGAAGAAGAAAGAAATTCAAGTTGAAGAAACCAAGAGACGGTCCAAGAAAGCTAACTATGGTGCTGGGGATAAGCCAGCAATTATGTCTCCTGTATCTGCTTTATCTCTTCGTAAATCTCCACGATTCAAGGTATCATCTAATTGAAACAGGCTGTTATCTTAGTTTTTTTATTTTTTATTTTTTGAAGTTATCTGGGATGATAATTCCAAACCAAAACCAAAGCGAGCCTTATATCCTAATCAATTGGGTCGGCTACATGAATCCTTTTTTTCCATTGAGCTCTATTAAGGGCTACATGTTCATTGATATTTATAGTACTCATATCCTTCCGGACTACAACATCCAATGTCAATTTGGGTCTTCTCCTCGTAGCGTTACTACCCAAATCTATTTTATCAACTCTCTTATCTATGACTATCATAATAATTATCCGAAAAAAATAGTAGGAACCAGATTTTGACCCAAAGAGTTGCAAGAAGTTAATCTGAAAAATTTTCATCAAGGAATTCCCTTTTATGTGATGTATATAGCTATGAAAAACTGGTCCTATGCCTGGATATACTTAGTTTCGCAAGGTAAACGGCTTGCCTATGGGCAAGAGTTCCTTTCTGGTTATGGCTATGTGACTTAAAATTGACTTTTGGCTGGTGTAAAATCTATGGCCCATAGAAGTCTGGACACCAACTACAGACATGCGCATACACTTGCATATGGATATTTTTACTTTTAGAGTACCTACCAAGTGTCCAACTTGCCAACTTTGTTGTTTATGCTTTGCTTTGATATGTAGTTGCAGTCCTTGAGTAGAAGTTAGCATGATACAAAAGGTTAGATGATCAATCCTTGTAAGATGAAAGTTAGAAACTCAGTGAAGTATCTCAGGCTCTTTTGAAACTATTTTGTGGTTGGAGATTAGATAATTGTTTGGTAGTTTGACCATGCTAGCTCTATTTGCAAACTTTTTTGTGCAAGGAGGCTCGGCGTCTTGCACAGATCGATAGATTTGGTTACGATTGGTTAAGGATACATTGGTTTTGGCCCTTCTGGAATAACGCGCTCCATGAGCATTTTTGGATTTAACATAACAAGTTGAAGAAAATTTTGAAATCTACCCCCTTGAGGATTTCAGTTGCATGATTGCATCTGTATTCTAGTTGAATGTTCTCACTCTGAGTCCAGTATAACTCTCTCCGTAGAGACATCAATGACCTATCTTTGAAAGCCAGACAGTCTTATATAGTCCACTTTCCACGGACTAATATGTTTATATTGTGTTTGTATGCTTCTATAATGCTTGCAATTGCCCGAGGTGTTCCTCATGAATCTCCTTTCTGGATCCAACCAAAGCCATGTCTGGTTTTAGCTTTTAATATTAATTCACCTATGTTTCTTGTCGATACCTGCAAGTTATTATTATTTTTTCCATCTGTCTCGTACAGATTCTTTTTCCTATTGTTCATATAATGGCCGGGGAAGACATTTTCGCTTGTATGTTTGGCATAATCCAAGTCCTTGCTATGTTTTCAGTTATTACTACAGACAAAAAACTTTGTTTGATAGATATATTCTTTTAATTGAAGACATTGGATTATTTTGTAGGTTAAGAAGTGATGCTGAAGGAAAGACCATCACACCCACGGTAGTATGCCTTTCCTATTATGTATTATTAGTTATCAGATTCTTTCTTCAGATAGTAATGAGAATCACTATTGACGTTGTATGATAGTTTGAGAAGTTTGTTTCGTATTTAAAATTGCATTTAAGAAGTACATCTGCTAGTATCTTGATTATGGTAGCTAAATTAAATGGCACAACCAGTCCTAACTAGGTATGATCAGCATGTATTAGTTTGGGGTTTATTTGGCATGCAACTCAATCTTGGTGAGACACCACATTCATGCATTATAATTTACAGGAGATGGGGAGTAGTTTCCCTTAGTTATGTTCGGGGTACGAACTGCTTGTGTGGGAGAATTACTCTTTTCTACCAACACTAGACTTGCACACTATTTTTACGTATGGTTCCAATGGGGTACTCAACACTCATTTTTGTGTTTAGGGACTCATACTTGAGCCTAGCACTTAGCTGATGTGTATTGACAAGAATTGTAACATTGAAGCCAAGGTTGGCTTGGTTGAAGCTGAATGCATGCTAACTTTGTGTATATCTACAACTGTACTAATTTATGAGTGTTAACAACCTTTGGATTCCGGTTGTTAGACCTTGAATTGAGGAAATTATGGCTAGGCTGGACTTCAAAAGTCCTTGAACCCTAATTCATTAGTTTTGAGAGTTGGTCACCTATGTTACATGGACTCGGGTACGAGTATCGGGTGCGGGTGCGTGTCCAAGCGTCGGACCTTCCTAGACTTAAATCTTAGGATACTGGGATATGTGTCCCACAATGGGATACGGGTACGGGGACACGTCCTGAACACCTATTTGTAGTATATATTGCATGAATAGAGCAAGTTATATATTGAAAATTATACTTCTTAATGTATTTAAACAAGAAGAGTTAAGAAAAATATGTTTTTTCTATTTCATGTCCATATGAAAGTCTAGAAATATCGCTTTTCCAGCTAATTTGGTATTCTTTTCTGTAAATATCATACAATTAGAGGATCCGAGTGTCCAAAATGGATACACGTGTCGGACACAGGACACGGGTACTTCAGCCAAAATGGAGGATCCGCGTAACATAGTTGGTCACACCATTGAAGAAGGGTTTTGAGTTTTCTCAAGGTTTGGCAAATTCTTCTTGTAGACTTCTTGAGCGCTTGTTGAGCCGTCAAGTGCAGTGTCCGGGATCTCAGGGGTGGTTCTGCAATCAGCAAGAGACTGCTCGAGTAGTCTACCAGGGATAGATGTCCCTGTAAACTTCAGACAAGAATACTCCGTCTGGACCAAATGTGGAGACATTTTTTTGTCGAAACTGAAGTCCATAAAGTTTAGTTTCTAATGGCGGCGGTCTCATTATCAGATTTCCTAGTATAGGAGAGCCGAAGTACCACAGCTGGTTGCAAGACTTTGTTGTAACTTTACGTCCTTACTCCATATATATATATATATATATATATATATATATATTAGTCCCGATCTAGTCCGGGAGTCCCGGATCCGGGACTCCACCTTCCCGATATTTTTTTGATGATCCGAGCCGTCCAATGTGTTCAAAAGGTGTTTTCAAGGGTCCAAGCGAGAAATCTTCAAAAAAAAATACCGGGAAGGGCTTGATCCAAGCAGTTTTCGCAAAAACTTTATATTTACAGTTTTTGCGAAAAACTACTTGGATCAAGCCCTTCCCGGTGTTTTTTTTTGAAGATTTCTCGCGTGGACCTTGGAAAACACCTTTTGAACACATTGGACGGCTCGGATTTTCCAAAAACAATGTTTAAAAGCATCAAAACACCGAAAAAGGCTCCAGTCCGGGAAATCCGGGATCCCGGACTGGATCACCGGTGTGTGTATATATATATATATATATATATATTCTTTTGATACGTTAATCTATTCTTGCTATTTTCTTTTTCATAGGATCTTCTCTGTTAACTACTCCTACCATGTTGATTTATGTGGGTCTTTGTGTTTATGGAGTGCTGCATTTAATATGTATTGACCTCGTCACTTGGCTAGAAATTACTTACGAAGTGTGATTGTTGAAATGTTAGGAAAAAAACCTCATTTGCGTATACCATGAGGAATTTCTCAATGGAAATGCGCAGATTTCTGGAGATCAAGTGATGCAATTTGCCAGACATGTCGTAATCTGCTGTGTTTGCTAGGATGGATAATCCATGTTGTAATTTTGGAATCTCTGATGTATTTGGATGTTTGTTATTTAGTAAGAGTGCAAATGTAATTATTCGAAATGCAAATTAGTAATCTAACGCTTGAGGTTCTCTATTGCAGATATTTAAGATTAATTCGGTAATCTTGTCTAGGGACCAGAATTTAAGAAACTTGATTCCCAGTTATTTGGGAATATGATTCTCAATTGCATACGTAGTAAAAAAGCAACGTCTTATTTTCATGCGGAGATGTCCAATTTTAAATTCACAATGCCCCAAGCATGTGCCTTATTAAAAAAGTTCGAAACTTGAATTAGTACTTTTGCTAGGTCACAAGAAAGGTTGAATGGACTTTTCGTTCTATCTCTTGAATATGAGAACGTATAAATGTTGATTTTTTTTGCAAATGTTTGATTTTGCAAATGTTGGTAGGATATAAGCAAGAAATCTCCAATGGATGAAGTTCCACCAATCTAGGTTGATGGCAGAATAGTTGCTTGTGACAGTCAGCAGCTAAAGAAAGACACCACGGCTTATTTGGAGCATTCTCCCAAATAGGCCAACCAATAGACCATATTGGATTCAAATACAATAGAATCCGAATCCGAATCTGATCCAAATTTGAAATAGCTCAAATCCGATCAGAATCCAAACTTGAAATAGCTCAAATCCGATCAGAATCCAAACTTGCTAAATTCGAATCGGAATCCAAAAAACCGGATATTTAATCTGAAAATCTGAATCCAATCCCTTTTTTGGAGAGAGAGAAACCTTTCAAACAGCTAGGTCCTATATTTTTAGATTAGATAAGATTGATTGTTTGGACATAATTAGTACTTTGCTTGCTAAAATTGTAAGAAGATTGTGTTGCAGATGATGTTTTTAAAATCTTGTAAGGTTTGGATTTTTTTGTTTCTATTTTTAGGATTAGTGATATTTAAGTGACGATTTTGAAATCTTGTTTTAAATGTTTGGTTATTGGTTTAGGGTTATATCTTATTGAAGAATGCTAGTATTTGTTTTTGAAAGTGTAATTTACCTACTTACATTTTGTTCATAATTTTTTTGAAAAAGGCTTTCTTTTGGTTTTAAACTTTTCCAAAAAGCCGAAAATTAATTATCTATCTGACGCCTATGAAGCATGAAATCGTCTTCCAAAAATTCCAAATTACTAGAAAATTTGCGAGTGCATATATTAAGTGGGAGCTCAGGATTTCCAAGTGAGCTCACTCAAAATCTTATTCAACTTTGAAGGATTTTGACATGCAAATAATTTCTGAACCCCAAATCATTGTTCCTTACCCTGGATTTTTGCGGCTCATCAGTCCTCCAGATTTCCAACTCAAAAGTGACCCCACTCTTACCTCTTTTTCTTTCACCTAACAAAAACAATACTCATGCAACCCCCAATCGACGGAGTTATGGGCGGGGAAGACTGAATATATAAAACAGGCTTACCTTTGGTCTTTGGCCGTATTACAAGTCATAAGAAACCTGTATGTTCTATTTTTCTTGCTTTCTCTCTTAGGAGGTGTTAAAATGACATTTGCAAAAAAATCAACATTTATATGTTCTCCGAGTGATGCCATGTTTGATTTTGCAAATGTTTGAACTTCTCCAATGGATGAAGTTCCACCAATCAAGGTTGACGGCAGAATAGTTGCTTGTGACAGTCAGCAGCTAAAGAAAGACACCACAGCTTATTTGGAACATTCTCCCAACTAGGCCTACCAATGGACCATATTGGATTCGAATACAGTAGAATTCGAATCCGATCTGAATTTGAAATAGCTCAAATCTGATCGGAATCCAAACTTGCTAAATCCGAATCTGAATCCAAAAAACCGGATATCTAATCCGAAAATCCGAATCCGATCCCTTTTTGGGGGGGAGAGAAACCTTCCAAACAGCTAGGCCCTGTATTTTGATTGCTGAGTTGATTTTTGACACGCAATGCATTTCGGATACATTGAAATTCCACAAGATTCAATGCAAATCTACGAAAACTTGTACTGATTTTAGGACCTCTTGATGAAATTACACAAATCGTAGCAAGTTTATGGTTGCAATTACTTCAGGTCCCATTACTAAAGCAGAGATCGTGTTCCTCTACGGGAATAGCAATGTGACTGGGATGACTATAAGCATGGTATCACACGACTGAGCCTATCAGTGGCGGAGCCAAGATTTTGATCCAAGGGGGCCAACTTAATAGACCTTTTAATTTTTATCTAAGCATATATTTATTACTCCCCCTCTGTCCTTTTTTTTTATAGCCTAATTCTATTTTGAGCTGTACATTAGTAAGTGTATGCGTTATGAAAAGTTAATGAGTAAAAATTTGTATAATTATTTATTTTCCCTTTTGACAAGTTAGCAGGTAAAAATTAAGGATAATTTTAATATGAAAGGTACAAATTTATTCGGAAGGTGTAAAATAAATGTAAAAGTTGATATGAAAAATATCTATTCTCTAATATATAAAAGGAGAGCACCACTTTTGGTGTCCTCTTTTTTTGGAGTGTGTATACTATTTAACTGCCAAAATTACCCTCTAAAAAAATAGGTTTACTACTAGAGTGAATCCTACCTTTTTATAACCGTAAGGATTAAAACGTAAAACCATGCTTCAATTTTTAACTCCTCGAATTAGACATTAACTATATAACTGCTTCCCCCTCATTCTCTTCATGGCCCTCGAGATAGAGATAGGAGAAGAATTCGAACTTTGATTCTATCTAAAATTTGCCAATTCTGTGTGTTGTCTTCGTAACGGAATTTTGGCATTTGAATTGTCTTTGTGATGGGTTAGGATTTTCGGCAGTTGAAATTTGAACTCGGTTACATCAAATTCTTTCAATATTGTATTTAATTGCCATCCAAATAGAACCCGGGGCCTGCTGTCCCTGAGGGGAGAGCATGGGTATTTGGCCCATTTGGGCTGTCTATCACGCACGATAGACGATTTAGATCTATTTAGCAATGGACGGTTTAAAGCTATTCAGTGAGCTAACAGAGGGGCCTCCACTTGTGGGGTAGAATTATAATTGAAATAATTAGTTGTATATTTTCTTCCTCACAAGAAACAATGCTCACACGCATCGCGCGTGCCCTAAGCTCTAGTACTAATTGTCTCTTTAATAAGTTGGATTTACGAAGAAACACACTTAAAATGGGGCCGATGGAGTATTTGTTTTTCAACATAACACTTTTGTAAATTGAGATTGTTCTAGCGTAAAAGTATATGAACGATTTTGTTCTATCCTCTAGGATACTACAACACTCACATGGTTATTTTCACTTATGAAAAAAAAAAAAGAGAAATCCAAATAAAAAATAACTTGCTCAATTAGAAAATCAGATTAAAACAATAAGATTATAAGAAATAATTATAAAATCAATAAAACTTAAAATTAAGAGTACTATATTAATAAAAAGTTTAAAATCCTGGAGTCCGAGGCCGCCCCAACCCCAATGTACATTTACCATCGGAGCCTACGTGGTACTTGAATGTTAATCATTAAGGGAGATGTGATCCTTGAGATTGCTGAGAATTTTGTAGTGTGATCCCTGAGAACCTTGGTCAATTGCAGTACGTTAGTCAAAGCGAAGTCTCCATGTCTAAAATGGAAATGATAATAAAATTATGGATTACATGTTCCAACAAGAGAAACAGAAAAATGATTAAAAATATGAAGTAATACTTCCTTCATCCCAATTTCTTGACCCATTTTGAGAAAATGAGTTTTTAAGGGGTGTGAAAATTTTGTATTAACTTTTCCATTTTGTCCATAAATCCAGTCAATATTACTGTGCCCAAATTTGTGAGACTAATTTATTATATGAAAGTCAAAACATATTCAATATGGATCTTGTTTGATAGATATCAATTAGTTTTATTATACAAAATTTTGAAAATCATAAAAACTGTTATGAAATAAAATATAATAGACTAGCCAATTAAGATGAGAAAAGTACTTTTTAAGGGTAAAATTGAAAAGTGACGCAATTTTGATGGATGTTATTAGAAAGTGGGACAAATATTTTGAGATATTCCAAAATAGAAAGAATGACCAAGAAATTAGTACGGAAAGAGTAATTGAAAATAGAAATAATAATTAAAGAGAAATAAAAATAAAAAAATTTATATTTAGGTCTCCAAAAGTCAAGACCAAACCGTACAAGGTACTCTGTCAAACAATTTTAAGGAACCAATCAGAACACACCATAAGAAACCCCACCACGAAAGCCATCTTGGAAAGTTGTTTTTCCGAGCACCGAGTGGGCACATCCACATTTGACTGTTTCAAACCTGGTTAGGGTCAGTCTTTTTTTTTGGGTAAATAGGGGGTCAGTCTTTTCTGTAGAAGAAAACCAGCAAAACCCCCCCACCCCTTTTTTCTTCCCGTTTGACCACGTTAAGGACTTCATTACATAAAAAGACCTTCTCGATTTTAGGGTCATATGTACGTGCGGATAGGCCCCTAGCGCATGAAAGAGACGAGAGAGACGAAGAGAGGTCGGTAGATAGGCAGAGGGGGGCGTGGCAGAGGAAGGTGTAGTAGAGAGAGAAAGAAAGAGAGATAAGAGGGAAAAGAAGAGAGAGAGAGAGAGAGGAGAGATAAAGAGGGAGCATGAGTCTCATTTTTATTTTTAGTATTATTTTTAATTTTAACAAACACTCAAAATACTAACCTGGGGTGCTGGAGAGCGGCTCTAGTATGCGGCATCAGGACTGTTGAATGTCTTTATAACGACTCGAATTTCATCTCGGCTCGGGTCAACAAAGTACCGAAATAAAATCTGAGTCATTGAAGACACATTCGACAGACGTGATGCCGCACACCAGGACTGCTCTTCACAGAGCGCTCTCCAGCACCCCCTCTTCTCAAAATACTCGTGACTGTCAAATGGACCAATTTTTTTCCTCTCTACCAAAATACCTTAATTCACGTTATTTAAGTCCCACTTTTACACTTTTTGTCATATAAAACAGCCTTAAACATTTTTCAAAAGAAAAATACTAAAAGAAACCTAGTGAGAAAAAGAAGAGTGAGAATTCAATTCTGAAAGACAAAAAGCGAAAACACGAGAATCACACCGGGCTTTGGCCATAAAGTTGGAATAATAATAAAAAAAAAGGGAACAAATTCCGAAAGAAAAACAACTCCGCCAAAATTCAAACATTTTAATCCATAAGACGAATTTTCGCTGAGAAATTTACCTAGAAATTGAGGGAGTGTTCTGTTAAGGGTGTTTTTAGAATAAATTGACTTTTCACAATTTTTTATGTGATGTATTATGAGGAAATAACCTGTCTCAATTTTTTTTTAAAATTATTTTTTGTTAGTAGAACACTCCTTCACAATTGAATTAAACAACAAACGAACCACAAAAAGCAGTAGGATCGCATTATGCCTCAATTACAACAATTATACGACACGCACACACATCCACACATACATACTTTTATAGATATACAATATGTATACACGTGAAGTTACGCAGAAATAGAGGAAAGAGGGGTGGGGGCATACAATGGAGAAAGTCAATAGTTGCGGTAGAACTGGTGATACACTGTCAAAGTCAAGCACCCAGTGGATCATACGTTACGGTTCAGTTTTTTTTTTTTTTTTTTAGCCAAAGAGAAATAATTTCATTTCAAATGAGGAAGAGACTACAATACACACCCCTTTTTGGTTGTGTATCATATGCACCCAAGCTATCTACCGTTGGATCGTTAAAAGTTACAAATCAATAACAAAAAGTTACGAATCGGTTACTTGTTAACCTAAGCAACAGGTGACCTAACAAATTAAAGTTACGAGATCCACAAAAAGTTACGAAACACACGTTGAGTTACGAAAAGTTAAAAAAATGTTACGAATCATATTTGAGAAAAGTTATAATTTTTTTCAAAAAGTTACAAGACCCACGATTAGTTACGAAACACACGAAAAGTTACGAAACAAAAGAAAATATTAAGAATCATGTTGTCTAAAAGTTAGGAATACTTAGTACAAAAGTTACAAATCATACAAAAATATTACGAATCATACAAAAATGTTACGAATCATATTTGAGAAAAGTTATAATTTTTTATCTCAATGTTACGAAAATCATGAAAAGTTACGAAACACACGAAAAGTTACGAACCATATTATCTAAAAGTTATGAATTTTTAGTATAAAAGTTATGAAACAAACAAAAATGTTACGAATGACCGGTTCTTCAGGTCATTTTTTATGTGGTGGCGCAATATGGATCACACAATGGGTGCATATCATACACACTTAAAAGGAGTGTGTATTGTAGATTTTTCCTTCAAATGAAGTACCATTACAAACTACCAGTTACAGAGACAACAAAATAATAACAACGAACAGACGAGAAAAACATAAAACAAAAACCAAAACAAATAAATGATATAAATCCAGCAAGAGTTTGCTTTGGCCGTCAGATATTCGTGATCAATGTATGCTGCTATCCCGGTAGCTCCACGAATGACGACGCTTCCATACAGAAACTGTCCGATACAAACCAAGTGACTGATTTACGGTTCAATTTAGAGAGAGAGTTTTCACGGGATTAGGTGGAGATTTTTTATTACAACACTTTCTTAATTTTTGGATCCAACCCGTTTTGAACTCATTTCGAACCCATGTGTATATGAATTAATGTGAATTAATCCATATAAAACCCATTTTATAATAACGGCAAGTTGGCTTGATTTATAAATTGCCACTTCCATGAATTACTAATTCATACCGTAGAGATATTAGGGGCTACTTTGGCTTAAAAGTCAAAAATTGGATTATTGGATTATTTGTTTTGTTTTTATTCAATTTTTTTTTGCATTTGTTAGTTTTGCGTCAAGATTTTTTGGTTTCTAGATTCCTTTTGTCGAGACAAATCCAAAGAGTATAAAATTGTGGGAAAACGTAATAGTTTTTTGAATAAAACCAAAATAGGTGAATTATTGGCCAATAATCTATCTTTTTGGCTTTATTCAAAAAAATATTTGGTTTGAACATAAATTTATATTTGTTAGAGTCTTCTCGTTGAGAGAATCTAAAAACTATAAAATCTTAACGCAAAACTAACAAATGTAAAAATAATTTGAATAAAAACAAAATAAATAATTTAATATTAACTTTTAAGCCATATAATCGGTTACCATGTGAGAAAGGAACACTGCTTAAAAAGATAAAGTGCTAAAGCACCACAACGAAAAAGGGGTACGTCAATGTCAACAGTGAATACTTTGAATAGACTGAGCTTTGATTCGCTGTGCCAACAAATTATTAGGGCCATTGAACGTTATTCCCTGGTCATTTCTTTTATTTTAGGATATTCTAAAATATTAGTCTTATTTCTAAAAATAACTATTAATATATGCCAAACTTTTAGTTTTACACTTAAAAATATTCTTTCCCTCCCAATTTATTTCACAGTTTTTGAAATTCATGTAATTTCTTAAATCGTTTATATCTTTTAGAATAGAATATTTTTTATGATTTTTAAAACTTTGTATTAAATAATTAATTGAGATCTATAAAAAAAAGATTCATATTGAATATTTTATGAGTTTCATATTGAAAGATATAAACAATTTAAAATCACTTAATAAACTTCACAGTTTTGAAGAGTAAATTTGGAACTTTAAGACAATAATTTTGTCTCCTTAAAAAGTTGAATTCTCCAAAAGGGACGAGCAATTTGGGACGGAGAGAGTATGTTTGATCGTTCACGGAATTAGTCGAGCTGCGCCTAAATTAGCTTGAACATCTGGTTATTAAAAAAAAAAAAATCAATACCCACTGCCCCCATGGTCGTTCTCACTTTCTTGGCTTTTCCCAAAACCAACCGATCAGAAACCAGATCTACCAATGAATAAACCAAGTCTGGGTTTCATCATTTCACTTGCTCTTACCACTGTCTTCATCTTTTCTGCACATTTGAACAATGCCGTAGATATATCACCTAAGTACAATCCAGTAGCCGATTTAGCCACTACATGGATCAACAACCCAACCGTCCGCTCAAGCACAGATCCTAACTGGGCAGCCATAACTCCGGTCCTTTCCCTATCCGATACCTCACCTTTCCTCTCCGGTTTCTATTGCTTTTCCAATGAAACTTCATGTTTCTTTGGGATCCTCATATTTACAGAAAGAAACGTAAAGGGGACCCAAGGTTCCGCATACTACGAGTATACTGAATTAGATAATCCCGAGCTAGTTTGGTCAGCTAACAGGGATCGTCCGGTGAAAGTTAATGCGACCTTGAATTTCAAAGGCAATGGGAATTTGACATTGGAAGACGCGGATGGAGATTCGGTATGGTCTACCAACACCGGAGGAAAATCTGTCAAGGGCTTAAGATTCACCGAATTCGGTAACCTTGTGCTTTTTGACAGCAACAACGCGACGGTTTGGCAGTCTTTTGATCACCCCACGGACTCATTGCTAATCGGGCAAAAATTGGTGTCGGATTCGGGACAAAAGCTGATAGCTAGAACTTCATCATCTGACTTTAGCCGAGGCTTGTTTTCGCTCTCTGTTCTGCAGGGTAGTTTGGTCGGTTACATGGAAGCCAATCCACCGTTGGTCTATTACAAATCCGCCTTAAAGGCAAATATAAATATGAATTCGAAAAAGGGGTATGTTGCGTTCGAGAATGGAAGCTTCAATGGTCAAGAGATACCTCCTGGGTCGACAACTCAGTTCACGAGGCTCGAACCGGACGGGCATTTGAAGGTTTACCAAGGGGGAGGAGCCGGATGGAAGATCGTGGAAGATTTGCTCACTTCAGAAATTGGTAACTGCAGCTATCCAACGGCGTGTGGCGAATACGGCATATGCAGTTCGAACGGGCAGTGTAGTTGTTTTGAGGGAAGCGGCAGCGAAACAGGGATTTTTAAGCAAAAAAGTTACAGCCGAACCAACCTCGGATGCTACCTTGTTACACCCATTTCTTGTGATTATTCTCAGTATCACAGTCTTTTGGAGCTTAAGAATACTAGTTACTTCACCTTGAATTCATCATACAACAGTCAGTTGTATGAGAAAATCCGATTGGAGGATTGCACGACTGCTTGTTTGAAAAATTGTTCTTGCAAAGCGGCTGTATTCGAGTACGAAACAGTCAATTCTCCTCCGAGTCGAGGTTGCTTGTTGCTGTCTGAAGTTTTTTCTCTTATAAACAAGACGGACGGACCCAACACCTCTGTATTTCTTAAAGTGCAGAATTCTTCAACCAAACAGCCAATGTTGCCGCCGCCTCGGAAAAAATCAAGAAATCGCACAATCATCCTGGGATCTAGTCTCGGAGCTTTGTTTGGTGCTTGTCTATTGGTTGGATCGTGCATTTTTGTTTCCAAAATGAAAAGACAACAAAAGGAACTTGATGATGAGTTCTCAGTCGATAAAGTACCGGGGATGCCCACTCGATTCTCATACAATGATTTGAAAATCGCGACCAATGATTTTAACAATCAGCTCGGGAAAGGAGGATTTGGGTCGGTCTTTCAAGGGACGTTGAGGGATGGCACCCAAGTAGCAGTAAAGCGTCTCAATGGTTCAAGTCAAATCAAGAAGTCATTCTTAGCTGAAATTCAAACAATAGGCAACATCCACCATGTCAACTTGGTGAGATTGATCGGATTTTGTGCTGAAAACTCTAACAGGCTTCTAGTTTACGAGTACATGTCCAACGGGTCCTTGGATAGATGGATATTTGAAAGACATCAAGAGCTCACTCTTGGGTGGGAATCCAGAAGGAAGATCATCGCGGATATAGCCAAGGGACTAGCCTATCTCCATGAGGAATGCCGCCAGAAAATATATCATTTGGATGTCAAACCCCAAAATATCCTCTTAGATGAAAAATTTGAGGCAAAAGTTTCTGATTTTGGATTGGCAAAACTAATTGATAAGGACCAAAGCAAAGTTTTAGCGACGTTGGGGGGAACTCCTGGCTACATGGCTCCTGAATGGCTGAGCTCAATTATCATTGAGAAAGTAGATGTCTATAGCTTTGGGGTCGTGGTCTTAGAGATCTTGTGCGGACAGAAAAATTTGGATAGGTCTCAGCCAGAGGAAGAGATGCATTTATTAGGTTTATTCGAAAGGAAAGGACAAGAGGGACAGCTTTTGGATATGGTCGATAAATCGAATGCTAATATGCAGTTACATAGAGCAGAAGTGGTGGAGATGATGAAGCTTGCTGTGTGGTGTCTGCAAAGTGATTACCGGAGGCGGCCTTCAATGACAGTGGTGGTTCAAGTCTTGGAGGGACTCGTTAGTGTTGAAGACAATTTGGAGTATAACTTCATAAATGCTCCGACAAGAAGAACAATTGTAACTGCTGGTGAAGATATGGAGGCAAAAATTCACGGTGGCACTACATTCTCTGCATCAGTTCTATCAGGACCACGGTGAGGGCAAGTTTCTAGAAAAAAATCAAATAAGTGGTCCCCGTTGTAATTTCTTATCCAAAACGTGTTATCCATTTACTTCTTTTTTCTTTTTTTGTTGTTGTCATAATTGGGTGGTTTGAGCTTGCTTGCATGCACCTCGACTAATTATAGGGTCTATGTAGATCCTGCCACATACATAGACCAGGCAAAGCTAATACCCCATGAGATTTTGATTATTAATTTACTAATTTTTACCCTCAGTTGAAGTTCACGTGAACAAGTTCAAACAATACTTGGACTTGGCCATTATTTGGAAAGTTCGTGTGTCTGCCACTCCAGGGTTGCTTTATGTAAATCCAACTTTAATTTTTACCATGCTTCACAAATAACTGAGCACTTACAAGAGAGCAACTGAGGACTTCTCTTTACCGTAATGTTAACGAAAATGCAAGCATAACCCGAAGTCACATTAAAGAGAAAAAGAAAGACTTTGGTTGACCTGTAAATTTGCTGTAAAGCAAGGAAACTGGCTCACGTGTCTGTAATGTGCAACTGTTTGCAATTGCTCAATTTCTGTTATGCAGTGTTTGGTGATACAGCTGGATTTGCTTTGAACTTCCTGTTATGTAAAGAAATGATAAACAAGAAACAAAATGCAAGATTATCGCAGTGTTTTCACTTCCGGGCTACATGGGATATACATGTAAATTTTCTCTCGAAAAAACATTTGCGGAGTATGAGGCATGACTATCTCATGCGTTAAAACTTCTTTACTCACGTGATCTAGTTAATAGAGATTCTACTGAGAAAGGCACTAAGATGTATCTATGTATAGTGCCGACGAGACACACGCTAGTCAAGGATGATGATGCCAACGAGTTTCAGATATGCCCTCTTCTGCTGTGATCCCACCCTAAACCTGCGTTTCCTTTGTTTCCGACTGCCTTTAATGGTTCCACCAAACCCTTTGTGCTGCTGCCAAGTGCCTCACCCTGTTCACACCAAGGGAAAAGCAAATCAATGCAGATTACTATGAAAATTGGGCAGCCATCCCATCTGAAAAAACTAAAATAGTTGGTAATTGTTTGGGTAAGCTACAAGGAAGAATACCAACTTAGCTTATTGGCACAGATTATTATACTCAGTTCCGGCCTTCAGAAGCCCCAATTTGTATTTTTGAATGTTGAGCCTCGTTTTGGATAGAACTTTAAATGACGAATATAATGGATATCTTCATTTCAAGCGTAAACATTCAAAAGTAGATAACATCTTCCAAATAGTGGGTCCAAACAAGCTTATGACTCTGAAACTCTTTCTTTTTTATTTTTAGATTTACAAGTTCCATATCTAGTAGTCCAATAACTACAAAATGCCAGCATATAGGGGCATTATACCACCATTTAATACAATTTTGAAGAAAATCTAAATCCCTAGCTTATGTTGCCTGCAAGCAAGTAATCTTGAAGACTTTAACAGAAGACAATGAATAGCCTTGCAAAAAATTTAGCCCAAACAATAAGAAAAGACCCAAAAAGTTTGTCCAAAACTTTAGTTGAATCCAAAATAAACTTTGACAAACTGCATGCATTTGAGAGTTTTTACCTCTTTCCAGCCCATGCTTTCTAGAATTCTTCTGGCATAGCTACCAGCTCCAAATGACATGTTCAAGGCTTCACCTGCAGCTTCCTCGACAGAGATGGGAGATGATGGTCCAGAGTCGTTACTAACTGCTGACCTCTTTTGTCCTGGACCCACACCAAAACCACCGTGCAAGGCTCTTCTCTCAGCAGCTCTATCCCTGTATGCACAACCTCCATGCTACAAGAAAAAATAACGTAGGGTTCACATAATTTAGTTTTAACATGCATAAAGCACCATGCCAGTCAGAGTCTCAACATCCTTATTGCCATGGTTAGAGAGTTGAAATCAGACAAACAGGGGAACCCTCAAAAAGTGAAATGAAAAGGAAAAGTCGAGACCAGAATTTTATCCAAGTACACCAACTGCAACTTCTTGATGCTAAAAGAATTAAAACATGCCTAGTTGACATTTTTTCAATAAACAAGCATGTGAGAGAAAATGGCCACTCCAAATAGAACTGCAAGAGTAAAAAAAAGATGGTTATCAACATCATAGATAACTGTAGAGATATTGGCCACTCAGATGTAGAACTGATGAGAGTTGAGAAGAAATAGAGTCATCAGCACCACCAACCAATAGTTTTATGAAGTGCATGACCATTGGGCCTTTTCATTAACAAATCAAGTGTCTGAGACACACAAATGTGGCAGAAACCATGCACAAAGTTAATGGTAATTATTTTCTAATCTACTCGATGCAGTTCTCTCTATCAGCTGAAAAAGAAACTTAAACCTATCTCGCTCTTCATTGTATTAATTTATTATCCCCTTGTATTATGTTCACTTCTACATGTGCGTTTCCCTTTGGATACTAGTATAAGACCAAGCACAAGAAGAGGGCACAGTTTCAATTTCAAGCCAAGATTCCATGCTGCATAACTTACATTCTTAGATGCATCGACTTGATCTGGCAATGAAGGCAAATCCTTGTGGACACGGACTCCCTTCACCAGCTTTGCTTCACAGTTTCCATTGGACACTGGTGGGGTTTGCATTTGATTATCAAATTGCAATTGTGGGAAGCCCCAATCCTTAGTTGGGTTAGAGGAATCATGAGTTGACAATGAGGCCAAGTATCTTGCACTAGGACTTCTCAACTTATACACCTGCCCTGAAAAAGTTAATCATTGTTGTTAGGAGAGAGAAGTGAAACCATGGAATTAGATAAAAAAAAATTCACAAACAGTTCAGAGCCTGGAGAAGTGATAGCAGACCAATATTGAAAAAGAAAAACTCCATCCCTAAGGCACTTCCACATGCACCAGATTCTTGTCCCACAAGCTCATAAAAAAATAGCAGAAATATACCAAAATGGATGATTGAATTGCTTAGAATGTTCTAGAGCATGTCATTTACAACCGGTACTTCCTAATTCTGTGATCTTTATGGGATATGCATGTGATATCAACAAAATCATGGGGTCTTTGGGGGAAAAAAAGGGATGCTTTATCTGAGGATTTAAATTCCTGTGTAAATCTATGAATTTTCCTACTAATCCTTAATGGATCTGTTCGGTTGCAGCAAGGGACAAATAACTATAGTGCATACACAACAAGAAACACAACTCAAACAAAAAGTATGGTCGCCATAATTGGTAAATGTCATTCCTTTTCACCCTTTTTTTAGACAACAAAAAATGTTGCATTGTGAGATATAAAATCACATCAAATAAACTCACAACCTTATCTCTTTTCTTTCTTTCTTTTTTTTCCAAATGAAAGAGGGATATAGCAAACCTGATGTAACTCGTACCAGATCAAGATGCACTTCACTAATTGGAGCAGTTTTAAGTATACCACCACCCAAAGGCATTGACGGATGAAGCCTAGCAGATTGTCTCATCAATCGCCCAACCAACCTGGCCACTGGATTCTTTCCATCCTTTCGGGTTCCCCTGACCATTGCCCAATCCCATAAATCTATTGTTTGGAAATCTGGAACTGTCTCTTCACCAGAATGAATAACTTGACCATATTGAGCATGCCAATTCTCTTCCTCCCAAGAAGTACCTGGGGGCAAACATGCTTGAAATACATCAACCCAAAGCTGCTACTGACGGACCATCTTTCCACTAATTATAGATCTATCTACGTTAACTCCATTCAACAGAAAAGCAAACAAAATATTTGCAAAAAGAAAAATAAATTAAAAGAAGCCGAGACCATGAAGGCGTGAACCCTTACGAGTTTGTAAAGTCGAATTCAAGCACCCTCATTTCCCATGATTCTCTTGTTAATAACTTAATACAATTCTCCACTATGTTGCTCTTCAAAAGAAGAATTAAGCAGCTGGTAGTTTGTAGAGGAGAGTTACCGTCACCGATGAATAGGTCGATCGTGGAGCCCTATGAGATCATTGCAATGGATTTTTTGATGGTGCTAAGTCACTAAAAGGACAGAGGTGGGCTGGGTAAAAGCAGAAGTGGTCTTAAAAGGAGATAGAACAATGAGGATGGGTGGAGGAAATGAACCAGTATATGTGTGAATGAAAGATTTATAAAAAAATGTAACCCCATGTCAAGGACACAGGTACTCAACCATGTACATATGCTTCTTATTTTATCTATTTCGTTTTCTAGAGTACATGGTGTTTAAGAGGTGTAATCATATTGTGTATAGTACCATAGTTTTATGTTGACCAGACTCCAGAAAACTTGACTACTGCATATACTTCCTAAGTAAAATGTCCCGGTAAAACGTTGGACACCAATCCCATACTTACACCCAAGCGTTGAGCATCCAAAACAAGTACCTCATTCACCTATAAAAGTCAGCGTAACATACCTCAGAGATTCCAATGGCAGCGGAAGAAATGCTTCAAAAGCATGGAGAGGTACATAGAGCGCCATGCGTCTTTAATATTGTTTGGAATTGTCTTCTTACGGCAACCTAAGGCTAGTAAAAGGTAAAAGTCCTCAGTGGTCCAATGCAACGACCATGGGGTCACTGGTCACACTCCATGGCCACAACACCACCCTCAATATGGTTACCGGACCCTACTCTCAACCTCAGATTCTGTAAGTGCATCAGGAGTTACTGACTTACTGTAAGGACAAGTATAAATGACAAAGCGTGCTCAATTAGAGAATCTCATGGACTCTCTTGGGACGGCGTACATGCCATGACTAGATGACATGGTTCAGGCAGAGAGTTTGATCTTTGGTGCCTCAGGCAACAAAAGGCTAAACATACTCCAGGGCTCACCTAGACTGCCCTCGCCTAATTTACCTCATATCCAGGCAAATGCACTGTATACTTTAGCCTCCAGCCATGCTTTGTTAGCCACATGTCACCCTCATGGCTCATGCCTTGAGGACGTGAAGTGGGGGGGACGTGGTCAGGCCAAATGATAGGTGGACCCATGTTGCCCACCTAAATAAAGCTTGAAAATTAAAAACTGAAACATCTACATGATTTTAGAAGATATTTCATCATTGTGCTTGTTTAGAATCTATATTTTGAAAAACATGAACCCAAATTAGTTACAATAATAAAACAAAACATTTCAAAGAGTATTATCTGTGATAAAGACCTTCTTCTGAGACAATTCCACTTGAGTCATTTACTCCAGGATCTTCATGTGGAATGCATTCACCTTCTTCTGGTTCATTATCATAGTTTCCTGCACCTTTGACACCGCAGATCTATTTAAGCCCCTCTATAATCCAAGATGTCTCTCCAGAAATGCTACAGGAATATTATGAAAATCCATCACCTACCTAAGCAATCCCCATGATCTGTTTCCATGGGCATACTCACATCATGTACAGCATCAGTTGCTTGGTTGGAATATCCCGACAAGTAAAGGTCAATAAGTGTATCTTCCAACCTGATTTAAAGATATTAACTTATAGTTGTTAGGGTATAAAACTCGAGGTTTCAAACCCGAAGGGAGAACAAGTAGCATACCATTCCGATGGTGGAGGAGGACAATCAACCATTGGACTACTCTTGCACTCAGTTTGCACTGTCAAAAAGGAGAAATAATTAGAAACCAAATATCAGCCAAACAGGTGGCTGCGTAAATGTCCCAAAACAATTCATGTACCGGCCTTGTAACATACATATAGTACACCTGATATTAGCCTGTGACTCGTATCTAATAGCAATAATCCTTCCATTTAACTAAGAATTGGACAGAGCACATAAATTATATGCAGTGGGTGGTGACAGGTAGGATCTTATTAGGGGGTAGTGATGGCAATAGTACAATGTGCAGAGAGACTAAATAAGAAATGCATGCACAACACATGTATGAAAAAGTACAAACAAAAAAGATCTCAACCAACAACCAGTTAACTTCTAAACAACAGGTCGTTACGTATCTCATCTAATAGATGAAACGAACAGATACCATTGTCTGTTACAGTTGAGGAATTTCATGCTCCAAAACCCATCTCATCCCATCCCATCCCATCACAAATAGTCTTAGTGTGATCCTGAGTAGTCTCTTTGTGGTTGGCAAGGAAAACTTTTTCTAAACTCTATTTAAGGTCTAGTCAAACTTTCCTAGATGAAATGGTGGTTCCTTACACAGTTACCACTTGGTATGACAGTACAGAAGTTGTTGCACCCATTACATAATGTTTATCATCTCACCTGAAGATGATTCCTCAGTAAAATTTCCTTCTTTATATGCTTCCGAATCACCTTCTCGAAACAGTGGGTAATCTACATCTTTAGGAGAAGTTACATGTGCACCGGCCTCATTTTGAACAGAATTATGAACAATATCTACACACTAAAACAAGAAAAAAAGAAAAAGAAAAAAGAACTTACAGTAACAACCTGTACAAATGAAAAGAGAACATACATCTGGTAGCAGAACAACTTGTCTGCAATGCAATGATACCTGGTCAGACCCCAATAGCACATAATTTCCATCTTCAAATTTGTAGTAGAGACCGTCTTTACTACTGTAATACCAGCCCGCAGTGGGATCATGGTAAAATCCGCTACTGCAGCAGATTCAAACAGTACAAAATCATGATATTATTAACTGATTTATAGTAACAACATAGTTAGTCAAGGAAGGTGCTCTCTAACTTGGGTGAGGAAATCCTATATTATTTGGGCCTTAATCCCGCCTGCATCCAGGTGCAAGGGAGGAGGCTACCCATATTCTGTAGTCCAATACAAAAGAGAATAGACGATGTAAATTATGTTACATGGACTTAGGTGTGGGTATTGGTGCTGGTTTATTTATAATTTTGGGTTCATCCTACTTTCATCCCAAGACACTGGGACTTCCCAAGATATAATTTCTCTCATTTTATATCCTGAACAGGTTCTATAAACTGCCTTCGGGAATCTAATGCATAATGGTGAATACCACACATAGTTCATGACTTAATGGTAAATCCAAATAACAAAAAACGCTTGCTTGTTGAGAGTCTAACAAAAATGCGTGGGACACAGGATCCCAAACGCATACCTTTATTCAGGTGTCGCGTGTCCAACCCACGTACTTTATATGTTTACAGGGATCCTTGTAACCTATTTCAGATGCACACAAGCAGCATTTTAGGGGCATAGTATAATCTCACAGTCAGACAGACAGCTACTATTCTGTTTTAACTCCAAACAAACCGAATCGAACCATACACACTTTATGATATACGTATTGTAAGATATATATCTAACCTTAACAGACATATGGAAGGATTCTGACAACACTGGCAAATAAGCATAAATACTTCAATAAGGGATTATACAGAACTCAAAGCATGAGGGTAACTATGAATCAAGAACCCAAACCCTAATTTGAATTAATTACCAAAAGACGAGAAAATAGGTTAATGAATAGGTAAGACAAATTAAACAACCTGGGATGGTAGTACAGCTGAGAATTGTCATCCCATACGAAGGAGCATTCCTCGTTTATCTGCGATTCCTTAGAATCTGGTTCAGTGGTTCCCGCCATTTGTGCTGAAACCTCAAAAGCATCTCAGCACCGCTCAACAACTTGTGCAAAATTCCGACGACTCAATTTTCCCAAGATCATTTTTTTTTTTAAACTGCTTTTCCCAAGATCATTTGAATAGGTTCTTTTTGTTTTTTTCAAATACTTTAATTTTTCACGACATACTCACCCCTCCAATTTGCTGGCCTGTAAAAAACAAAGCAACATGAAAAGTCGATAAACCAATTATTACTCAAATTTTATTTTTATTTTTTGCATTTGTTAATTTCGTGTCAATTTTTGTGGTCTATTGATTAAATAATATAAAATTATTAACTAAATTTAATTTTTTGTAAATAAAAAATAATAATTTAATAAACCACAAAAATTTGAATTTTTTTCTTTAGTGAACTTTTTAAAAATTTTGATCTTATAATTTTATATTTTTAAGATTCCAAGTGAATAAAGTAACGTCTTCCATGAAATAGTGTTTCTTGAATGCCAAAAAAACACCACATAAAGGCGCTACATGACCTGAAAAAGAAAATGAATTACCCTGTGAAAAGATGCGACTTGAATGCAAAAAAAATAAAATTTATTAACATGAATTTATATACTCCAATCTCAAATTGCTCGCCTTTCTTGAGAAATCATGTATTTTGCACCCAAAATATAATTTATTAACATGAATTTTTTAAATAAAAATTATGCCAATTTAAAGATCTCATCGGGTAGTACAAATGGTGTAAATCATTTTTTTATAATAACTATCATGAATGCATTATTTTTTGCATACAAAAAATACGATTTCCCGAAAAGGGACATGAGCTGGAAGAGAAGTTAATACCAACACCCCAAAACGTCTCATGATTAGAAATTGTAAGGTCCATCAGTCGCGACTTCTTTTATCGGCAAATCTCATGACAAAGACACGTTGTATTTTATCTCATATTATTAAGTTGTAATTGATTCTTTGTTTTTTTTTTAGAAAGTCTGTTTGGGAAATATTTCTATAATTTTGTGCAAGAGAATTTTATGGAATGATTTGCACAAGATTGATATGTATCCAAATCAAATTTGAAAGTTTTTTTTTTACTATAAGGGCGAAGCTACCGTAACAAGGAAAGATTTTATTTTATAACATTACAAATGTGGGCCATGCTTCTCAATAAGAAATGGATTTATGGGTTCAATTTATAAATATAATAATAATTTCATTCACAAGGGAGCAGATATGCATGGCTATACACATGTCAACTGATGATCCTTCTGTTGAAAAGCATAATATTGAGATAAATCAATTTCTATTGCAAGTGCACAATGGATCCTTTTGTTGGGCAAGTAGATAGTAATTGTTGATTCTTTCAAAAATGAAGTCTCTGTAAATTAGTACTGTACAAGTTAAAAAATTCAACCAAACAACTTGATGAATGCATAAATGAGTGAAATTAAGGTCTAGCACAAAATTGCATAATGATGGTCATGGAAAGTGGTATTCATAACAAAGTTATTATTACATCTTAGTAGTATTAATGACTCTGATCCCAATAACAACCCAACTCCAAAATTAATCAACGCCAACTATCTAGCGAAAGCTCCTAGGAATTTTGGACGCCAGGGGTAATGTGGAAGGGTACAGACCATTGTGGCAACATTTCAATTCCTGCCATGCACGTAATAATTTACATATATTTTGAAAACAACTTCTACTGAGAATGGCCCCCAATTTTATTTTATTTTTTTGGCATAAATTACAGGCCTAAAGCGGCCACACCTCCAGCTTCACCTCAGGGCCGGTAGCGTTTATCTTTGGCCTGTTCTCTTGCAATTTATTTAAAAGATCAAGTCATTGATCTGACATCCAATTCGCAAAACAATCATCTAAATAATCCAGCAATTTTGTTTCTTTCTAGTACTACTTCGTTTTTTTTTCCCTTTTTCTTCTTGTCATTTACTCCCAATATCTTCATATGTTATTTTTTACATATGCACACCTCTAATAAGTACTCCTTATTCCAAACTTCGTTTACTTTGTCCCTCAATATCCAGATACTAAGGCTTCTAGCACTCGTCATCTTCACACATCCTACGGTGTCACCTACCCTAATAAGATACGAGGCCTGGAAAGATTCTTCATCCATATCTGTGTTGGGACCGTTCCAAAGTCTGAATTCTTCAGACCTGATGTCAAAAGATGCAATAGTATGAGCGTGAGTTCTTGGAACAACTTGTACATTACTTTCATGATAAAATATCAACCAAAAGAAAGTTCCATCACAGTCTACATGTCCATTACCCCCAGGTGTAAAAGGGACTTCAGGAATTTCTCTCCAAGATTCAGAACCGAGTGTGTATATGGCACCGAGAACCACCTCTTTTTCTTCCTGAGTCAGTCCCTTTGATATTGGGCTTGCAAAGAGAATAAATTTGTATTCCTTGGTGGAAAAGGAATAACCAAATCCCCACCAAGCTGTCCGAAAAATCTTCTCCCCAAAATAAGGACCCATGTTCACTTTTATTTCCTCCCCAAGAATGGGATTACAAATATAGCAACAATTCTCAGTGCACATTAAAAGCGCTACCAAGCCACCTGATGAGGACCAGTTCATAGCGGTGGTTTTTTGGTACGTTGTGATCCTTCGGTGTAAAGCTGCACGAGGAATTTTCATGGCCTCAATACAATCTGATACGCTTTCAGCAAGATATATGTTAAGGGGGCGACTCCTCGAAGAAGATATAAAGATGACCAGGGTTTTTAACTGCCTTTTCAAATTGCAATTCTATAAATCTGGGGTCAGATATCACTTCCCACCAGAGCTTACTTGCACACTTCATACTTATGAGACACTTGATAGCTAACTTCAGAGAAATATCGACCAAGATTTCAGATGGAAGATCTTGAAGGCTAAGTTCTCGACGTTTTGATCGACAAACTGATAGTTCCATTTTGCAGACAACCAAACTACTGTTACATGATATCCCTTCTCAATCTTCGAACGCCACGGCAGCACACTGTCATGTTATAGATGAGGAAAATCTGTAAATGTACGACGATAACAAGCTCTAACTTTTACACTGGTTAATGAGGAAAAGACGCCTTCTCACTGGAGGTTTGACTGACCGAATCGAGCATTATGTCCCAATCAATTGAGGTCAGCGGAGGTTTGACCGATCGTTAACTTAAAAGCCCCAAAATAAGTTGAGATGCACTTAGACACCCAATTATCAAAAAATAAAAATACAAAAAAAAAAAAAAAAAAAAAAAAGGCCCTTCCAACTCTACTGATCCGTTGTGACCAAGAAATATTTCACTTCATAGTTGTGCACTTGTGCCACACCGGAACTATGGCAAAACAACTTTACTGGCCTATTACATTTCTTTACTTTAACTGATTTCTCATTTTCAAAACTACAATAATCAATGTTTATGAAACAATGAAGGGACAATCTTCAATCATTCTCGTGGTTTAAAACCTCATAAACATGAACAAGCATTATTTACTTCCCAGTATAACTAGTAGTTAAAGAATTAATTGACTGAACTAGTAGTAAAAGAAGAAGCAAAATCCTCTAACAGTTGTGATGGAGAAAGAGCTTACCCGGCCGCCGTATAGCAATTAACCTTGTCACAAAAGAAGCAATCGGACTTCCTCACAAGGAGCTTGAATTGAACTGGATCGTCTCGCTGAATCCATCGAATACAACCACGATTGAGAGAGAGAGAGAGAGAGAGAGAGAGAGAGAGAGAGAGAGAGAGAGAGAGAGAGACCCATGATACCAAAATCCCAAAGGGATTTCTTGTAATTAAAGCCGTGGATTATGCAAGGAGAGATACCTCATACCTATGATCCTAAACAGAGATGATAGAGTTTACCGAAGATGTCAAATAAGGAGGAATTAAGTTCAAATTCACAGGAAATGGAATCTGAACCGTTTGTTTCTAGTTTTCTAAACGTTTTTGGCTAACTTTTTCTGTTTGCTAACACTTTTGGATACTTAAATAAAGGCTGTGGATTTTGTAGGGTAATTAACATTCACACCCACAAAATTGATACCTACACCCCTTCTTTATCTTCCAATAAAAATTTTACACATGAAACTTTCGGTAAAACTAGAAAACCAAAAAAGGCGTGGATAACAATTTGGGAGTGTGGAAAATCGCCACGAGTTATATCTTTCTTATTTTATATTGGGTAATAATTTTCTTAGTTAGTTATGTGTTTGGCGGTATGAATTTTGAGACTCATCATGCAATAATTTTTCCCAGTTAGTTATGTGCTTGGTTTCCTAGGTACTAAGCACGATTCATATAACGATTTTATCAGCTCATATTAATTGAGTGAGATGAGTTATACTCCGTATGATAGGCCGTGCTATTAGACAATACATATCATTAAGACGGGTCATACTTGTAAGACACGTAATGCTAGGCGGCAATATCCCATGTCATTCTATGATTCACGATTATCTTCATGTGGCAATTGGTGGGCTAGCGAACTCCATAGTGTTCGGTTAGATTCGGATAGCTTACCCTTATTATTGCATAAATTCCAGTACGAGGTGACAAGCGGATTCAAAACCCTAGACTTTTCTCCCATTAAGTCTCTTCACTTTTCATTGTTTTGTTTAATTTAGCTTTCATAATTTATGACGCCAAATTCGAATTTCGTTCTCGAATTGAAGTAGAAATTAATTGAAACCGATTCTAATACGTAGTCTTGTCCTAGTGAAACAATGCTCGGACTTTTGCCACTATTCTACGGAGTAGTTATAATAGTTCCATTTTAATTACTAATTTTGATAGGGTAACGACACTGTCACAATGGTCGGGCAGTGAGACGGTGATAGACTTAGATTTAGGACTGAGCTGGATCGATTCAATCACATAATAACTATGATAGGGTACTCTTCCTAATGATAAAAAAAGAAGCGCACAAGATCAAGACAAAAAGTGTAAGCTTTTTGGCGCACAAGATCAGCAAAACTAAAATTTGAGTAAAATCGCTAAAATCCAATCTCTAAGCCTACCCATTTTGGGTTTTTCCCTTTCCCTACCCGAACGAGGGGAGACCTAAATCTATACCCATTTTATTTTATTTTTTCTCAATACCTCTTTTCACTTTCTCATAATTTACAAATGTGCCATTTTGACCCATATTTTGAGAGCAACATAAAAGAAAAACACTAGATTTGGGTAAAACAAAAAAGGGTTTATCATCAGAGAGAGCCTTAACTGGTGACAATGAAACTTTTGACCCAAATATGAGCAAAGTATGGGTCATGGAGATACTATTTACTGGTGCTATTCTGCTTTCTAGGGCCTTGCGTTGTATAAGGTGGCTCAGCTCAATCCATCATTCGTGTTTTTTTTTTTTTTTCATGTAAAGTAACAAAAACAATCCACCATTTGATCGCACTTAAAAGAAATCAGCAGTAGAAAAACCAGTAATTTATGTCTCTATACTTGGGTTCTTACAATATGAAATTTACTTATCATACTTATCTTTCTGCAGACCTACTCTCCTTTCTTTCTAAGTTCTACTTGGTTCAAGAATGAATAAAAGAGCTACAACTTCATTTACATCTGATGAGTCAGATTTTTCCTTTTGTTAATCACCACTGTTTCCAATCTCTTAGTCATGACTCATGGCTGCTCTTTCCTCCCTTTGTTTTTCAATGCCATAAAGCAACCTCCAAAATTAAACTTCCTCCACTTGCGGCCGCGTCTCCTTCTTCCACCACTTTCTTCAGTCTCCGGTAGAGCCAGATCATCCCCAGCAGCCACACCTCCACCACTCTCTTCAATCTCTGGTGGAGTCGGATCATCCCCAGCAGCTGCAGCCGGATCATCCCCAGCAGCCGCACCTCCACCACTCTCTTCAATCTCTGTTAGAGCTGGATCATCCTCAGCAGCCGCACCTCCACCACTCTCTTCAATCTCTGGAGGAGGCGGATCATCCCAAGCAGCCTCACCTCCCTTCACAACTTCAAAAAGGAAGTGTCGCGGTTTTGAAGGCCCAATGGGTTTATAAAACTTAATCACATCCCCATCTTCCAGATTGTTCTGATCTAGAAAGTCGTCCTCCAATACTATTGTGTACAAAGTTTGGATCGTACCAGAAGCCGAGATCTTCACGCGCCATTCCTCATTTTGTGCATTGGTAAAGTACAGCCTCTCCACGTGATGTGTTTCAGCAGGGATTCCAAGTGCATTGAAATGTTTCCTCGCTTCTTCCATGGGAACAATGAGACTCTTCACAATGATGGCAACTTGATGCAATTCCAGCTGAAACAAGAAATTTTCGGGCATGAATTCCGGAAGGCTCACAATCTCCGGAGAGATAAATTTCACGCAATCAACCAGGTAATGCTGATCTCGCTCAGGGTGGAGAGGCCTGTAGAACCTAACCGTGTCCTTGGCTTCTAGTTTGTTAAGGCTAGCGATCCGCGGCCACCATGTGGTTCCTATCACAAAGGCGATTTCCTTTCTGTCATATTTCACCGTTGCCAGTTCACTGGTGTTACAAGGATTGGTAATTAGTATAGTCTCCTCGTAATCGCGTTGTCGATAGGCTAGAGAAGGGAAATGGTCCAATGCTAGTTCCACAGGGATTAAAAGTCTGTCCAGTTCTGCATCTTTCTGATACAAACAAATCTCAAAAAGGAAAAAACCCTCGTTGTCACCGACTTTAGTTGGGTCAGTAAGCAATGGATTAGCCGGAATTTTGCTGGTGCTAGCTCTGCCTTGTGATGATTCTCTGCATAAGTCAATTAACCATGTCAATTCCCCCAAAATAGATCAAATGAAATACATCAAGTCAGACAATTTGAGTTACATAGATATACAAGACCTAGAGATTTTGGATGGAGAAAAAATCAGAGGAATCAGAAACGAAGATCAATGATCTTTCAAGATTTGAATCACGGCTTTGTAGAAGGAATTACCAAGGGAAATAAATGTATCTTCTTTCCTTTATCGATCATCTTCTTTTCTCGACACAGACTATGTATCTATGCATGCATTGATCGCTAATGAAGTCTATGTCCATGAAAGGATTAGCTCTTTACAAGAAATGTCAAGAACAAATTTTCTACGAATAAAATTCGTCTGTGGGTTATCTTAATTAACTTCGTTCAATGAATCAAAAAGTATCTTACTGCACAATTTCTCCTTTTCATTGAGAGATCATAATTCACAAAAGTATGATACCCTGCGTTCACTACATACTGCATGGTTGCGCATATATAGATACACATAAGGTATCAATTGCATCAAAGAAACCATAATAATCTTGGGTTTTTCTCGGTGACGAAACAGGCATAAGAAATTTACCCCAACTCGAAGTTTTTTCCAGGTTGCGTCATTGGCATGTCAGAGCAACTTGAGGACGATGCAATCCCTTCTGAAGCCTGCTCATCCCCAGCAGCCGCAACTCCTTTCACAACTTCAAAGAGGAAGTGTCGCGGTTTTGAAGACCCAACTGGTTTATAAAATTTAATCACATCCCCATCTTCCAGATTGTTTTGATCCAGAAAGTCCTCCTCCAGTACTATCATGTACAAAGTATGGATCCTACCAGAGGCCGAGATCTTCACGCGCCATTCCTCGTTTTCAGCATTGGTAAAGTACAGCCTCTCCAGGTGATGAGTTTCAGCAGGGATTCTAAGTGCACTGAAATGTTTCCTCGCTTCTTCCATGGGAACAATGAGACTCTTCACAATGATGGCAACTTGATCCAATTCCAGCTGAAACAAGAAATTTTCGGGCATGAATTCCGGAAGGCTCACAATCTCCTGAGAGACAAATTTCACACAATCAACCAGATAATGCTGATCTCGCTCAGGGTGGAGAGGCCTGTAGAACCTAACCGTGTCCTTAGCTTCTAGTTTGTTAAGGCTAGCAATCCGGGGCCACCATGTGCTTCCTATCGCGAAGGCGATTTCCTTTCTATCATATTTCACTGTTGCCAGTTCACTGGTGTTGCAAGGATTGGTAATTAGTATAGTCTCCTCGTAATTGCGTTGGTCAAAAGCTAGAGAAGGAAAATGGTCTAATCCTAGTTCCACAGGGATTAAAAGTCTGTCGAGTTCTGCATCTTTCTGATACAAACAAATCTCAAAGAGGAAAAAGCCCTCGTTGTCACCGACTTTAGTTGGGTCAGTAAGCAATGGATTAGCCGGAATTTCGCTGGTGCTAGCTCTGCCTTGTGATGATTCTCTGCATAAGTCAATTAACCATGTCAATTCCCCCAAAATAGATCAAATGAAATACATCAAGTCATAGACAATTTGAGTTACACATATAGACAAGACCTAGAGATTTTGGATGGAAGAAAAAAAATCAGAGAAATCGAAACGAAGGTCAATTATCTTTCAAGATTTGAATCACGGCTTTGTGGAAGGAATTACCAAGGGAAGTAAATGTTTCTTCTTTCCTTTATCGATCATCTTCTTTTCTCGACGAAGCCTATGTATCTATGCATGCATTGATCACTAATGAAGTCCATGTCCATGCAAGGATTAGTTCTTTACAACTTACAAGAAATGTCAAGAACAAATTTTCGTTCTTTTATCGATCATCTTCTTTTTTCGACACAGCCTATGTATCTATGCATGCATTGATCGCTAATGAAGTCTATGTCCATGAAAGGATTTGTTCTTTACAAGAAATGTCAAGAACAAATGTTCTCTGAAAAAATTTCATTTGTGGGTTATCTTAATTGACTTCATTCAATGAATCAAAACGGATCTTTACTGCACAATTTCTCCTTTTCGTTGACAGATTATAATTTACAAAACGTTAGTAGAAGAAGAACACAGTTCACAAAACTAAAGATGGAAACGCTATAACCTCTGTTTGGATGGCAAGAAAATTAAAGAATTCAAAACAAAACACACCCATATGATACCCTGCGTTTTACTTGACAATTACAGACTATTGAAAGGAACAGAGTTCACTACGTACTGCATGGTTGCACATACAAATGAAATGGTAATGCATATATAGATACAAATAAGATATCAATTACATGAAAGAAACCATAATAATCTTGGGTTTTCTCGGTGAAGAAACAGGTATCAGAAATTTACCCCAACTCGAAGTTTTTTCCGGGTTGCGTCATTGGCAACTTATCAGAGCAAGTGGAGGACGATGCAATCCCTTCTGAAGATAACCCTTCCAAATTCTCTTCTCCTTCTTCTTGTGTTGAATGCTGTGTCTCTGTATCTCTATTTTCAGACATTTTTTTCTCTGTTTCTTTCTTGAATGTGCTTTGAGTAGGTTAGATGGCAGAGAGAGAGAGAGAGAGAGAGAGAGAGAGAGAGAGAGAGAGAGAGAGAGAGAGAGAGAGAGAGAGAGAGAGATGGATTCGTTCTGTCCAGGTGGTGAGTGAAATTGTAATATATATAGTTTCAGGTTTTCAAGAATCAAGAACCCAGTTGATGGGTAGTTACAGTTATTCTCGAACTGTACCTGGCAGTTAAAACGGTTGGCAGAAAAGTGTCTATATTTATTTTTCCTTTTGTAAAAAAACCAAAGATTTTCTGATAAAAGAATTAATTAAATAGAACAAATTACCCAATTGATAATCTCATTCATCAATATTTTGAGTCCAGAAGGGTTTTTTTTCTTTTTTAATCTGGGTTCGTTCCGACCAAAAAAGAAGCCTTAATGCCCTAATTGATGTTGTATGAAGTCAGAAGAAGAGGGAAATGCTTTAAAATAAAATGAGGCAAAAGAACTCTTGGGAGTTTACCTGGTTATCAATTTCACGGACTTAGAATTAGTCTAATTGCATCGCAAACTGGCTCAGACACCCAACAAAGGAAAGAAAATTATTACAAGGCAATGAATCGTTGACAATTAGGCACTGGAACTAATGAAATTGATAGTGTTTAGTGACTTAATGAGTAGTACCAACAAGTGCTATGTTAAACTTAAAACCAATCACAACTGCAGCTAGGGGTGCAAACGAGTCGAGTCGAGCCGAGCCTAGCCTAGGTTTGTAGTGTTCAAGCTCGACTAATTAAGTAAATGAGCCGAAAAGTTGAGCTCGAGCTTGGCTCTGTCATAAACGTGTCAAGCCAAGGTAATTTACTTAATGAGTCGAGCCTATGCAATCGAGCAGAGTTTTTGCGAGCTGAGACGAGCTTTAGCAAAGCTCGTTAACTAAATGAGCCTGGAAATCGAGCTTGAGCTCGGCTCGTTTACTTATCAAACCTTAACGAGCTGAGTCGCGAGCTGCTCACGAGCAGCTCGATTCTTTTGCAGCCCTAAGGAGTAGCGTAAAAAAAATCCAGAAATATATGAATTCTACCTCAATGCAAATATGAAAATTACTACCATATGTATATTTCGGCAGACCTACATTCATTTCTTTTCAAATTCTACTTAGTTCAAGAATGAACAAAAGAGCTAGCAATCCATCCACAGTTGATGAGTTCCTTTGATTAAGGATGGCAACGGCGGATCGGGGCATAACCCAAATTAAACTGTGAGACCATAACACTGCTCTAAATCCGCCCGGAAAACCGAACGGGTTGAGAAACCTTCTTCCGTGGCTAACCCACACGGGGTTTGGGTTTGCCCGGGGTACCAGAATATGTGAAGGAATTAAAACAAAAATTCAAGCCAAAAATTCCCATAAATTCACCAACAAACTTAAAATTCACATACAAACTTAAAACAAGCATACCAGTTACCAGATTCGAGGTCTAACAGACTAGCACCACCAAATACCAGATTCGAGGTCTAACAGACTAGCACCACCAAACCTTTAAACATAGTCCAAAATACTTAAAAATCTAAAAAACGAGAGTACGGTTCAGTTATTTATTGGTTCGGTCGATATTGCCATTGCTACCTTCAATCAATCACCACTGCTACCACTCTCTTGGTCTAGACTGGTTTCTCCTCCCTTTGTTTTTCAACAGAACAGTCCTTAGACAAAATGGTCCTAAGCCCAACAAGCAAATAAACCCAATTGGAAAAGCAGACCACAGCTTAACGTTGAGGGATCTGCACCAAAAACCTCCTCCTATCATGAGGCATATTGATGAACAATGTCCCCTAGTATGGATCCTCAAACATCACTGAGGCCCTTCTCATAGGTTGGACCTTCTATAATCTGGACCGACTCGAGGAAATCCAAAAATCTTGAAAGGAGAAAGGATCGACGCATGAACTTGAAGCCTCACCATTATTTGAGTCTGAACTCGCTTCCACCTCATAACTTTCTTCGTCTTTGGAAGATTGTCCACTCCCGGCATTGTTGGCTCTACCCGTTGTTCCAGGAAACCTAACCGAAAGATGTTTGGATCAAGGAGAAAAATGAAGAAAGTTACGAGTTAAAACTCCACAAATATAAAACATTCAAAATCTCTACATCGTGATCAAAATACCTAAATCGCATCTAATGCTGGGAGCTAGTTAGATGACCTGAGTTTGATTTCGAGCTAGATTCTTTGACACACTTTTTAAATCTTAAGCTAACTACAAAATGGTGTTCCGAAGAAACTAAGCAACTACTAGTACGAACTAAAGGCTCAAGAGGAGCTTATAAACAGGTATAGTGGCAACAAAATTTTGAAATCAAAGTTGTGTAAATAAGAAACTATAATAACTTAGTCACCTAACTAGAGCAGCATATGCAAGCTCTCATTGGGAAAAATGCAAATCTAACTTTGAAATTTGACAAGAGTTAATTTTTGTCTCAACTTTACATTTTTTACATCAACTTTATATCTCCACCTTCCAAAATTACCACAGTAATGATATGGAAACCAATAAGTGCACCTACATTGAACCTAATATTGAACGGACAATTCTACCCCAATATTGTTCAAACTTATTGTTTTCACCTCCTTCTTCCCTCCCTTCTATTTACGACAATAGCCACACCCCCGGCAAATAAGTATTTTATTGCAATTTTCTTCGGATCAAAAAATAAAGTACTTCAACACACTTTTTTTTTGTTTTTTGTTGTGCAACAAATTAAACTATTAATAGAGATATTTAATTTCGATGTCGAAAATATTGAAAATTTGTGTATGAAAGTATTTAATTTTTTGGTCCAAAAAATACTTTTTTTTTTTTTTTTCAGATCTTCACATTTCAATGCACATTTATTACGGCCTCATTTGGGTAAAAAACTGGTTTTTGGTTTTTTCATTAGTCCTTGTTCAAATTTTTTTTTTTTTGCATTCATTAGTTTTGCATGAACATTTTGTGGTTTCTGGATTAATAATTCACATATTTTGGCTTTATTCAAAAAAATTTGAGTTTTGATCATAATTTATAATTGTTAGATTCGTCTCGTCCTCAAGAAATCAGAAACCACAAAATTTTGATGCAAAACTAACGAATGCAAATTTTTTTTTGAATAAGGACAAAATAGAAAAACCAAAAAAACCAAAAACCGATTTTTTACCCAAAGGAGGCCTACATGTTGTCTTCTATTTTATTTTTTGGTAATAGGCACGCCTCGTGCGCAATCCAAGCGCTAGAGAGAGAGAGAGAGAGAGAGAGAGAGAGAAGTTTGATGAGGAGTAGAAAAGGGTGATGTCTAAATCTAATTTTTAATGTTGAAAAAAATAATCATTGCATTTTAAATGAAACAACATTACACCTTGAGTGAATTAACTTGATACTCTATGAGAATACTCAACTCATCAACAAGCCCAAAAACGGGTTGGGCTCTAAATCCCCAAAGAATATACTGGAGTAGTATGAGTTGACGATTCCAAGGATTGATTGAGAAGAACATAAACATCTTCTCCACTCGGAGTCCGAGTATTACTGTCAGCAAAAGAACACTTTTAAGGTAACTGGAGATTTGTGTCATTAATTTCAACGCTTTGAAGTTAGGATGTGCTTGGATGTTCAAAGTAGCCCGAATACTTAGTTCTGAGTAACGGTCGTGAGCCGCGAAGTTGCAGTCCAAGTCCGCCTGCAGGCAGGGCTTAGTGTGGCTTTTTTTGTTTTGGTGGGCCAGACTATATAAAAAAATATGAAATCTAGGCTCAATCCACGGGCTTAACCTATGCAGGCTGGCTTGCAAGCTAGCCTTTGGATGGGCTGGGCTCGGCTGATTTTATACTTTTCTAACCATTTTGTGTGAGCTAAAATTTGGACGGGCTGGGCCCAACTTAGTTCTATGCGCTTCTTCCAGGCCGGCCCTCTTTCGTGAGAGTGTTCTCATTTAGGTCCCACTCATGTCACATCCTACCTATTCAGGTCCTTTCTCACGCGCGTATCCCCATTGGATAATAACCAATGTGCTGTCATCATGAGCGCCTGAGCTGTTCGGCAATATCTGTCATCATGAGCGTCTATGTACCCCATTAATGCTTTTAATTCTCTCTCTCTCTCTCTCTACATGTACTTTATTGAATTTCTCCCTCTCTCTCTCTCTCTCTTAAAACTTTAAATATTTATAATTTATATATCTGATTTTTTTAAAATATATTTTTAGAACCTACTCGACAACATCTATCAAACAAGACCCATATATATTGAATATAAAATTATGAATAATTTGAGGGTGGTGAATTCTTTTATTTTGGAGGGTGTGAATTTTGCATTTTATGGATGTGAATTCTTTCATTTTTTGGCGTGAATTATGTACTTCAGGGAGTGAGTTATGTAGAAGATGTGTGAATTGTGCACATGAGGAGTGTGAATTCTTTCATTTTGGAGAGTGTGAATTGTTCAGAAAGATTGTGAATTCTTTTATTTTGGAATGTGTGAATTCTACATTTGAGGGATGTGAATTCTTTTCTTTTTTTTGTGTGAATTGTGTATTTTTGTGAGTAAGTTGTGAATTGTTTATTTTAAAAAATTGTTTATTTTAAAGAATGAGTTGTGTAGAGAATATGTGAATTCTTCTAATTGGATGGGTGAATTCTGCATTTGAGGGGTGTGAATTCTTTCTTTTTGGGTGTGAATTGTGTATTTTGGATCGAGAGTTATGATGTGTGAATTCTACATTTCATGTTTGTAAGTTCTTTTATTTTGGGGGATGTCAATTATTTAAAAAGAGCACGAATTCTTAATTAATGGGTCTAAAAAAGAACTTTTTTACATATATAGAATTTCATATTCACAATGGATCTTGATTAAAAGATCTCATCTAATAGATTTCAAATATATAATTTTTATAAAAAACAAATATGCATAATAAAAGTTATTTTTATTTTAAATCTAAAATAAAAAGGTGGGAGAGAGAGAGAGAGAGAGAGAGAGGAGGGAAGGACACACACACACACATAGAGAGAGAGAGAGAGAGAGAGAGAGGAGAGAGAAATTGAATGCGTCAGGAGAAGTGCACATGCCGTGTAGATAGAGAGAAGAGAAAAGTGGACATGTTATAGGTGTCTGTGTCGGATGATAAAACTCGGACACGTGCACAAGACCTATTTAGAAGTAAAAGACAAAATAAAGTTTGGACGAAAACCCCCACAAAAAGTGGGGGCAGCTTGAAATTTCCCGTTAGTTCTAACCAGTTTTATTCTAACAAGTTTTATTCACGTTAGAGCAAGGGAATAACTAACTTTTCGATTTTATACTTTCTTCTTATTTGTTTCATTTTTTTTCCCATCTCTTGTTTTTTATTTTAAAGTAGAGTAGAGACAATCTTTCTTTCTTTTTTTTTAGAATATTATATACACTAATTGAAACATGAAGAGAAATAATATTTTAACAATTCAAATTAGATATTCATATTTGTTACACAAAGAGGAGTGAGAGATTGCATCACTTCAAAATATGTACATGGGTGTATCACTTCTGTCCAAACCAAGGATGTAATGTAGCGTATATATATATATGGGTGTATCAGTGTATCGGGTTATCGGCATGGGTAGGTATCTTTGACTGGCTGGCGGGCAGGTCAACGAGTAGGTTGGAGATGAAATTTTTAGGCCCAAGCCCAGCCATGAAAAAGTTGGGTTGGAATAGCCCGCCCACTTGGTTGGCTCAAGTTGGGCAAAAACCTAGAGTGCTCCAAGCGGGCCGCAGGCCAACGGGCCAAATGATGAGGATTACTTATAATCATGTCATTTTTCTTATCGTATGTTTCAACTACAAATTCCATAAGGATCAAATTCAGCACAGAATTTGTACTTAGTGAACGCATATTAGATGTGTCTGTAATGTAGACAAAAAATTATCCTAAAAGCATATACTGCTACTTGTTAGGTCGGAGGACGAGATGAGATTGTTTGAGTATATGTATAGCAACAATTTAATTATATGTACGAAAAAGAAAATAGTTGGTAGTTTGGAGATTTAAGAATTTTTTCCATGCGTATATAGAAATCCAAGGATTTTTTAGCAAAGTGATTCGAAGGAGCCAATTCCAGATAAATTTTCCATGTAAACTTGAGAAACTAGTATAATATACAAGACAATATGTGGAGATGTGCAAGGGGGCGAGCACTCTATGTCCAACACAGAGGATACATCGAAACAACTACAACAATTGGATACCTCTATATATATGTGGAAAATATTGATTTTAAGTGTTGTAAATGCAACACCAACAAGTGCTAAAGTTCAACCACAAGCTCTTATAGTCCAAAGGGTCATCTAGGCGGGCACCCTGTGTCCGCCGCAGAGGATCATTGAAACAACTACAACAATTGGATACCTCTACATATATATGGAAAATATTGATTTTAAGTGTTGTAAATGCAACACAAACAAGTGCTAAAGTTCAGCCACAAGCTCTGACAGGCCAAAGTATCATATGGGTTTAGACAATGGCACATTCCTCTCAGAGCAATTCTAGTGGTAGGAAAATGGCATGAGCCATTCTTCTTTTCTGGCCAAAAGTGCAAAAAATCCTAACCGAATGGCTATTCATTTGTCTGGCCATAAATGAGTGCACCCATTTTCACCCAAAAATGGCATCATTTTGCCACATCACTAGAGCAAACAACAAATCCTCCCTCTTTCTTACATGTGTCCGGTTTGTAATACAAGGAGAATTAATGGAAAAAAATGGAATTGCAAATGGCAATGAACCATCGCACAAACATTGCCATTTTTTGGCCAAATGACAATATTCAAATGACTTGTGCCAAAACGGCATGACCACTAAAATTGCTCCCATTGATTAATAATTTTTCTTTCTTTTGCCCTTCGTATTTTTTCAAGACTTTGTTCCATTCGTTGGATGTAAAGCCATTCACCAATTTTCCGAAGCACCAGAAACAACCATTCACCGATTTGTGGGATGTGAGAATGGAGGAGTAAAGTGTCAAAACTTTACAAAAACAATCTAGAAAAAGCAGTGAAGGGTCCAGAAAGAACCTCGGGTCTCCAAATGTACTTCCAATATAATGGTTTTTTAAAATTAAAATATAATGGCTGCTGTCACGCGTTACTTTTAGGCCTCGTTTGGATGTTGTATAAGAGACCTTGAGTATTCAACCCGGAAATGAGAAGTGATTAGACATTTAGTCCATGTTTTGGCAACCAAAAACGTCCCCCCGACTAAATAGCCGCTGGCTAAATAGCCAAGGGGAAGCTCTACTAAATACAAGCAGGGGAGGGGGCTGCTTGTATTTAGTCCGGCTCCTCATCCGGGACCAAATGACAAGCATACCCCTCTGTTCCAAGAAAAAAATATTGAAGCACAAGCACAAATCACCATTGTTTCAAGCAAAAATTCCCAAAATTTTCAGATCTGGGAATTTTGAAAAACACAAGCGATTAGGAAAAAAGAAAACATATCTGGGTGAGGGATTTGCCGAACAATCACCGTCGTTTATGTTTTCGTCGGACCATCGCTGTTGATTTGGTCGAATTTCCGTCGACCCGTCATCTGGTTCTTGGTGGGTTCTGGAAGGACAAGAAAAAGAAAGAAGAAGTAGAAACTGACGAGTGACGACTCTCTATTCCCCCTATTGGGATTTAATTGTAAAAATTAAACTACATCACCCTATATTAATTTAATATAGTAATTCACTCAAGCCCATATATATAAAGTAGCTATAATAAAACTAGTTTTGTATAATTAACTTCTTTTAAAAAATATATACTTGAGAAAAAGTTGTTAAACAAAATTAATTTTTTATTTATTAGAAACAAAAAATATATATGCTTGTATTTAATATTCTTCATTTATATAAAATAATTAAATTAAGTATTGTATAATTATTTTTTGGATTTATATAATTATTTAAACGTATAAGTTAATATGGGCATTCACAAGGGCAAAATAGTCATTTGACTGGTTTTTACATCATCCACCCTCCTCGTTCCTCCTTTTTTATCCCTCATCCAAACCATATACTATTTAATCCTCTCTTCTTATCTGTCACATCAATGTGTGTCCACCCTTCTAATTTAATCACCCCTACTATTTTATCCCGCCTTACTATTTAATCCCTCTCAAACTAATACATCATCCAAACGGCCCGTTAGGGTTGTATCGGGTCCACTTGATCAATCTTGTGGCTCTCAATATACTAGCGTTTATGAAGTTAAAAAAAAGCGCGCGCACACACACACACACACACTATATATATATATATATATATATATATATATATATATATATATATATATATATATATATATATATATATATATACTAGCGTTTATGGTTAATCACATTGATTCTACTCATTTTTTTATAATTGGATGTTTCGGTCAGTTTGCACGAGCCTCAATTATATTTTATATTATTAATATCAATCGTAAAATTTACCATAGGAAGTGATAAAAAAGAATATTTAAATTATCAGCAAACACATGGATTGAGAATATTAACTAAATTAAAATTGTTAGACATATTTTTGTGAGCCAACATAGTGGTTCTTTATGACTTGAAATGTATAAATATCATAGAAACTATATCCGCCATCGTAAAAGAAGTTAAATAACGTTTGATGATAAAATATCTTCCTACGCAAAATAATGTTTGAGAATTTTATCACTCAATGCACCAAGGTAATCGATTTAGGTTTCGTCAAAGAATTGCCTCAATAAAACAGTAAATTTGTAAACGTTTAACAAACAAGTTTCTAGTTTAACTCTCATTAAGAATAAAGTTACAGCATCTACCATATAGCAAATGGTTCAGCAGAGAGATACAAAGCGTTATAAGTGAAAGTTTGTGCGAAACAATGGAGGAGAAAGGGAGAGCTACAATATTAAGAAATTCTTAGAACTGCAAGGAGTTGAAATGTATGAACAAGATATTATAGCTCTTGATGAATTGGAGGAAGGTACCTCCATTTTAGTGGGGTTTTGATATATCATTCGTTGGTGGTGGAAGCTCGAGGTTGTGGCGTTTTGGGGTTTTTGTAGGGCTTCAGCATTGTGGGGGTTTTTTGTTTCCCAATTGGGTTTTGGTTCTACTGGTTTTGCTTGATCTTAATTGGCTGGCTTTGAGAATGGTTTTGGGGCATTTCAGGAGTTTTGTTCTTGTTTTTTTTTCTTTTTCAGTGTTGTGGCTGATATCTTGCCATACTTGGTATTTTCTTGTTATTTCCCCATTTTGGGTCCTTGGCATTTCTAATCTCAGATCCTTTTAATCTTTGTAAATTCTTCACTTAGCAAAAAAAAAAAAAAAACAATAGAGGAGACATAAAAGGTTGCGGTTTTTTTGAATGGGTTTCGTAACAAACAAAATTAATAATTATATTATATTATATTATATGTACATATGTGGACCGGTTCGGTCCAAACCACGGGTTCTATTTATGAAATCGGGAACCGAACCAAAAATAGTTTCTCATTTTTTAGAACTAGAACCGATCCATCAAATCATAGAACCAATCCAAATAGGCTAGTTCGGTCCGGTCGACTTGGTTTCACGATTTTTTGGGTTTTCTAGTACACCCCTAGTGATAAAGATTAAAAAAAAAAAACTGATCATTAGTGACAACGATTTTGTCACTAGGTTGTCACTAAAATTGTGTTGCTAAAGGGTATTCAGTAACAATTTTTTAGTGCGTAGTACCTAATTCTATAATTAGTGACAATTAGTATAAAGAGTTGTCAGTGAATACCCTTTAGAAACACACTTTTAGTGACACGTTATTTTTTTTAGTATATGTTCATTTTAATGTTATTAGATTCCACTACTTAATTATGTTAAATCTTATAATCATTTGAATTATTTATTTATTTATTTTTTGCAAAGAATTGATTTAAATAATGTGTCAAAAAATCGGGGTGTTACAGTTAAAATAGGAGATGGCTTCCTACATGCAGTTTGAGAGAAAAACTGTAAGCTTGCTGAAGAAACTATATTTACCATATATCTTGTGTTCAATTGTGTTTTTGATTTCTTTTAATTCTATGTCATGTTTATCTTTGCGGGTCACTATTTGGAGTCATGCCGTATTTTTTAGTTTATGACAGTAGATAGCTAGGATGCAAATCTTGTGCATTCATTCTAACAAAAATGCCAAATTAATTACTTAGCATGAGAGCTAGCTTATAGTTCGCATGCATATGTTTGTACGTAATAACTTTAGATTTCCTTATTATGAACGTTTTCCTAATTTTATTGTCTTGTAGCTTCTCTTTTTTTTTTTGGTAAGTAATTGTCTTGTAGCTTATATAAAGGGATGCTAAGATTATGTTTTATATAGGTCGATACACATCAAAGAAAGCTGTTTATTCAATTTAAAAAAAAAAAAAAACAATCCATACAGGTTAGCCTACGCATGTTTTTTTGTTTTGTTTTGTTTTTTTTTCCAAGTGTATCAATGTTTCCCCAAATAGTATCTTTGATGTTTCAACTTTTATGTTTTATAGGTCAACTTGAGGCGATTGATGGCTAATCAAGGACAACCTTTGTCTTGCAATATTTGCCATCGAGTGGTACGTAGTAATCAAGGATTAAATTCACTTTTACGATTCTATTTGTGAGGAGAAAGAAGTTTTATGGAGTAATTTGACAATCATTTGCTACTTTCAAAAATGCTACATGTGCGACGACGTTTTACAACGTTAGGTTCCGTTTCATTAAGTGAATTTTTGGGCTTTTTGATTTTTTTATGTTTTACGAAATATGTCATTTTACTCACAGACATCAACTACAAAAGCACAAAAAACTAAAAATCCTATCTTAGTCTATTATGAAATTTTGAGATTAAAAAAATAAAGTACTTCGGTATAGTAATTGTATAAAATTTCTTGACATCAATTAAAGAGCTCAATGAGTTCTTGAAATTGATATCAAGAAATTTGAAACATTATGCACAGAAATAATTCATATTTTGATCGGAAAATTGTGTGTGTTTTCATCTTGTAGTAATTTTTTTTGGGGATGAATGGAGTAATAAAGCAAGAGACAAATCAAAACACTATACCCAAAATAGATTGCCACGTACTACCTGACAAGTCAAGAAATCCCCACTGAACCAAACGAAATTAGTAAAAGTATCTCCAAAAGGCTTGCTACTTGCAATTAGTTGGCTACTATGCCTAGCCAAACCAAAAAATCATGTTCCAATAGACTTGCTACTTGGCTATTTACTCTAGTTTTGTCCCTTCTGGCTTGCTACTAGTAGCAAGGCATTTGCCTCTCTACTCTACTTTTCCCTCCTTCATTGCCCTCTATTTTTTCCCTAGAAGGAGAGAGTGAAAAACAAAACTAGAGAGTGGTGTTGGAACCCATAGGTGAAAAAGTGCCTAGGCAAAGTAGAAATGTACCTTGTTTTGTACTTTTGGCTAATTAAAATGCGTAATAGTGTTGCAGATGCTCTTAAGATACCAACTATATATCACGTAAAGGCAAACCAAATCTACACTTATAATTGCTTAAATTATTTACGGACAAAGTAACTCAAATTATTTTCCTAAAAATAAAAATATTTGCTTAAAAACCCATCACATTAATTAAGACAAAAATTTATGACAAATTAAGATTAGTGTTAGGAATTTATGTGCAAACGTTATGGACTATTAATTCAACACCCTTGTGTAGTGTTGCATATCATTAGGCGTATTGGCCTTTTTTTTTGTTGAAGTAGAATTTGCTTTGCAGTCCAACGATCCTGAAGCAGAGTTGGGATGGACTCGAACATGGGACCAATATTTTTGTAAAGACCCTTGTTTATTGGACAAGCGATGTCGGAGCTGCGGAAGAATTGAGGTTTGTTCCGTTTGTACGCTGATTGCGTATATAAGTGCTTGTATATATATCACACGCTAATGAACGACTGGAGCAGTTCAAGTTGTTTAAAACATGTTCTTAAGAGTTTTCGCAAAAAATTAATTAATTTAGATATCATTAAGGACTTGATCAGTATTTGTCCATATATATTTAATACGGGAAAAACTGAATTAATCGATCAAGCCCTTACGAATATCAACATTAATTAATTTTTTACGAAAACTCTTAAAAGAAGTGTTTTAGACGAATTGAATGACTCCAATTATTAGCGTGGGGCTCAAAAAAAATTTGTGTATAAAATTGTGTCGCTATATATGTACGTTTAAAAGTAAATATTCGGTATTTAAACTCGATATTGTTCATGAAATTAAGAAAATGGAGAACCAATAACCAATTTCGTTTTGAGCACAGAACATATAGTGATAGTCAAGTGATAAAGTTTCTCTAATTTACTATACTAGATGCCGGCCCGTGATTGTGTGTATATCTCTACTGCTTTGGTATTCTGAAAAAAAAAAAAAAAAATTCTTTACCAATACTTGTTTCGATAACACAAAAATCTAGACTACGAGCATGCACCTCGATTAATTCTGGTGGACTAATGTCTGTTAAGAAATATTGTCTCACATTATCTATGAGTGGAATGGGTGATCACTTATTTCCACAATGTCATCGTCCACTAATAAGGGACCCAATTAAATTGAAGCCTTCCATGGACTAATCTCATAAGAGTTGAAATATTGCCGAAGGTCTCAAATCCTAACCCCCAAGTTTGACAACTGGGGCAAATAATCTTTGTAAGGTCATTTATCCATAGCCAAGCGTACTGATCAGACATGCATGAAACTTAATACAAGGGATTATTTAAACACTATTTTCGATATTTTTGTCAATTTTTTAAAGCGGAAACTACACCTACTTTTGACTATATAGAAGATATTATTAGTCAAAACTCGTCCATGAGCTAGTTAAGTTATGTATAATTATGGGTAAGTTTCAATTTCGTCTTTATATTTTAAATGTCTCAATTTCATTCTTGTAGTTTAATTGGATCCTTATATTTTAAATATTCAATTTCATCCTTAAGATTTATATGATTTTTTTCTTCAAATACAAAGCTGCCCTTCAAGTTTATTTAATAACAAATTTATTATGTCTCTAAAGTTTATAAATGTTACATTTTCTTTCTTAAGTTTGATTTTATTTTAAAGTATTTTTTATGCATTCAGCTCAATGAAATTTTATAATGGTCTTGTTAACATGTGCCCAATGGGCACACCATAAGCACACACACAAAAAAAAATTCACTCTCCAATACACCTTTTACACTTTTTATACACTTTGACATATCCCTATACACTTTTCACACATTTCAATATACTTTTTAGACTTTAACATGTGCCCATTAGGCATACATTAACATTTTCCATTTTATAAATACTTCTTATAAACACTAGGTGTGTATATTCTACTATTATTATTTGAATGTAGCGTCATTGGCATCTGGCCTTAGCTAGCATAGTGGGACTACGATTGCAAATATATTTCTCTCTTATTCAAATACATGAACCAATCGTACTTGATATGATGAAACTATATCAACAAAAAGAGAGAGTGTAATTTAAAGAATTATCTATTGACTTGGAGAAATCCACTCCAACCATTAAAAAATTGTGTTTAAAAACCTAGTTTAGGGAAACACTATAACCTTATAAACTTTAGAGGCTTAATACATAATTTTATAAACTTGGAAGAACAGTTCAAATTGAAACAAACAAGAAAACTTAAGGACGAATTTGCAACATTCAAAATACAAGGACCAAATTGGAAGCAACATAAAACTATAAGATTAGATAGGCCTTTTTTATTTTTATTTACAATTTAATCAAAGATTTTGAGATTGAATCTTTTTTATAGCTAATATTTTCAGCTCCCTGATGGACGTCATTTTAAATTTCGTGCAGGTTGGAGAAACGGAATATAATGAGATTGTTGATGGTCGCAAAATTTGTTCAGATTGTCTTTCAACCTCAACCATGGATATGGAAGAGTGCAGACGCATACTCACAAGCCCACTCAATTTTTTTGGGCAAATTGGTTTGACGCTTGAAGACACTCCTCATGTTTTTCTTGTTGACAAAGATGAAATGCAGAGAATTAGAGTCGAAGAAAGATGCTTATCAACTTGCTTCGGTAATTTCCAAGATGTAAGTCATTTAGAGCTTATATATACACAATTTACTTCCAGTCAGGGCTCTCGGATTTTAAAAAAATCCACACCTCATAGATCCTGATCGAATTTCGACAATTCGAACCGTTCAATGTGTTTAAAAGATGTTTTTAAGGGTCCTCGCAAGAAATCAAAAGAAAAAAAAAATACGGAGAAGGGCTTGATCCAAGCAATTTTTCATAAAACTGTATGTTCATTTTTATGTAAAACTGTTCGGATCAAGCCCTTCCCGGTAAAATTTTTTTTTGGCTGATTTCTCGCGGGGACTTTTAAAAACACCTTTTAAATACATTGGACGGTTCGGATCGTCGAAATTTGATCCAGAAAGTGGAATACTAAAAAAATCCGGGAGCCCTGACTAGAAGTGGACTCTGTGTGTGTGTCTATATATATATATATATATATATATATATATATATATCCCGATCTAGTCAGGGGTCCCGAATCTGAGACTCATAGTTCGGGATCAAATTTTCACGATCCAAACCGTCCAATGTGTTTAAAATGTGTTTTTAAGGGTCCTCACGAGAAATCATCATAAAAAAAAACCGGGAAGGGCTTGATCGAAGCAGTTTTTCATAAAATTGTATATTCTGCTCAGATCAAGCCTTTCCCGGTATTTTTTCGATGATTTCTTGCGGGGACCATTAAAAACACATTTTAATCACATTGGACTGTTCGGATTATGCAAAAACAATTTTTGAAATCTCAAAAACACCATTTTTCTTCAATCCGGGATCCTTAACTGGATCACCGGTGTGTATATATATATATATATATATATATATATATATATATATATGTATATATACAAGAAATTTCTTATGAGGGCTCTCTTACAAAAAAAGTGCGGAAAAACAGTTGTGAGCCGTTGGATCGCGTGAAGGGCATAAGATCCAATGGCCTACAACTGTTTTCCCGCACTCTTTTTGTGAGGGAACGCTTATAGGAAACTTCCTAATATACATGTGCACGCACGCGTTTTTCCTTATATGAAGCTAAATAAATTCCAACTTCTAGCCCATTTGCCTCTGTCAAGCAAGATACTATAATAACCCAACATTGCTATATACTAAAAAAATACACTCAAAATTTATTCACTGATTTCAAATTCAGAGGATTTTTTTGGATACTTAGACTTTCCCCCATAATAACCATAAAAATGCCAAATTGTCTTTCCACCCAAAGCAATAAACAAATCTTCTTTTATTTTATTTTTTTCAATGGTAAAAAAATATAGATTAATATGTATTGTATGAAATTGGATTCAAAACAAAGTCCACAATTGCTATAAGACCAATGACCTAACTAATAACCTCATTAAGAGCAACCCCCACAGACGACCCAAAATTTTCTCTAAAAAAAGTAGTGAACAGTGCACATTTTTCATTTTACCAATCCACATCTCCAACAATTCATCTCTATTGTAATTAAATAATAATATATAATATACATATACATATATACACTCCATTATATAATTAAGAAAGAAAGAAAGAGAGAGAGAGAGAGAGAGAGAGAGAGAGAGAGAAAAGATTAAATAATTGGGGAAGAATCCCACGTCAGTTGACGCTGTCGGATACACGGAAAAGAAAACATTAAACAATTAAAAGGGCATGAACAGTGCCTCCCTAAATGGGGTGATTTTAGGGAGGTACTGTAGCATTTGTATTTTAGGGAGGGATTTAGGAAGTCTCTAAAATAGAGATGGGAGGGGTTTGAGAAGTGTTGTTGCACTTGCCCTAAAGGAAAGAAACCAACCCAACAAATGCAAGGGGAATAAACAGAAAGTTGCAACTCTTCACAAATAAAAAAAGCTAAATTAAAAACAGGATTATTTTAAAAATACTCAAACTAATAACTTATTTATTTTGAAAAAACCCCTAACAGTTGATTTGAAAAAAAGACTTCATCGCGCGAACTCGATCTTATCCCTTTTACTAAACTCGTGTAATAAAAAGCACTACTTCAATATTTCGTCAACCAACTATTACAAGCGGTACGTTTTCCTCATATTGTTTGTATAGTAATTGGACTTTTTTGATGCTGTACAGGAGGATACTGATCCCACTTTGGGGCTCTTTACAACGATTAAACTTGTGAATTGCGTAAGAGCTTTCATCAATATTCCTCTGTTTTACAAGATCTTGTTGCCTAGCTTTCATCTTGGACTTCAATTGGAACTATTTTTTTATATTATGAATTATTTATTAAAAGAATTCTGCGAAAACCAATTTTTGGATTTACATCTTCTGATAATTAAAAAAAATAATTGCATCTAAAATGCCAGTCTGTTACAATGGGTTCTTTATTTCTCCTTGACGATAACAGGTCACAACATGTTCACGAGTAGGAAATGAATTCCAAGTATCAAAAATGGCCATGGAAGTCCCTGGGACTACAAAGTGTGGTGTCCAATGCAATGGGAAGGCAATTCTAATCCTCTATGGTATGGCTAGGTAAATTCCTTTCCAATTTATTTTCTCATCTTTTGTTTGTTATTTATTATTACGATCATGAATTACCAAATTGGAGAATTCAAAGTTTCGGTTGACTGTGAATTAAATTATATATGCAGAATAAAAACACAAGCAGCTATGGCACATGAGCTGATGCACTTGTGGCTATCGAAACAAGGTGATTTCTTAATTTTCATTCAAAAAGAAAATGAAAATATTGTCTTCTCATCATACTTCAAAAGTGTATAAAAAATCGAAGGAGAAGTGAAGTGCGAAGATCATTTTCTTTACTTGTTCAAGCAGTGCTTCTTAATCCTGATTTGTTAGGTTTGAACTTTGTACATTTTGAATTTTTGATAGGTTGGGCTTCTCGTCTAAGTGACAAAGTCGAAGAAGGATTGTGCCACCTGATATCTCACATGTGGTTGGAGCAGTATGTTGCAGAAAATGAGTTTACGCAACAATTAAAAGAGTATTTGATGGAAGCAAATGAACACAATGGAGATAGGGATCGACGTGAAAAATTTCGAGAGGCCAAACAAGCTGTTGACAAGTATGGCTTAATGGCCACACTAGAGCACCTTAGAAAGCGGAACAACTTTCATCCATCCACAAGATTGGGGATTGTTAGTAGATTCTTGGGGACATAAAATTAGAAGTTATTGTTTTTATTTTAGTTTTACAAGCACTCTCTAAAATTTGAAATCATTATCTTAGCATAATCAAGTAAAGTTAAGCAATACTTGGGCCAAGTGCCCCGATTTTATAGTTTTTCATTTGGTCTTACGGTGGTTCTCAATTAGTTTAACAAGTGGGGAAGCTTTTTATTTACGTTTTTTATTCAAAGGAGGTGGTGGAACCAATAATATTGGGATCTCCATACATTCTAAGAATATCACGGATGGAGGGGATCAATTTTATGGTGGATCTACAACCGGCAAACATCAGGAGAAGAATCAGAAGCCAAATATATGAACAATGCATGAGCTCACTAGAAAGTTAATTTGTGAAAATTTGTGAGACTCTTGGAATCCAAAGGTAGTTGGATATTGATAGTGAATTTTTTTTTTTATCATTTGTCATTCCTAATCCATTTCCTCCGGGATACGGTGTGGGGCATCCAAGAACTCTACCGCATGAAGAGGGGTGCCAACCTTGTTGGGATGTCTCTTAGCGTTGTGAGGCCGTTTCCTTGGTTCCTGTTAATCTTTGTAATTTGTTTCCAAATATTAATAAAATTTTGCCGTTCAAAAAAAAAACTCTACTGCATGAACTAGCCACCACTTGCATAGTGAATTTCAGTCAATTGTTTGGGGGTAGATTTTATGGAAAGTGATGCTTTGATAATGAAGAAGATGATTGAAAGTAATACCAATAGATTTGTTGTTCTACAAAGAAACACTAGTTCTTGCTAATTGGTGTATCGAAGTTTGTTTTTGCTTGCTTAGGATTTTTGGGTTTGGGCTTGGCATTTAGGTGTTTTGGGTGTTTGATCTTGGTCCATTGGATTTTTTTGGGCTTCATCCCATTAGGTGTTTTTATTTTATTTTATTTCATTTTATCCAATTATTGGTTGGATTCCCCTCCCAACTTGGGAGTTAGGGATCCTACTGGCTACCGTGCCCAAAGGGCGACATGGCGTGCAATCCCTTTATCCAGCAGTGTTTTGGGCTCGAAAATGATTTACCACGAGCACTGCTACGTACACAGAAAGGGTACCCAGAATTGACCCCGAATTAGAAAATCAACGGCTTGGATTCATTCCAAATGAATCCAGGCCGTTGATTTTCCAATTCAGGGTGAATTCTGGATACCCTTTTCGGGTACCCAGACTTTCCGGGTACCCAGACTTACCTGATTTACCACTGTTTATGACTAAGTCCTCGTTTGGGCACTAAAAAATTGAAGACTCTCTCTCAAAAATTTGGTGAGGGTTAGCAAAATCCTCGCTCTTTCTCAAAAAAAAAAAAAAATCCAAGCATCTATACCTCTACCAATCCTTCTTTTTTTGAACGGCAAAAAAGTTTCATTAATCATTGAAAATGATACAATCACTAATAAGAACAAGGAGAAAGCAACAAAATTCATAGAATCCAATGCCTAATCCAAGACCCAAAACACGATTGGCAAGGAGCCAACCAAAATGGGCCAAAGCCCACACCTGATGGGCCACAATACCCAGAATGGAAAAAATTAACAACCCAAAGAAAACCCTAAACTCCGATCAGCACATGCCACCACCACCGTTGCAAATGGCCCATCAGAACCTCTGCCTCCAACCATCATCACCCCAATTGATCAATAAAAAAATCAACCATAATGAACTCCATCGCCACCAAAATCACCACCACCGCCACCAAAATCACCACCACCATCGCTGGCATGCCCAACTCACCATGGCCACCTGTAAAAGGACAAGCCGCTGGCATGCCATCATCGGAGACCCGGGGAACAAGCCCCTATTGTTGTCCCGAAAAAAGGCTCCACAGCCCCTCCACAAAAGGCCACACCAAGTTGCACAATAGCATCCATCGCTGCCATGCCTTTCACACCGCCACCTCCACACCTGTCACCACCAAGCACTATTGCCATCCATCCTCAACGCCAAATCCCTGCAAAACAATAAAACCCCCATCCCACAACACAAGCGTGGGCCATTCTTCTTTTTCGGCCTAAAGTGCAAAATATCCTAATCCAATGGTCATTCATTTGCCCGACCATAAATGTGTGCACCCATTTGTTTACCTATTTTCACCAAAAAAAATGGCACTATTTTGCCACATCACCATAGCAACCACCAAATCTTCTCTCCATATTACATGTGTCTAGTTTAAGATACAGGAAGAATTACTGAAAAAAATAAAATTGCAAATGACAATGAACCATTGCACAAACATGGTCATTTTTTAGGCCAAATGACACAATTCAATATTCATGGCCATTTTTTGAAAATGACTTGTGCCAAAATGGCATGACCAGTAGAATTGCTCCCATTGGCTAATGATTTTTCTTTCTTTGCCCTTGGTGTTTTTTCAAGATTTTGTTCCATTCGTTGGATGAAAAGCCATTCACCGATTTGTGGGATGTAAGGAATGGAGGAGTAAAGTGTCAAAACTTTACAAGAAACATCCAGAAAAGCAGTGAAGAGTTCCAGAATGAACCTTGTGTCTCCAAATATACTTCCATTATAGTAATATTTTTTTGAACAATGCTATGGCTACCCCAAATGCACACCGGGTGATGTGGCAAATGGGAGGCCACTTATATTTTTGGGTGGGCTCTACGCTGGGCTTCTCTCCACCACACAATCCACTTGGTGTGCATTTGGAGTGCATTTTTAGGGTACCCATAACATTTTTGTATTTTTTGGGGGGTAAATTCCCATATAACATGTTACTTTTATGGTCTTACTGGGGCCCACTTGCTCTCAATATTCTTGCATTTATGCAGTTCAAAAACCGAAAATAAAAATAAAAATAAATACTCTATACTAGCATTTATGGTTATGGCATTATTACTTGATCACATTGATTCTACTCTTTTTTCTTTTTCTTTTTTTTAATAGTTGGATGTTTGGGTTAATTTGCACGAACCATATTTTATGTTATTGATGTCAATCATAAAAATTTACCCTTGAAAGTGGAGGGAAAAAAAAAACAGAATATTTAAATTATCAGCAAATACTTGGATTGAGAATATTAACTGAATTAAGTTTTTTTAGATATATTTTTGTGAGCCAATATAGTGGGTTCTTGATGACATGAAATGTGTAACTATCATAGACAACGTAAAATAAGTTAAATAACGTTTGATGATAAAATATCTTCCTACGCAAAATAATGTTTGACAATTTTATCACTCAATACACCAAGGTGATCGATTTAGGCTTCTTCGAAGAATTGCCTCAACAAAACAACAAATTTGCAAACCTCTAACAAACAAGTTTCTAGTTTAACTCTCATCAAGAATAAAGTATTTTGAGCTATAGTCTTTCTGTAAGTGAAAGTTTGTGCGAAACAATGGAGGAGACTCAAAAGTTGCGAATTTTTTTAATGGGTTTCGTTACAACAAAATTAATAATTATATGATCTCAAAATGATCGTATTTTGGGAATCGTTATGTGGTTAATTTGGCAATGGCTACAATAAACTCATTAAAGATGATTATCATATGCACCTATTGTATGGTCTAAATTGTGCCAAATCATTGACAATTGTAACATTTTTGTGTTCCGAAACTTTTCAACAATATGATTCATAACATTTATTTGTAATATTTTAGTGTGTTTCGTAACTTTTATAAAAAAAATTGTAACTTTTATATGGTGCATTTAATACACACTCAAATAAATGGTGTATATTGTAGCATTTTCCAGTTAATTATATTGTTTTTGCTCCGCAATCGGTTGCTATTTGGCCAAAAAGGGGTAGGATACCAATAATGTGCCGTGGTACAACGGAATTATATATACCAAAAGTTCTACAACAGGTGCAATGATCGTCACTCGATCGTTAAAAGCTTGTAAAATCTTTTATCTTACGTACTATCGATTCTTATAATATGATCCATGTTCTGAATTAATTGGTACATCCAGCCGGATGTACCGACACAAAATTAAAGCGCATGTCACACAACACTAGAAGGTATCCCCATCCATACATTTTTCTCCGCATCAAGGCTCACAGTCACACCACCAAAGAATTAGGATATCCTGCACCATTCATATGTGAAGTAATGAATTGACCATTTTACCCTCCCACCTAGTGGCTACTAGAACGACCCTTTTGAATTTTGAAAGAAAAAGACATACTCCAACTTGTAGCTTGTTCTCATACGTCTCCAAATCTCAACCACCATTAATTCTTTAAGTACATATCGATTTCATTTTCACTCCTAGATTTCTCCATGTCTTCTCCTTTTTCCCCTACATACAGTGCTTCCTTCCCATTCCTGATCACACCATCACAATCTACCTTCCTTCCTTCTCTCTCTATCTCTCTCTATAGCGCAAGTGTACGCACACGCACACAAATCATCGCCATGGCTCCAAGCTTGAGCAAAGGCGGCATAGAAATAATGGGTGTTGAGGACGGTCAAACACCGTCCTCAATCACACTAGAAGGATCAACTTTTTATGCAAATGGACATCCCATTCTCACTCAAGTTCCTTCTAAGATCATCTCGACACCCTCTCCATTTCTCTCCAAAAACTTGACCAAAAACACGGTCGGCTGCTTCGTCGGCTTCGACGTGGCCAAGTTGAAAAGTCGCCAAGTGGCATCCATAGGCAAGCTCAAAAACATAAACTTCATGAGCATATTCAGGTTCAAGGTCTGGTGGACCACCCACTGGGTCGGAACTCAGGGGAAGGACATTCAACCCGAGACCCAAATGGTGCTCCTTAACAAGTCCAATTCTGGACGTCCCTACGTTTTGCTACTTCCAATTCTGGAGGGACAGTTCAGAGCTTCGCTCCAGGCTGGGACAGACGACGACGTGGACATCTGCGTGGAGAGTGGATCCACCAAAGTATGTGCAAACAGCTTCCGAAGCTGTTTGTACATGCACGTTGGTGACGACCCATATCAATTGGTCAAGGACGCCATGAAGGTCATAAGGGTCCATTTGGGGACATTTAAATTACTAGAAGAAAAATGCCCTCCAAATATAGTGGACAAATTTGGTTGGTGCACTTGGGATGCATTTTATCTCAAGGTACACCCCAAAGGGGTATGGGAAGGTGTCAAGGGCCTAGTGGAGGGAGGGACCCCTCCAGGGTTAGTCCTACTTGATGATGGGTGGCAGTCTATTGCCCATGATGAGGATGACCCCACCAATGGCCAAGAAGGGATGAATCGGACAGCTGCAGGTGAGCAAATGCCATGCAGGCTCATAAAATTTGAAGAGAATCATAAGTTTAGAGACTATGTTAGTCCTAGGGTACCCCATGATAAGGGCATGGGGGCCTTCGTTAGGGACATTAAGGAGGAATTTAAGAGTGTAGAAAATGTGTATGTTTGGCATGCACTTTGTGGGTACTGGGGTGGGATTAGGCCTAATGTTAATGGTATGCCTGAGTGTAGAGTTATATCTCCCAAGTTATCCGAAGGGTTGGAGATGACCATGGAGGATTTGGCTGTGGACAAGATTGTGAATAATGGGGTTGGGTTGGTACCACCGGAGAAGGTGGATCAGTTGTACGAAGGGCTCCACTCGCACCTCGAGTCCGTTGGGATCGATGGTGTCAAGGTGGATGTGATACATGTGAGTACTTTCTCGAACCCCCTCCCTCTTGCGCGCGTTGCTATGTGTTTTTTCTCGTTATGCATATTTGGCATCGCACGTTCCTGACACTTTTACACAACCAACTATACAACGTTTCTCAGATGTTGTGGCATGTTCTACTACTGAGTAAAACGAAAATAGTACTAGTAAATCAAATATTCAAATGCGGATCTAATCGTAGAAATAGTACTAATTGATGATAACTGCAATTTTGTGCATACAGTTACTTGAAATGCTAGCAGAGGAGTATGGTGGAAGGGTGGAGTTGGCTAAAGCATATTACAGAGCATTGACTGATTCAGTGAGGAAACATTTCAAAGGGAATGGGGTGATTGCTAGCATGGAGCACTGCAATGACTTCATGTACCTCGGAACTGAGGCCATTGCTCTCGGTCGCGTAGGTACGTATAACTATTCAAATTCAGCAGTGCTCCCGAATCCAGAATTTTCTCAGAATTTATTCACTCCCAAGTGCCACTGATTTCAAATTCTGGGTAATTTTCTAAATGGATTTTCTTGGTACTTGGAGACTTTCTCACTTTCATGGTGAGAGAAATATGTTAAATAATTTAAATCGAGAGCCGCAGCGGAAACTAAATTATTGTTACCTTCTGCCATTGCTAAATCAAGACCTGCTTACGCCAATAGATTTTCTTCACTACAAACACAGAAAACAGTTAGCAAAATAATTGAGGGTTTTTATCTGGCCTATGCCTTTTCTGTAAAATTGCCGTACTGATGAAGTACACAGACACTATATATATAGGCTAGGCAAGGGACCCCCTATTAGAGTTCTACTTCCTTATTCCTTCTATCAAGGAATATGATTGTAACTGAAAGTCCACTACTAGTCATTATCCAAAAATACTAACACCACTATGTGACATGTGAGCCACCAAAAGGATAATTATCACATGGGATAATTATGTATATGAGATAAATCCCAAAATCCACTTTCCGAAAAAATGTGGTGATGGGATAATTCCAACAAAATATTACTCTGGATGTATTATTTTGATGCTGTTCGGTTGATGGGAAAATGAGGGGAAAACGGAAGGAAAAGTCTGATTTCTCAATTCCAATTCTTACAGGAGATGATTTCTGGTGCACTGATCCATCTGGGGACCCAAACGGGACATTCTGGCTCCAAGGCTGTCACATGGTGCATTGTGCCTACAACAGCTTGTGGATGGGGAACTTCATTCACCCTGACTGGGACATGTTCCAGTCGACTCACCCTTCCGCCGGCTTCCACGCCGCATCTCGGGCAATCTCCGGTGGACCTATCTACGTCAGCGACTTGGTCGGAAAGCACGATTTCCGGCTGCTCAAGAGCTTGGTGTTGCCTGATGGGTCTATCTTGCGCTGCCAGTGTTATGCGCTCCCGACTAGGGATTGTTTGTTCGAAGACCCGTTGCATGATGGCAAAACCATGCTCAAGATTTGGAACCTCAACAAAGTAAGACTATCGTGCTCCTCTCTCAGGACCGTGGATTCTCTGTTCCCAAAATTCTCTACTTTTTTTTTTTGAAATACAACTAATTGTTGGATATCTCAAAACATACGAATCTAAGACTCAGTCATTTTTAGATTTTTATGGCACAATTTGTAGTTCATTTAAGCCATTCTTCTAACCCATTTTTTTTTCCTGGTTGGAATCTCCAAACAGTTCACTGGAGTTCTTGGGGCATTTAACTGCCAAGGAGGGGGATGGTGCCCTGAATCAAGGCGAAACAAAAGTGCCAGCCATTGTTCACACACTCTGACCTGTTTGGCTAGCCCAAAAGATTTAGAATGGGCCACTGGAGAAAACCCAATTCCCATCAATGGAGTTGACACATTTGCCATATACATGGCCCAACAAAAGGAGCTAAAGGTATTGAAGTCATCAGAAAGCTTGGAAATTTTCCTCCAGCCATTTGACTATGAACTTCTCACAATCTCTCCTGTCAAGAATTTACCAAGCAAATTAGTCCGGTTCGCTCCGATCGGATTGGTCAACATGCTCAACTCCGGTGGTGCAATCCAGACGCTAGACTTCGATGACTACGAGGGTTCGATACGAATTGGAGTAAGGGGTGAAGGGGAAATGAATGTTTTTGCATCGGAAAAGCCGGTGATGTGCCAAGTCAACGGTGTGGATGTGGATTTCGGTTATGATTATGATGATCGAACGGTCACGGTTCAAGTACCGTGGCCTAATTCTTCGAGATTATCGTTGATTAAGTACTTGTTTTGAGGTCAAAAGAAGTGTCCCTCCTCATTCCAGCTTTGTAACGTACATTTGTGTAACTGATGAAAGTTTTGTGGTGTGAAGTGTGTTGCCAAAATGATCTTGAATCTTTATTGGAAAATAAAATTACATGAATAAAAACAGGCTTTACTAGAAAATAAAGTTCCGTGAATAAAAACAGGAAGATTGATAACTTATTTCTCGACATCCAAACACGTGTAATTTGAAATAAGAATCCCGCAAAATTTTATATTTTTTGGAGGAAAGATTTTGTGAGAAAAATTATAGTAAAAGTGTTCTAGTGATTTGAATCCCATAAGTAGGAGTGTTACTAATTGGAAAACAAAATTGAACAGACAACAATTGTAGGAAACGTACAAGTTATGTTTCAATTTTCCACCAACCTAACAGGAGCATTAAGAAACATAGAAAATGGAAAACCAGCTTAAGAATATCAACTAAATAGGGTCCAAACGAGCCGAGCCGAGCCGAGTTTCGTAGATATCGAGCTCGGCTCGTTTAGTAAACAAATCAAAAATCAAGCTCAAGTTTTGCTCGAGCCATTGACGAGCCGAGCCAAGAAAATTTACTTAATGAGCCGAGCTTTACCGAGCTCATTTGCTAAACGAGCCTTAAACTCAAGTTCGAGCTCAGCTCGATTACTAAACGAGCCAAATCACGAGCTGCTCAACTCGGTCTCCTTTGCAACCCTAGATCTAATTGTGACATTTTGTGGGGAAAGGATTCAAAGGAATGGCTAGTCCATTATTCCTCACTCATGGAGTACCGTCACATAGTGCACGATATTTCAAGAACCTTTTTTACCGCACATTTATAAAGGTGTCGTAGTCGGTAAATTCATATTTTTCATGTTTCGTTCTAATTTTATTGGATGTCCCGAAAAATTTGTCCAAATTAACTTCTCAATTGTACCCGAAAAATTTATCCAAAGAGCTCAAATATTTACCTTCTCAATTTTAGCTAAAAACGCACTAAAACTTACTTAAAACACATTAATAATGGATTTAGGCACTTCACAACAAAACGAAGTAAGAGGTGCAGGGAAACAGATAGCCTTGAACTAACAAGCCATGTAGCTACAGATGAAAGAGAAGAAGCTTAAGACCTGTTTCTCATGCAAGCCTCCACAACCCCTTTCTCAAACAAGTGTCACCCCTTCCCCACGTGTCCACTCCCTCCACCTCTTTAAAACTCTACACACACAGCTCCCTCAACAGGCACCACCGCTACTCTGCCTCCCTACCACCTCTCTCTCTCTCTCTCTCTCTCTCTCTCTCTCTCTTCCACAACCAAGCTAGCTAGCCCATTACCACCACCGTGCCATGGCTGAGCACCGCCAGCAAGAACAACAGCTGCAACGCACCTCCGGGGACCCCAGGGGCATTCTCCAAGAAAAGGGTCCCTCCAAGCAACAAATTCTGGCTGTGGTTGCCGGGGTACCCATTGGTGGCTTCTTCCTTCTCCTCACCGGGCTGACTCTCACCGTGACACTGATCGGATTGGCTCTGACCACTCCGCTCTTTGTCATCTGTAGCCCGGTTCTGGTCCCTGCCGCCCTCACCATCGCGTTGGCCGTTGCTGGGTTCCTGACGTCCGGAGCATTTGGGATCACCGCTTTGTCTTCTCTGTCCTGGATCATCAATTACCTCCACCGATCCGGACAAATGCCGGAGCAGCTGGAGCAGGCCAAGCAGCGCGTGCAGGAGACGGGCCAGATGGGACAGAAGGCGAGGGAAACCGGCCAGAAGGCCCACGAAACTACAAGGACATGAGCCAAGAGATTGAGGGTCTCGGATCTTATGAGGTGCTACATGGCCTTAACTATGCATGCTGAGAAATGGGTTTCGTACTGTCCTTTTATTGTGCTGTTCGGCTTTGTTAATCTGCTCCAGTGGGGTTTATTAAACTTTTATGTTGCACTTCAGTTTCTCTTTAAATACATGCAAAAGATGTATGTAATAAAGTGGGTGGTGTGAGTGGTAAGGTGCCACCACATAGTGATCTTGTATGTCTGTTTTATGTTGCACTTCAGTTTCTCTTTTATGTTGCACTTCAGTTTCTCTCATCTCGTTTCGTTTCCTCCTGTAAACTGAGGCATGGGAAAACAATAAGAGAAAATTCAAAGAGTCAAGCACTTAACAAATACTAAATCTCCACGCATATACAGTATACCTTGTCAGGGACTCAGGGGGAAGATATATTTAGCACTCTTTTTAGAACTTGGGAGAAAATAAGGGAACGAAAGCGGGGGTAAATAATGAAGATCGCGTGGAAAAAATTTGCTGTGCTCAATTTTTTTTTTTTGCCGTCTCTCTCTGTCTCCCTCTTTTTTTTTCTTCTCAAACCAAACGGTGAGAGCGATTTTCTCTGCTTTAATTTTCCTTTCTTTTCCATTTCTTTCCTTAAAAGTTCCAAAAGTGAAATTTCTATGGCAATCCGTTGGGTTCCCATGTTGGATTGAACTGGGCTCAAGGAAAAACTATAAGCAACCTTCGAAGTTGTACTTACACTAGTAAGTTGCAACCCTATGTGACCCTTGTTAGGAGTCTGATCCGTATGAGGTTCTGCTTGTTTTTGTTTATCTAATGTGGGACTTGATCTTTTCACATCGTCTCAATAAGGCAGTTCTAAAATCAAACTCTAGGCAGGCACACATTTCTGACCTATATGTTACTTGGACCTGTGTTACTGATGTCAGCTGCGTGTACATGAAGTAGTAGATACATCTGCGTTTTGTTTCAAGGATACGGGGACACATTGGATTATTGAACTCCTTAATATGTGAATAATACATAAGTAGTGAGAAATTTGAATGATTAATATTCTTGTGATGTCTGACATGGATGTCATATTCTTATTCAGACACAGATACTATATACAGTACATTTTTAAGGATCAATGAAACCTTTCCAACTCTAGAAATGGTGTTCTAGAGGAATTGAAGCCGATAGGCAGGCCTATTTAAACATACAGTTTTCATAATTGGTAAACCGTGAGGTCCTGGTCCATGATCTCACTCACGCAAGGTGGTACTAACCGCTCAAGGTTTAACCAGAATGGAACAACAGAGTAGAACAAACTTGCTGTCTCTGTCGTCACCAAGTAAAGAACAGGATGAAATTCAGAGGTATAAGCAAGCATGCGTCTGAATGTTAGACAATGATGTTGGTACAAATAAGGACTGACTCAAAATCTTCACACACACAAAAAAAAAGAGCTTGTTCTACACTAATTCCATATTATTACCAATTATTGGTGACGAAATGGTGCATTTAAAAACGAGGAAAGTAAAAAGCAGCTAAATCTTATTGATAAAGGGTTTTCCCATGCTTTACCTCTTGAAGAAGCTTCCCGCTGTTCAGAAAGTTTTTGGGCTCATGCATCCACTTAAAAGCTCAAAGATCCACTATCTTTGTTTTTTCCTTTTTCTCATTTGGATGATTTGGGGTCTGTAAGCCAACTCATGCACATCTCGACTCATTCACTTAAAAGCTCAACGATCGACTACTATCGCCTCCGATCCAGCTAATCCCGGCGGTCTTTCTCATCCCTCCATTCATCCTATCCCTCAACTTCCTAGCCTCATCGCATCTCCCATCACGAGCGTATACATTAGAAAGCATTCCTCTGTACCTACTTTCCTCTGGTTTATTTTCAATGAGCTTTGGAAATATAATTTCTGCCAACTCAGAATTTCCATGAGCATCACAGCATGAAAAGAGTGCTCCCCAAACACCAGAATCCACTGGTTCAGGCAAGGACTGGATAAGAATGTAAGCCTCCTCCAATCCTCCGGCCATCCCAAGAAGCTTTATGAGGTAAACATAGTGCTCTACTCTAGGACTGATGCCAAAATCATCCTTCATTCTTCTAAAATATTCGCGACCTTCTTTGACAAGACCAGAATGGCAGCAAGCGCCAAGGATTGCTGAGAAAGTAGATTCATCCGGTTCAAATACGTTTTCCAACATCTCCTGGAAAATTTCAAAGGCCTCATAAGCAAGTCCATGCAAGCCTAGACCAGAAATTACTGAATTGTAACAAATGGTGTTCCTTTCTATAATAAAATCGAAAACCTTAATCCCCCAGCTCAAGAAGCCACATTTTGAGTACATGTCAATGAGAGAAGAAGATACAATTATTTCCGACTCAAATCCATGTTGAAGAGCATACCCGTGTATGTCATATCCAGGTCCCACGATTGCTAATTGAGCAGTAGCCGCTAGCAAACTAGCGAGCAATATGGGATCTGCCTTTTTACCTTCTGCGTTCATTTTATTGAACAATTTGTGCAATGCCAATGCTCTGGATGCTGAATGAAAGAAGCATGGTAATGTACACATAAATCAAAATGATTCTTGGGTTTGCCCTCTCTGATGCCTTTTGGCTTTGATTTGAGGGCATGATTCTTCAGGAAATGTGGCGGTATAGGGGGACCACTATTTCAGTGGTATTCTATGAGCAACCACTTTGTGCATTCATTGCCAAAGGTTAGGTCTGTCTCCAATCCATCTGTTTCAGTGGTATTCTGAGAGCAGCCACTTTGTGCATTTATTGCCAAAGGTTAGGTCTGTCTCCTATCTATCCCCTTCCCATACCCCTAATTATTGGGGACTTAATGGATTTTGTTATTGTTGTTGTTGTTGTTGTTGTTGTTCATTTTCTTGAACAAAATCAATGACTTTTCAGCGTTTCCAGATTGGGAGAACCCAGTTATTAAAGCAGACCAAGTAACAAGATCACGCTGTGATAAACTATCAAAAACTCTTAGTGCTGAATCCAAACACTTGCATCTTGAGTACATGCTAACAAGTGCACTGCCTATATGAGCATTAGCATCAAAACCCAATTTCAAACACAACCCATGAACCCCTTGCCCAATTTCAAACAAACTAGGATCCACTAAACTCGAGATTAGCCCACCAAGACTATACCCATCTGGCTTTTTCCTTGCGCTCTGCATCAAACTAAACAACTCTAATCCTTTATCCCAATACCCTCAAAACCCATAACCAGAAACCATTGAATTCCACAGCACTAGATCTGGATCAAGAATACAATTGAACACCTTTCTTGCTTCATCAACAAGGCCTAGTTTTGAATAACCTGCCACAAGTGCACTACTTACAATGGGGTCCAATCCTAAACTTCAAACTACGATTCCATGAATAAGTCTCAATCCTAAGAAATTAGAATTTTCAGCACAACAGTGCAAAACGCAAGCGAATGTGAAGTTATCAGGCTTTGTTTCTGAGCTAAACATCTGCTTGAAAAGACTAAATGCATTATGGGCTGCAGCGTAAGCTCTGATTATGGAGTTCCATAGGTAGACGCTTCGCTTGGGCGTTTCATCGAACAGCTTGCGGGCGGATAGAATGTTGTTGTTGATTGCGTAGAATCTTATGATTCTGGTCGCGTCAAATGGGTCATGTGAGAGATGGGTTTTTGTGAACAAAGCATGCAGTTGCTGGGTTTTCGATACTGTTTGCTGAAGCCTCCAGAGTTCGAGGAGCAGTGAACGGAATTGGATACACATTTACAGAAGATACCTATATCTCACAATTTCCATATATGATGGAGTATTAGATATGCTGAAGGTCGAAACTGCAAATTGTAGCAGCGGATGAAGAAATTACAATGCAAACGAGAGAACATGAGCTTGAGGGACAGCTATGTTACCATAAAAAAAAATCTGAGGAACGACTCATAGCGACATTCTTTGATTTGGAAAATAGGGATATTAAGGAGTGTTTCACTAAAAAAATAATTTCTTTCCAAAAATTGAGATAGGTTATTTTCTTGGGTCCGTTTTTGGGAAGGACATAGTAAAAGAGTTTTTACTTCAATAAGGACATCAACTTTTTTCTTAATGCCAAAAGGACAAATCACCTACATATTCCAAAAATGCCCCCACTAGCCAATGAAAGTGTCTAAACCCACAAACCTAATGAAAGTGCCTAAACATAAACCCTAAGGTACCCTATGAAAGTGCCTAAAATCCTTGGATACCCTATGAAAGTGCCTAAAACACTAGGGTACCCTATGAAAGTGCCTAAAACACTAGGGTACCCTATGAAAGTGTCTAAACAACTAAAACCAAATAATTGAAAAGTGCACTCTAAGTGCCTAAACCCTAGGGTATCCTATGAAAGTGCCTAAAAAATTAGGATACCCTATGAAAGTGCCTAAACAACTAAAACCCTATAATTGAAAAGTGCACCCTAAGTGCCTAAACCAAAAATGCCTAAACTCACTATACCCTACCCCAAAGAGCCTAAACCCCCTAAAATTGAACCCCAAAATTAAACACAATCTCACAATTAAAGAGACAAAATTAACTTTGTCCCACCCGAGACCCCCGACGCATGAGAGAGAGAAAGAGGGGAAGAGAGAGAAAAGTGACAGTCCAATTCAATGCTAGTCCACTAATGAATTCAAGGACCTGTCACTTTCAATGCTAGCCCACTAAGCATTCTCGTGTTCCTCCTGGGTTCGTCAGTCAACATCCGGGAAACCTGCGGCCTGCAGGTTTCGTCAGTCAACCCTACAGTGCGCGTACTGCACCGGCGAAGACTACTCCACATAGTGCGCGTGTGGTGGATTCATTAAGGGTATTTTTGTCTAGTATTGTCCTTGAGCCCTAAAATAATTTATATCAATGTATTGGAAGCATTAAAATAAATTAAGATGGACTAAACACCATTTAAAGCCTCAAACTTGGCCTTTAAACCAATTTTCTATATTTTCTTATAATATCACGTAAAAAATCGTGAAAAATCAATTTATTCTAAAAACAATTTTAGCGGAATTATTTGGCCAAAACACAACTCCATAGTTTTAACGGTCTCACGAGTCACACACATGGAGACTAGGGAACAGAGGAAAATGCATTGTATACTCTGGACACATACACACAGTGTTACGAATGAATGTGTTCGAAGCCGTTCACTAATCTTCAGCACTCCTTGGAAATACGCTTCTAGTCAAGAAGCGTCTTTTCCCAAGGCACTAGGTCTTTGATCTACTCTTCGCCGGCCCTCTTTAAAATACACTTTAGCGATCCTTGGAAATGCGCTTCTAGCTAGTAGCATCTTTACATAAGGCGGGCTTTGATTTTCTCTTGCCCTCTCTAAAAATACTCTTAGACCTTCCTTCGAAATGCGCTTCTAGTAGTATAAGAGTCTTTTTTGGTGCATGAGCAATATCAATCACTCATTATCAAACGGATAATTTTTACAGACTAGAAAGCTCCTATTCTCCATTTAGCTTCTTCTAACCAAAGATAGGCGTTGCATAAGGTTTTGTGCGAACTAAACTGATTTAATGTGTCTATCCTTTTCATTTGTGCAAGACATCCCAAACTTGTTACATTATAGAACTGCGGCGATGACAGATTTTCCTTATACTAACCGGTCTTAGGTTTGGGATGCCATAAGTGGTACTACAAGCCACGAGGCTCCTGTCTTTTCTGTCTGTCCTTGCTTCAAAGAAAACATTCGAGTTAAAACTCCAATAAATCGACTGCTCCTTTCTTATTGTGGCGGTCAAGATGAGCTTGCCAGGTCTTTGTCCCCGCGAATGAGGAAGTTAGAATGATTTCGGCGGAAGCACCAGTCAATATTCGCAAAGGCATGGGTGAGATGTTCATCTTGGAGTTGAATTTGCGATCTTGGATTCACATGGAAGAGAACAAGAGGAGGACCCTTCAGAAGAATGATATTGCTGCTGCCATTTCAAGGACTGCAGTCTTTGATTTCCTGGTCGACATTGTTCCAAGAGACGAATTGAAAGAAGATGGGCTTGGGGTTGTTCCATATTACTACATGCTGCCACAGCATGCAGTTGGTTTAAAATCTTTTGATGTCCTGTTACCCTCTTCGTCAAAGATGTTCACTGTGTTTGGTTTAGAATTTTGAAAAGAAATTTTTTGAGAAATTTTTTGTGATAGTGTTTGGATGAGTTTTTGGAAAATGTAATAATTAGATAGAGGTGTAATGATTGGAGAGAAATGAGAATTAATGATTGGAGAAAGGGTATGAGTAGAGAGAGAAAAAGTGATTAATGATTTGAGAGGTGAGAGATGGGGAAGGAATCTTTTGGGAAATTTTTTTGGAAATGTGAACCAAACAAAGTGAACCGTAATTATTAACTTCCCGCAAAGAAGGTACATATACAGAGACCCTGGTTGGCTGGTTCAGGCAGTGCCTTCATGAGCTCTCCAACGGCGACGATGAAGTCGTCTAAAGGTAGATCTGGTGGTGATCCTGCGGCGGGAGTGCAAGGTCTGGTCTAGTGGTGACCCTCCATCCACCTAGTTCCATGAGCGGAGACTGAGTTTAACATCAGCATTGAGTGACTTCTATTTTTTGTGTTGTTTTTCTGCATTTCGAACCAGTAGTGTCCTCTGAACTTAGTTTTATCCATAATAAAAAACAAGGGAAAAAAAAAAGAAAAGAAAAAGAAAAACAGCTTAATGAGTAAGATACAACTTCTAATAACCGAAGCATCAGGCAAGGCAAGGCACGACAATCCTGCATAACACAAGGCCATGCACCTAGTATTACTATCAAATTCAGTTCAACTTTTTGGTAGTAATTTCCCGTTCTACCTGGTAGATTTGATTCGTTTTTTAACTATAATTGAATGATCATTGCAACTGCAGTTGTGGTAGAAATTGTTCAGTAAAAAACTATGATGCCATGGGGGCAAAAATCATGCGCCAATTTCAATCCTCTGTTCCATTCCTTCCTTTTTCCAAAACTTGGCCATTAGCAACCATTTGCCAATATTGCAAAATACTTCGAACTAAAAATGACGAAAAAGGAATTTCAATATATTGCTTTCCCAAGGACAGAGCCACATTGTGGCAAGTGAAGTCAATTGAACCCCCACTAACATGCAAAATTTCTCCAATATAGGTATTGATTAAAATTAATTCATTACGGATTTGATCCCATAGATACAAATATATATATTCCCAGACTAACTAGAATTGTTGCATTTGTGCATTAGACATTGAAAAAAAAAAACATTTGCCAAAAAAGGAATTTCAATGTATTGCTTTCCAAGGACAACGCCGTCAAGCCACATTCTGGCAAGTGAGGTCAATTGACCCCATAAATAAAAACAAGCACAATACATTTGCACATAAAATGAAGACTAGGAATCCTCTTAGCTCAGTAGATCAACGTTTAAATTTGAAGTTCAAGCTTAATCAATCGTTATCGCAACTTCAATCCTTAGCTGTACGATGCAAGGACTATAATCCTTCTACGCTAATCTGAAATTCTACAATCTAATCCACCAAAAGTACAACTTAAAGTGCCGAAAGATACAAGGACGGAAGGGGATCAAGGAATACAGGAAACAAATTGTACATCAATGACTAGGCAAGCTTTAAGCACCCACTCCAAATTATGTAAAATTTGCCTTTGCAGGGAAAATTGCCTGGGCCTGAATCGTAAATCCTAATGGGCACCCGTATGGCATTCCATCCACATCAAGATGGAGGATGTGCATCTATCATAGTCTCTTCTTTGATCTCGTTTTTTATTCCGTCGGCAGTATCCCTGAGTAACAAATGAAAACTTCCACTCAGATGAACAGAAAAATACAAGCCAGGAACTAAACCAGCAGATACCACATTCAGCTGAGTTCCTTCCTGCTTTAATCTCAATAACAAATAAACCGAAAAGAAAAGTTACAATATAGAACGAAATAGTAAAGTGGGAAGTTGTGATAGCCTTGCCCTACGCCTTGCACACTCAAAATGAGGAAACAAAAAGCTCACTGCTGTGTGTGTATGATTTTTGTCTAGAAATGCGTGTGGGGGATAAAAAGGACAATTAGTGACACATCAGTATAGATTTGTAATAGTCAAAATATCTGCAGAAGGAGACATGCACATGCAAAAGTTGTTATCTTAGCAATCAAGATGACGTAACCTGCAGCATCTCTTGGAACGTGAAATTAGCAATTAGGATAATTTAGTCTTAAGCAAAATCTTTTTGTTGTTTGCAATGAAATTCTCACACCCCAACCAAAAAAGAAAGCAACTGCAGAAGTTTACATGCACAACTAGGTGTCTTGGTCCATTTGTATCTTTCTGCCCTACATTTGGGAAGAAAAGGTTCCAAGTACGTGTCTTTGAAAGCTTTCAGGATCGGGTTGCACAAGAACATATATTCAGGAATCAGGATACAAGCTTCAATGCCTTCGGTTATTCTACAAAGGTTGTTTGAAAGGAGGCCCTAAAAACTTTTTAAGTGCCTTGTGGATTAACATTTTTCAGGCTCTCAAATTTTCACGTGTCTTGATGAACCTAATAAACTGGTCTAACAGAAAGAGTGGTAATTTGTCCTATCAATAGAATTAAATTGATCTGCAATCTGAATATTGATCTGCAGATGAGACACTAAAGCTTACCTCATTTCCGTTTTCTCACCAGGCCAACTATTGGAGTTTAAGCTGTGAAACCGAGGTTTCTCATCATCATCATCGGCATCAGATTCATACTCCTCTCCATTCCATATTCGCTGTTTTGGTCTTCGATCCATGGCTTCTTCCGCCTACATACAACCAAATCCTCCAATGAGATTGATGTACAATAAGGGCAAAATTTACAGTTGATCTGGAAAATTTATCAAGAATACAGGGCAGTATGGCAAACCTCTTCGGGTACTTGAGTAATGGGCGGTGTTGTCTGAAATTGTACACTAGGCGCATTCGGCAATCTCGAAAGTTGCTCAAGTAGCATGTTCCTGGAAAAATTTAAAGAAGTTGATATTCATGTTAATCTCCAGTTACACAACAGTAATACCCAGTACATGGACAGAACATATGGTGATAAAGCAACCGACTCAAAACCAATTGGCAATAAGTGGAGAGGCCACCCAGGCTCATGTACTAGCTTTGGAGGTTATAATTGACCAATGTGGGACAAGATCTAACAATCCCCCGCACGTCCAGCCCTTGAACCGCACACGAAGATGTAAACAAATGATTCAACACATACTACAACCATCAACCATCAACGACGAACAAGAGGGAAACCGACCATCAATGACATAGAGTCTTGTCCAAAAGCCTTTGAAAGCCTAGCTACGATACCATGTTAAAGCATCCAACTCAAAACCAATTGACAATGAGTGCAGAGGCCGCCCAGGCTCATATACTAGCTTTGGAGGTTATAATTAACCAATGTGGGACAAGCTCTAACAGGATTCAGCAACCATTACAATTGTTAAGACTCGATAATTAAAAAACAAAAGCAACTGAAGCAAATAATAAGTATCCACACTGGTATATGGTACTATATATCAACAGTGTTTTCCACCATCATTGACAGAAACAGCACTGAAGTTGGTCAGGATGAAAACTGAAGAACGCCATGAAGATCAGACACCCATTAGAAGGGTGCTAAAGCACAGACAAACAGTGAAGCAGAGGTACCACAAAGGCCGACCAACAACAATATCAAATGATATGTTTTCCAAGGAAGAACAAAGGAAGGCCAACAACAGAATAAGGCACAAAGGTTATCTGTCAGACAGGTGCTCTCGCCAGCACACAGAGTTGGTTTTTTTTTTTTTTTTTTGGGGGGTGGGGCTCTTAGAGGAGACTGACTTTAAAAATGGAGAATGGAATCATAATGGAGAAATGGAATCATAAAGAGATGTTAAGGTCCTAATGGAAAGTGGATGCTTCAGCTGGAACTTTCTACAAGTATACCTCATCAAATTTGCCAATTTGGTACAAAAGCACAACACATTATCCTTGGGATTTTGCTATAACTATTAGCTCAATTGGTCATATCACAAAATCTAAGATAATTTCATATTCATGAGAAAAGAACCAAGAAGATGGCAGACTTGCAATATTTTCAAGGAAGAAAAAGAACACTATTGGTATGAAATCCATATTCCAACTGAGGGGTACCAGACCATGACATCCATGAGCATACAATTATCAAAACATCACCCTCTTATCTTATAATAGCCCATAAAGTGCTCCCCATAGCACAAAAAGATGCTTCCATCCACCCTACAGTCTACAAAACTACAAAACAAGTGTGGTGAACCATCAAGCGCCGACTATAAGGTAGGCCTAGACAAACACTATTTCAAGCACAAGGAGATAGAAAATCCACATTGCAAAATTGGAAAAGTTACTTCGAATTATATTGCAAGTCAAGCACCCATTTCCTGTAAGTCAAATAAATTGCTTGAACAATTGTCCCCCCAAAAAAACATTTCAAGAAGAGACTATACATACATGTCTCTGTGTGTGTGAACTTATTCCATTGACATCTAAAAAGCAATAAAATAATCCTGTTGTCTGACTCTTACCAATCGACCAAATAATTCTAGACTTCCAAAATCACGATCAATAGTAAGGAAAGAGACATTGCGGCCTAATGGCTTTCCCAAAATGTACAATGTTCCAAACATGTGATACATCTTCAGCAAGTTTATGTGCTCGATCTTTAGCACCACGCTTTAGAGGAAATAAATAATCATCAAACAAAAGTGGGACCTTAGCTGTGTGCTTGAAACTCTAAGAGAAATCCTAACATTGATACCTCTAGGCAATGATCCAGGCATCTGATAGGTAGCTAAACACTATATTGCAAGATTTCCATACAACCTCTAATTAACTGATAACGCTCATCATCGCATAGTCTTCTTGGGTCAAGAGCATTCATGTATTCAAAATTAGTTTGAATTCTTGCAAAATTGTTGCAAAAGCCAGCAACAGTATAAAAAAAATTAGCTTTCTAGCTAAAACATGTTAAATTTTAGAACAACTGACATAGCACATGTAATGTAACATCTCATTCAGTATAATATGACCAACTTGTCATCTAACAACTTTTTGGACTTTTAGAGCGGAGCCGAGCTAACTAGAACTAATTGATGCTACAAAGGTCACTTGTTATTACCTTATCTTTTCCAGATCTTTGGCTGAGTTCAGGTTCTCCATGGGCATTGGTTCAACATGAAGAGTGTAATCAGGCCCGAAGTATTCATAGTACTCATTGTACGGCAATTTATTATCAGGTTCCACTCCCACGGCAACTGCAGTCTACAACCATGTAAAAGCTGAACTTCAACACAAAGGATTCCACAAACAAAAGCTTTGAAGTTAAATATGCACAGAGAACTAGAGAAGGCAAAGAGAGAGAGAGAGAGAGAGAGATAGACCTCATAACACCAGCAGCGGGCAACATTCCGAATAGTATAGCCTCCCCCACCCAATACCATCAGAGGGACATTGAACGATCTAAGAAAACGAAGGCAATCTGCATGGCCTTTGACAGACAAGTTGAAGCACCCCAATCTGTCACCAGCCAATGAATCTGCTCCACACTGGAGAACAACTGCATCCGGCTGGTAAACCTCCATTACTTTTTGGATGATTGGCCGAAATAGACCACGGAAACTTGTATCATCAATTCCATCATTTAAGGGGACATTTAGCGCATAGTATTTACCACGCCCTGCCCCAATGTCTTTAATATGCCCAGTTCCAGGAAAGAAGTCTCCAAATTTGTGGAATGAAACAGTCATAACTCTATCCGTGGTGAAAAATGCCTCCTCAACACCATCTCCATGGTGGACGTCGATATCTACATACAGTACCCGCTGCCCAGTAACAATAAATCATGAATCAGGGACATTGACATCCACAAATGACAAAACAATCAGCAGTCAATCATATAAAGCTCAAGGCATCTGGAGCCACCCAAAAAGCACATAGAGAACGTAGCATTAACATAAGTGGCACAGTCACAAACTAAGTTGTACCGGAAACCATAAACGCTTATCCATAACAATAATTCTACAACCACACATTCACACAAACACTACACATATACTCACATTAATGTATGGGTCCCACACACGCTGGACAGCTGGAGGTATAGTGTGTGTGGGTCCCAATGTGAATGTGATTGTGTAAACGTGTTTAAGTTTGGTTGTAGAATAATTGTATCCATGAATATAGTAGTAGCATTTGTTTCTTTAGAAAAACATAAAGCGAACACAATTGCATCAGAAATTTTTTAAAAAAAAAAAAAACTGGTGAGATCCATCATAGTAAGTTCCAAGACCTAAAAGAAAACAAAGACATCATACAGCCCCAACAATTTCTAGTAAAAACTACCAAGCACACTACATTATAATCAAAAGCGGTAAGTGGGGTGTGTTTACCACAGCCTAAAAGCAGCAGCTTATGATAGTTTTTTTTTTTGGTCTTGGAAGTGTTGGCACATCTTTTGCTTTGTGCTAATGGGTCAAAGACCATTTTAAAATAACTGAGCAAACTGATTTCTTGGAGGCTCAATGTTAATTAGTTCGGCTTCTGTGCTTCTAAATAACGAGTTTTTACCACAAGTTCAGCTGCCACAAACACCACAGAGCATCCATTGAACCCATCATTGAAGGATATATATCAGCTTCCACTCATGTAAAAGCTAAGTCACAACAGGTTGAATAAACCCTGGAAGTGTTTGCTGCAGCTTAAGTAACCCAGATAATGACTTTCTTTCCTTCATTGGAAATTGTGTCAAACTTTCGGTTTCCAACCAAAAACTAAATAAAAATGGATTGAAAGTTTACTTGATCTTTTCAGAATCAGTTTAAAAAAAAAAAGAATCGCAGAAATATTCTCTCAACAATTAAACCTTACTATTTTCCTACCTTATTTACTTTCAAGGAACAAGATTCCAAACCACCAACCAAACAAATTCCGGCTAACTGTCACATCAAACAGGTTTTCAAAACAGAAACCAAACGAGGAGTAAAAATTTCTAGAATTCTGATGCTTTTTTTTTTTCAATAATAAACTTTTACCATAACTACAGCCACAACAAACAAACTTACACCAAGTAAAATGCCACAATGAACATGTCTCTCAGTTAGTTCTCATGAACAACCAAAACTGCTTGGTTCGAGCTCATTTACACTCGTTAAAAGATTGGTTTTTACATAAACATATGAATTGAAGCTTGTTAAGCTTTCAAATCAAATTGGAATAATCTACTACTCGGCTCCTAAGTTTGAAAAACGCAATTTACTAGAGGTCGGTGATCGATTTGACTAAAATTTGATTGAGTTTGGCTCGCTAAAAATTTAGGGTCGGCCCACGTCTAAGCCCTGCAAGCCCCTGGGCTGGTGTAACCAATAAAAAACTTTTAATCCAAATACTATAACCCAATTCACCATCTTTTCCCTAAATAAACTTAAGTAAAAGACTACATTATTTTTACTTTCTTTACTTTAATTTATTTAATGAAAAAGTATCTTCCTTTTGAATCCACTGACATCACCTAAAAATCAAAATTCAAATCACATCAAAATCTAGATTTAGTTTTAGTGCAAACAAAAAACTGCACATTTTTCTCCGAAAGTAATGGTCTTGAAACACAATCTTGCTCTCCACATAGAAACCATGCAAAGATGGAGTTGCACTTAGCAAAATCCAAGGACCAATTACCGGCACTTTTCATTTTGTAAATCGATACTTTTCTATAAGTCATTTTGCTATACTTACCCATCTTTTTGAGAGACAGATAGGGGTTCTTGGTCCCAACCTTGATTTTTTGGTCTAACAATGTGAAACCCACCTCAGTCCCGATATACTTTGGGAGAACCGATTATTGAGAAAAAGGGAAGGGTACCTTTCTCGAATATAGTAAAAACCAAGCACTAAAATGTAGCCCGATGGCACCACGGCTGATGTGACCCGAATATGGGTAACACTCGCCAAAAGGGGATCGATTGAGATTCCCCAAAGATTTGGAAGCGAAGCAGAGTTCCACTCCAGTCGACTCGGCTAAGCCAAGGGAGGAGCCGTTAGAGGCTTGGTCGCAGTGTTGGTATGGCGGTAATTGCAAGGCAGAGCCAAAGTCTTGACCTTGCCCGATGGCGGCAACGACAAAACCGATGTAGACCTTGGCCATACCTTCGAGATTATTGGAGGTCTAGTGGATTGGTTGCTGAAAAACAAGGCATTGTAGCAGAAAGGCGCTCGCGGAGCAGCATCGTTTGACACCATACCGTTTTCCTTGACTCACATGTATCTTTCTTTTTTTATGACTTGTTATTATGAGGTAACCAAGCTTGGGGTTGGGCTTGGACAACCCAAATATCAGGGCCGCTGTGGCTAAGTATAAGCCTAGCTTGAATATAATTGTAGTAGGCAGTTCGTGGTTGGCCTTTGACTCGACTATTGGCTCTACTCCCATTATGCTTGGTTTAACTAACTAGTGACTAGAGATGGCTACATATCAGTTATCACAACATAAACCAAACTTCTTCATATCTATTTGGCAGTTGCTAGAAATTCTAATTCCAAACATGAAAATGAAATAGATATAGAGATGGAGAAGAAAAACATACGTACCCTATGAACCTTGAGGAGCTCAAGTATCCCCAAAACGATATCATTAACATAACAAAACCCCGACGCCTCCGATTTCTTCGCATGATGCAAACCCCCAGCCCAATTCAACGCAATATCTGCATCCTGCCGGTTCAACTTTACCGCAGCCCCAATCGAACCGCCGGTCGAAGCCTGGCAGAAGGAAAACAGGCCGTCGAAAACCGGGCAGTCCTCACCCACATTGAAACGCTTGAGGTTGCGGGCGTGGGTGTGGTCGTGGATAGTCTCCGGCGTGACGGAGGAGAGGAAGTCGACGTAGTCGTCGGAGTGGAAGCGGCGGATGTCGTGTGGGCCGGCGGGGAAGGGGCGATTGATCTCCATACGGCGGTGGAGGGAGTAGTGGATGATTAGGTTGTGGGACATGCGGATGCGGTGGGGTTTCATTGGGTGGCCCTGGCCGTAGTAGTAGTCGCCGATTGAGGGCTCGTAGAAGTAGGTGACGCGGCGTTTCTTGGCGTCGGGGTTGGAGGATGGGAGAGAGGCTCCGCCTAGCACTGACGAATCGTCCATGCTTGAGACTCTCTCTCTCTCTCTCTCTCTCAAACACACACACACACACACACACACAGTCGCTATGTGCCTTTCTCTTCCTTCTTCCGTCTTCCTTCCCCCCTCTCTCTCTCTCTCTCTCTCTCTCCTCAGATGAACAAAAGTCGATGCTGGGAGTATTTATGCATTTAGGCCTGTTGAGATTATAATTGGGATCGGTTATAAACTGTGATTATTAATGAGGTGATAAATTATTGATATTTGTTTTTATACGTGATTAGATTATAAGATTATTAATAACACGTTTGTTTTGTCTAGAATAAGATTTAATAAATAATATTTTTTCCAATACCACCCTTACTTGAAAACAAAATTTTTATTAACTATGGTACTCTCTTTGTCTAAATAAATATAGTAAAATTTCGTGTCTAGTCTTTCTCTTCTTTTTTTTTCTTTTTTTCTTTTGCACATAAAGTAACTCTTCAAAATATTTTTAAGTGTATTTACTGTGTTCCCTTAAAAAAATTGAATTCTTAAATTTGAATAAATAAATTATGATGAATGGAGTATTTTTTTATGGAATCACTGTCATTTCTCAATAGAACCAAACTCCCGTGCAAAAAATAGGCAAAGGGCCTCTCAACAAAATAATATTTTGTTTTTTGCTACTAGACTACCCAGTATCCATTAACCATTTGGTAATTTTCTACAGTGGTCCAATTCAAAGAGAGAGATGTGTAACAATAGAGCAATCTTTCCAATCCCAGTCCCATGGGATAGGATTGCTAATACTCAACCCCCCTTGGAATGGGTAATCTCCTGATTTTGTAGAATTCACAATCTCATAGTATTAACAATCCTTCCATTTTTTGCTACACCAAACAAGATTTTAGAGGTCTCACAAGATTCTCAATCATATCCCATCCTCCAAACTTGGTACTATCAAATAGGACCTTAAAGAAAAAAGGCATGACCACCGATGGTAGCCTCATGGGCAAGATTCCTCACATTTTGGGGAGACTCAGTTTTGAATCTTATCGAGGCAAGGGATTGTAGATACACATTTATCCACGCGTATACCTAGGTCATTCTGTGGTGACGGCATGTCTTTACGAACGGTAGCTATGGCTCAAATCGGACATTCTATTGGTCAGTCTGGAGCCCCTATAATCAAGCCTAATGGAATTGCTATGCTGGTTGCCTCTTCCCCCCTTTTTATGGTTCAAAAAAAAAAAGGAATGATTGAGACACTTGGATTTGTCATCCGACGGAGTCATGGGAAAGTAAGCTTTTAAGCAAGTTGGGCCGAGCTTTGTAGTGATCGAGGTCAGCTAGCTCAATCAACCAACGAGCCTAAAAATTGAGTTTGAAATTAGCTCGTTCGTAAAAGAGTCAAGCTAGATAAAATTAGTTAGACTACTCTTGAAGACCGTAGATTTGTCGTCGAACGGAGTTATTGGGAAGTAAGTTTACACACAAATCGGATCGAGCTTTGTAGTGATCGAGGTCTGCAAGTTCAATCAACCAAAGAGCCTAAAAATTGAGTTTGACTCAGCTTGTTTGTAAAGTAGCTGAGCTAGATAACATGTAGTTGGACTACTCTTGGAGACTGATTTCGTCGTTTACTAGCTAGGCCACAAATGAAGTTAGAGCAAAGCTTTGTAATTGACCCAAAATAAGTCGATATCATTCGACAGATTTCAAACTTGAGACATTACAAGGAATTAGGAAACAAACTCATAAGTCCTAGGTAAGGGTGGAAATGAAAACAAACTCAATAGTTGGGTCAGATGTGTCAAAATTAATCTAACCTATTTTATGACTTGAGTGTTAATGGGTCTCAATTGGATCAAGTTAAATGACCCGATAAATTATAGGCATATCTCATCACATACAATAACCCTTATCCATCTCCTTTCTCATCACCCACCCACCCAGCTATTGAAAACCAACAATGAATGACTCATAGGCCTTAACCATCATGCCAATAACTTGAGTGGAGTTCGATGAAAACTTGTGTAAAGGTAAGAAAATAAAGAAAAAATTGTTAAGGATAAATTTGAATTAGGGAAGCGTAGAAAATAGTGGGTTCATTTTGTAATTTTTCTAAAATATTAGGTCTCTACTGCAACTCCCCCCCAATTCTTCCAATTGAAGAACCAAAATAATATTTTTATTCAAAAAGTGAAAATGAAGAAAGTAACTATTTGCACTTGGGGCTGGCCCAAGGATTTGGAGTACTCTAGGCCTGGCCCAAGGATTTGGAGTACTCTAGGCCTAATCTAAAAAATGTTTTCTAAGAGTACAACACATAAATAATTTTTCCAATAACAATCACAATACGAGAAAACCAAAAATATATATAAAATTCTACTAACTATTATATAATATCAGAAAAGTCAAAGCATAAAGTCTCCAAATACATATAACGCATGAGTATCACTAACCGGTAATCAAATAACCAATATGAAGTAATTAAGAGGGGGAGCCTTGCATCACCTAAATGCCCAATGGTTATTACAATTGTTTAGGCTTTTTTCTAAGTAAGATTGGGCTTTTTTTTTTTATGGTTCAAAAAGAGTCCTACTCAAACTTATTATGAAAACATATGGGAGTGCCCCCAAAATTTAAACTTTTTGGAGTGCCGATTCCATAATTTTTCCTCCAAATTTTCTCTCCAAACTTCCCCCCCCCCCCCAAACTACCTGCATCACTTTTTATCCAACATTGGTCTCATTGGTAATAATTACAAAAACTAAATGAATAATTTGAAGAAAATGTTAGGTTTATTGGCATTTTCAGGGTTATGTCAAGTCTTTCGGAGTCTGTAATTCGGTTATTGGGGTTTGGGAGTTAGAGTGCTTAGGAGTCGCGTCTAGGTGCTCCATTCGAGAATTTCAAGCTTCATGATCAAGCCATCGCCAAGTCAAGTGCTTAGAAGCTCAATCCAAGGAGGTATATTCTTGCATATCATTTGTGCATTTAGACCATTCAAAATAACATGTTTTAATATGCATTAGGTTGTCTTATTAATACTTTATTTGGATCTTACATTTAAAATGAGTTAGGCATTAGGATTTAGCTTTGAGCTTATTGCGTTTGCACGCGTCTACACGCGTCTGGCTTTGTCTGTTGAGATTGTGCTAAGTGTCTAAATCCTGACGATGCGTCTACGTGCGTCTACACGGGTCTGGCAAACTCTTTAAGTGGCCTAGTGTCTTGTTTTGATTGGTTGTATTGGGGAGCACGAAAATGTGAGCTATAAAAGACATTTTTCACTCATTTTCTCACAACCCACTTGAGAGAAAATCAGCCATTTTTAGAGAGAGAAAGTCTCATCTCTTCTCCATCTCTTCTCTCTTTTGTGAACTTGATGATTTGAGCTTGCTCTTCTCATCTTTCTTCAATCTAGAGTCTTCCTCTCCATGGATCTACTATAGATTGATTTTAGTTTTCAAAAACTTTCATAAAAATCAACCTGAAAATTGTTAGAGGATTTTGCTTTGAGGTGATGCGCTCTCAACAGTCAACATTGCGTTACCTTTAACCGCTTAGCACCGATCTAGGAGAAAATTATTACCCCATAAAAAACTAGGAAGATATAAAAGGGATGTGATTTTCACACCACCAAATTATTATTACCACTTCCTTTATTGTCTTTCAGAAATTCTACTAAAAGACAAAAACTGGGTGTAGGTATTAACATAGGAGTGTGAATATCAATTACCTTACAAAATCTACGGCCTTTATAAAGTATCCAAATATGTTATCAAACAAGAAAACTTTCCCAAAAAAACGTTTACAAAACTAGAAATAAACGGTTCAGATTCGATTTCCTGTGAATTTGAATTGTTAATTTCTCTTTATTGAATGTTTTCGGTAAACTCTTTCGAAACTCCATCATCCCTGTTTGGTATCATAGTCTCTCTCTTTACAAAATCCACGGCTTTAATTACGAGAGATCCCTTTGTGGTATCATGGGGGTCTCTCTCTCTCTCTCTCTCTCTCTCTCTCTCTAATATATATATATATATATATATATATATATAACTATATAAATGGTATGTTCGTTCTTATTATGCATCTCAATTGTGGTTGTATTCGATGGATGAAGCGAGGAGATCCAATCCAATTCAAGCTCCTTGTGAGGAAGTCCGATTGCTTCTTTGGTGTCGAGGTTAATTGCAATACAGCGGCTGGGTAAGCTCTTTCTCCTTCACAATTGTTAGAGGATTTTGCTTCATTCTTTTACTGCTAGTTCAATTAATTAATATTCTGGCTACCTTCTTCTGATCAACCTGAAATTCACTGCCTTTTTGTGTTGAATTTGCTACATCAGGAGGAAATTGCGTTTTCCACCCTTATTAATTTCGTAATTTCTTTACTCTACTGGACCCAAAAAAAAAGGGCAATGCTAAAGAAGATCTAATCTACTACTGTACTATTATAAAAGCGGCAGTTTGAGTTTATCCCTATAAAGTTAAATTACAATTATACCCTTTATTGTGCTGCTTAATGCCACAATTTGGAAGCTGTTCTTTACCGTACGATAGGCACAAAACAGCCGATATATGTTCCTTCCTTACTTTACCACTGACTCACTATTTTTTTTTTGGGTACTTTGGAAATATATTAAACTAGAGGAGAAGAAAAGCTGCATCAAAGGTGCAGAGAGTTCGTTACAAACCTGAGATAAATTAGCCAAGTTAAGACAAAACATGAGAAATCATTAATCAAGAATTAGCCTAGTGCTAAGTCTATCCCTATTCATGTACTCCGTTATCTCTAAGGGAGGCTGATAAATCACTGTTAGGTCCTCAAAATGTTCAGCTCCAAATCTTGCAAGGAAATCAGTGCATTCATTTGCTCCTCGGTAGATGTGCGTGAGTGTGCTACTAGTCCGATTGAGAATGTACCGACCATCATGTAAAATGTTAATCTGGGGGTGATTGGGATTAGCACCTTCATTGAATAGCACAACAGATGTTTGAGAATCGGATTCGATCTGAATGTTGGTGAGTCCTTTCTCCAAAATGATTATTAACCCTCTATAAATGTTCCAAATTTCAGTCTCAAGACTTGACCTTGCACTCATCTTGTCATAGTAGCCTAGCTCCCAATCACCAAAAGCATTTCAGAATATGCCGCCAAATCCCGCTTTGCCATTGCTCTCGTACCATCATCCATCAGTGTTTAATTTAATTGAACCTATTGGGGGAGGAGACTACAGAGTTAGTCAATTTCTTGGAGGGCCAATAAGAGAAGTGGTTTTAAAGGCTTCCACGATCTCATTAGCATAGGACTGAAGTACCTTGGAACTCGTTTCTGGCACCGAATCAATATTATCAAAACTCTTTCTATTATGGTCTTTTCAAACTTGCCAAAGAGTGGTACCGAAAAGGATTTTCCAAGGTACATCATTCCTTAAATGTAAAATTCTTTCTTTTTTAAAATTAATCGAGATCCAATTTTCAAAGGAACCATTAAAGCCACTTCTCATTTGCTGACCCGAAGGAATGATGTCCCAATGCTCACTGGCTTTGGGGCATTCCTTAAAAAAGATGAATCAATGTTTCGAGAAAGTTATTGCATCTTGGACATGAGCCATAAAAAGTTTTAAACTTTTGAGGCACTTTCAGCTTCCAAAACCACTTCCATCCCTTAACATCATTGCTCTCCTCATTTATAAAATCATAAGCATTCGAGGCTGAGCAGTTTCCATTGTGAAAAGCAACCCACGTAGGATGGTCCACTGCTTGGGAGAAAACCGGTAGCGCAATGCTAAGAATATCATTACTCACTTCATTGTTTAGAAGATGATCAATAATAGTTAGGTCCCACCTACCATTATCAATTATCTCCTCAACTTTCATGTGATGATGGATATGTAACCCGCGAATTCTATCTGCAATAGGTGCATTTCCACCCCACCAGTCATTCCACAAATCCACAATCTTTCCATCACCAAAAGACCATTTGGTCCCCATTTTGAGAAAATTCCTTGTATGCATTATGCTCCTCCATGTATGGGAGGCATTTCTGTTGCAAGGCCAAGATTGTTTGTAGTGATTTCTTAGATATTTATCTCTTAAGATAGTGGCCCATAAGCTCTCATCATTGTTCACAAGTTTCCATCCAAGTTTCGTGAGTAAAGCTAGATTTTGAGTTTTAGCTTTCTTAAGGCCCAAACCCCCTTTGTCTTTGCTTCTGCAAACACTATGCCAATTGACAAAGTGAATTTTATTTTTGTCCGGTGTGTCCCCCCATAAAAAATTCCTATTTATACGATCCAATTTATCGCAAACATTGGCCGAAAGGTGCATAGTTTGCATCGTATAGCTAGGAATGGTGGCAGAAGAAGCTTGAATGAGAGTGGCTCTATCCACTAACATGAGAGTGTTCGACTTCCACCCGGCAAATCTACTCCGAACCCTTTCAATAATGTGCTTAAAGTGATCTTGGTTGGTTCTTTTGTGTAGAAGGGGGACACCCAAATAACGCCCCAGGTCGTTGGTAAAAGGTATCCCACAACAATTACTTAGACCCCTAGCTTTGTCACGAGGAATATTAGGGGAAACATACATCTTAGACTTAACAAGGCTGACGGTTTGACCCGACATGGCACAAAATTCCTCAAAGGTTTTCATGATGGTGCAACAAGTGGTTTTATTAGCATGGCCAAAGAGAATGAGGTCGTCAGCGAAGAAAAGGTGAGAAATCGCCTGAGAGTCTTTAGCAACCTTAATACCTTTCCATCTCCCGGAATCACATTTTTCGTCAATGAGAATGGACAATCATTCCATACAAAGGACGAAAAGATAAGGGGACAGGGGATCACCTTGTCTAAGGCCCCTCCTCGGAGAGAATTCTTCCAGAATTTCTCCATTCCAGAGGATAGAGGAGCTAACACTCCTGACACAGTTCATAATGAGAGCTGTCCAATCTGGATTGAAGTTGAAAAATAATACTAGCAGCACACTCACACATCCACCGACTCAATATTGGCCAACTTATTAATACTCCATATAACAGCAAAGTACCATCTCGTACATGTCTTATCTACTAATCGTGCCTCATTACAAGGTCACACACATGTAATCCAAGCTGTTTATTAATTTTAAACTACACTTTCAGGTATCTCCATAATAAAATAACATGGATATGAATATCTTGAAGCACTTGATCTAATATTTCAATTATCCTTAAGAATTCACGAATACTTAACTTCTAAGAGGAAAATTGAAATGTTGAATGAAGCACTTACATGTATCCTTAACTCTTTATATTTATTTTTACACATGCACCTCAAATAATCTTGGGGACAAACGCATCGCTCACTTACGAGGGTCTCAATTTAAAATTAAAGCCAAGCTATGCATAAGTTGTTCTAAAAGGATTTGATAGCAATTAAAATGTTTTCTTGAAAAACAGAGCATCTAAATCCAAAATAATTGAAAAATTCAAATAGTAGCGTACAAAAAAGGTAAGGAACCTTGACATTTTTATCTATATTAAACAACAAATAAATGGTAAAGTATACAACAAAAACTCCTCCAACATTTTAAAGCCCAAATAGCACCATACAATAGCAAAAAAGTATGTTGCTACCAAATGTTTGAGAAACATTACAAATATGATATTTACCCCAAAAAAAATTTATTTGGGAAAAAACATTTCAAATATGACGCCATCAAAGGTTGGTTTTCCATACACAAGAAGACGTTATATAAATAGATTATATGAAATGTTAATTGTGAAACAATCGAATGGTTAGGATACAAACTACACGTAGCACAATATACACAAACATACAAACCACACCAAACTAAATATTTTCGGTTTATTAAGTCTCAAACAAACCAAACAGATTATCTCTAAAACCAAACAAAAACCACTGATATGGTTCGACTTTTCTTCCAATTGTTTTGGTGGGTTTTTATCACCACTTCTTTCTATAGATTTTCGTTTGATGGAATTTGTATCTTTAAACGAACAACAAATGAAAGAGACGACTGATTTGTACCAACAAAAATATTCATTGGCAAAGGAGGCAAATGATATTAATAAACGAATGAGCAATTCTAGAAGCCAAATTGTATCAACTTGATAAATGTCAGTAATTTCTTGCCCAAATGATTTAATGGTTGGCTACGTCACTCGACTATTGATAGTAGTAATTAGCAATGATGATCAATGGTGATAATTTATTTAATTATTTCGAATGCAAACGGGAGGCGAGCCACCGACATCCACAAGTGATAGAGAACACCAACTCTAACAACAACAAAAAGAAACTTCTACAATGACGCAAAGGTAAATGATGAAATTTTAACTGACCAAAGACTAAGCTATAACCCTAATGGCGAAATTAACAAAACTTATCAAAGTTAAGCATGTGCCAGTAACTAGTATACAAAAATTGCGTCTTCCACCCTTGAATTAATTTCGTATTTTCTTTTTAGTGAAATTTTTAGAGTTTATTACCATTAAGGTCAATCACTCATAGGGTACCCTAGGATTTTAGACACTTTCATAGGGTACCCTAAATTTACACTGTACATTAAGAATTTAGACCGTATATTTAGAATTTAGATTGTACAATTAGAATTTAGACCATACATTTAGAATGTACATTTTAGAATTTAGACCATACATTTTTAGAATTTAGAATTTAGCACTTTCATAAGTACCCAAAGATTTTAGGCACTATCATAGGGTACTCTAGGATTTAGTTTTAGACACTTTTTATAAGGTACCCTAGGATTTTCATAAGACACCCTAGGGTTTAAGTTTATGGTGCACTTTCCTATTATAGTGTTTCAATGATTTAGGAATTTTCATAGGGTACCTAGAGTTTAAGTTTAGGCACTTTCATACGATTTGGGGGTTCAAAATTTAAAATGTAAAATTAGAAAAAGGGGGGGAGAGAGAGAGAGAGAGAGAGAGAGAGAGAGAGAGAGAGAGAGAGAGAGATGAGTGGAGTTTTTGGTACATTTTTCGAAAACTGATGGAGCTTGGCATGCATAGCCCAAAAAACTGGACTTGCTCGTGCTTTTCCCAAATTTTTATGTGTTAGAATTTCACTATATGACAAAAAAGGTGTGGATAACAATTTGGGGTTATGAAAATTAATTACCTAGAATTTTAGATTTGGACACCACATTAGATTATTTTTCTCCCACTCAAAAAACCACCTCTCACAACTGCGCTCAAAATGTAGACCGATTAAAAGCAAAATGTTAAATGTTGATTTTTTATGTCTTTATTCAAATTTTTTTTTTGCATTTGTTAGTTTTGTTAAAATAATAATCTAGTTTATTTTTTTCTTTATTCAATTTATTTTCGCAATTGTTAGTTTTGCGTCGATTAATTTTTTTCTTCCAATTATTGACTCATGAAGAATCTAAAAAGTAAAAAAAATCATCAACGAAACTAAAATTTCTTTGGATCGATAGAGACAAAAATAATCCAATAATATTAAAAAATTAATTTTTTTTATCAAAATGTTTACTTTCTTGATTTCTGTCATTGAGGCGAACCAATGATCCACAAAATATTGTCGCAAAACTAATGAATACAATTTTTTTTGAATAAAGACAAAAAAATAAAACTGGTTTATTTATTTTGCCAAAGGACTAGCCTTTGTAATTCACTAGGCCTAATGAGCTAAAATATCATACTGCCTCCATTCCAAAAAAATTAGTGGTCCGCAAAATAAGACTTAAAGTAATAGGAGTAGAATCTATTCAACAAAATTCAACTTTTCTTTCCGTAAGTTACTACATATCAGTAAGTTATGAGTAAAAGATTAATTCTTGAGTAAATCGCCTAGACACTCCTTGAATTATTTTTCTTTTACTCAGACACCCCCTAAATTAAATAAACCTACGAGGGCACCCCCACAACTATTCAAAACTTTACCCCAAAACCCATTTTGTCAACCTTCGGTTTCAAAACTCAAAGTTCCAGGTCATGTTTTGATGATCCAACCCATTCAAGTTGTTTAAAACAAGTTTTTAAGGGGACTTGCTAGAAGTTAACTCAAAATATGACTGAGAAGTGCTTGATCCAAAGAGTTTTTCATATGTATTTATGTATGAAAAATTCTTTGGATCAAAAACTTCCCGGTATGAAAAACTTTTTAGATCAAGCACTTTCCGGTCATATTTTTAGCTGATTTCATACAAGTACACTTAAAAACATGTCTTAAACAACTTGAATGGGCTGGATCATCAAAACATGACCCGGAAGTTTGAGTTTTGAGCCCGAAGGTTGACAGAAGGGGTTGAGTGGTGTCTTCGAAGGTATATTTAGTTTATGGGGTGTTTGGGTAAAATAGGTATAGCTCAGGAGGTGTCTATGTGATTTACCCTTAATTCTTTGATAAAAAGCATTCTTTTAAACTCTCACTGTGCAGACCGAACAATCTTTTTTAAATGAAGGAGTGCATATTTGCTTACATACCGGTCTAAGACTGTCAATAAAATTTTTGTTATACAGAGATATCGGTTTATACATTACAAGTTGAAAAAACACTCTATTCCAAAGAAATTAAATTTTCTACCATTTTTTATTGGCACTGTACGTCAACATTCATTGTTGAGCCCTTATCTAACCTTTATTGAGCGGACCGTTCATCTATTGAGTTCTTATCAAGCTAAGCCGAGCTTTGGCTACCGAGCCGAGTTTGATATTCTAGCTCGAGTTTATCTTAAACTTACAGAACTGAGTCAAGCTCGAGAGTGGCTGTTTCAGCCCTATAAACCAATTCCTAGAGTCGCCCAGAGACAACTCTACCATACATGCAGCAAGGTCAAGCGACCTCGCTAGGTTCAAAAGATGCATTGAAAAAAAAATGTAGATATAAATTAAATTTTCTTTAATATTGTCAGTGCTAGGTTACTCATGCGAGGTTAAAATAAATATTTCGAACTGAATTTGAACCAACTCGTTCTTAAAGCCCAATATAATATAACACACATTAAAGCCCAACAAATAATGGTCAAGTGGATTTGGTCACGTTCATTGAGAAGAACATGTATAAGAGTGTTGATAATGGAGTTGTAATCCAACGCTTTCAAAAAATAAGAAGACTCGTGTTGAGATATTATAATATATTGGCCTGTTGGAGTATCTTTTTGTCAAACTATGTAATGGATATGTATCTTTTGCCTAGTCGGAATTTTTTTTTTGCAATACAACTTTTCATCATGGATACACTATGTATTTTTGTCAGTACTGGATAAAAATCATGGAGTCGCCACCAGTTTTCTTTGATTTTGCATGCTTCTTGCGTCCATAGTTTGCTCACATCTCTATTCTTTACTCAGTCACCGAAATAAACCTGTTGGTGGTACGTCATTTTGACTTCCTAGTTGTTACCGTGTTAGAAAAGCAGAATATATTAAGGCTGCGGCACTTTAGCAGCCTTAATAACTAATTGATGGACTTCCGTTTAAAAGCACGTCAATTGTTGAGCTGGTTACTGCAAGCAGAACACCAATATTATGAACCAAGAAAGCCTATATTGGACCCGAAGAAGACCAAAAATGGAATATCTAAACTAATGGAATATGAAAACTCTTGCAAATGCTTTTTGAGTGTTGTAATAGTCAGTCTCGGAGTTAGGATTTGTTGAAAGTTCCTATTTCGTAAGAGTTTCAAAACTTTATTGACTAGTAAAAACTCAAATCCAATGGGTGTGTCTTGTAATACACCAAGGGTTATGAGTTTTTAAACCAAAACATAAAATGGTTTGCCAAAGAGGTGTGTCTATTGTGAATAGACACGTAGGGGTTTATAAGTACTTGGACTCCTTTCAACCACAACACACAACGTTACTCTCTCTCTCTCTCTCTCTCTCTCTCTCTCTCTCTCTCCCTACCTACTTACTTTTGGGCAACCAAACTGGCAAATCCATCTAGTGCATCTGTTGCATCGTACTAGATCTCAGTGAGTTTTGCATTGTATCTTGGAGTCGTCTGCGATTGTTAGAACTTGCACGAAGGGAGCACATAACAACTTTAAGGCAACATCTTTGAGGTGCCTCTACACAGGCCAATTATCTTAACCTTTTTTTTTTTTCTTGGTTTTGTTCCTATTTAATTATTTGTATGAGAATCGTTTTTTCCAAAATCCAATTCTTTAGACAAAGAGTTCTCGATTACTAGTATTTTTCCCATAATAGGATTTGAATCTGGGAGTGACGCTCTTTAATTGAAGTCTATTTGTGTTACGTGTTGTCTGTGAAACTATGAAGAGGGAAGTCACATGTACATAAATTCATAGAATTAGATTTTGTCATGGCTATTGTATTTTAATCAAAAGTATAAAAGCAGTTTCTCTTTTGGGTGTCCAATTAAAACCATTGAGATACTATGGTTGCGATCATAACCGTTCATTGTTTAAAATGCTATCTATACATTAGCAGTTAAAGGTATAAAGTTGTCCAAGTAAAATAGGTGCCTAATCGAATTACGTTAGTGCAAAAGAAATTCCGGTTTGAAACTGGAGAGGGGTGGCACCTAACCCACTCCCACCCATGTGGCTCTGCTACTGGTAGTAGTTACTTTGCCCTTGAGTTTTGCAAAGTTTAGGCTAATATATTGACCATTATTCACTTCAAGGCCGACTTTGCACATTTTGGATCCTTGGCAAACTTGTAAAAATGGGTCCTACACAAATTAATGTAATAAGAATAATTTAAGCGTTAATATTCAATTTTCTTGCTTCATATGTCAACCAAATAATTTAAGCGTTAATATTCAATTTTCTTGCTTCATATGTCAACCAAATAGAGTTCATAGAAAAATTAAAGAAAATCAGAAGTTTATATAATTCCTTTACTATAGTTATACTGAGAAGTAAAGAATGCTTGTTCATGTTTATAAGGTTTTAGGTCCGAACCACGAGAATGAAGAAAATCCAAACACGAAAATGGAGGAAGATTGTCCCTTCGTTGTTTCATAAACATTGATTATTGTAGTATTTAAAATGAGAAATCAGTTCAAAGTAAATACATTTAATGGATCAGTATAGTTATTTTGACATAGTTCCGGTGTGGCACAACTATGAAGTCAAATATTTCTTGGTCACAACGGATCAGTAAAGTTGGAAGGGTCTTTTGTTTTGTATATATATATTTTTTGATAATTGGGTGTCTGTGTGCATCTCAACTTATTTCGGGACTTTTAAGCTAACGATTAGTCAAACCTCCAGTGGGAAGGGGTCTAACTGAAATTTTCTTATTAACCAGTGTTAAAGTTAGACCTCGTTATTATCCTACATTACAGATTTTCCTCATTTATAACTTGACAGTGTGCTGCAGCGGCGTTCGAACATTGAGAAGGGATATCTTGTAACAGTAGTTTGGTATTCCGCAAAATGGAACTATTAGTTTTCCGATCAAAACATCAAGAACTTAGCCTTCAAGATCTTCCATCTGAAATCCTGGTTGATATTTTTCTGAAGTTACCTGTCAAGTGTCTCATAAGTATGAAGTGTGCAAATAAGCACTGGTGGGCAGTGATATCTGACCCCAGATTTATAGAATTGCAATTTGAAAAGGCAGTTAAAAACCCTGGTCATCTTTATATCTTCTTCAAGGAGTCGCCCCCTTACATATATCTTGCTGAAAGAGTATCAGATTGTACCGAGGCCATGAAAATTCCTCGCGCAGCTTTATACCATAGGATCACAAAGTACCAAAAAACCCGCTCTATGAACTGGTCCACATCCGGAGGCTTGGTAGCGATTTTAATGCGCACTGAGAATTGTTTCTATATTTGTAATCCCATTCTTGGGGAGGAAATAAAAGTGACCATGGGTCCTTATTTTGGGAAGAAGATGTTTTGGACGGCTTGGTGGGGATTTGGTTATTCCTTTTCCACCAAGGAATACAAACTTATTCTCTTTGCAACCCCAATATCGCAGGGGTTGACTCAGGAAGAAAAAGAGGTTGTTCTCGGTGCCATATACACACTTGGTTCTGAATCTTGGAGAGAAATTCCTGAAGTCCCTTTCACACCTGCGGGTTGTGGACATGTAGACTGTGATGGGACTTTCTTTTGGTTGATATTTTATGACAGTGACGAAGAAGTTGTTCCAAGAAGTCACTCGATTGCATCATTTGATGTCGGGTGTGAAGAATTCAGGCTTTGGAAGGGTCCCAACACAGATATGGATGAAGAATCTTGCCGGACCTTGTATCTTATTAGGGTAGGTGACACCGTAGGATGTGTGAAGATGATGAATGATAGAAGCCTTAGTATCTGGATATTGAGGGACAAAGTAAATGAATTTTGGAATATGGAGTACACCTTCGCACAAAGAAGAGTGCACGTCCTGGGCCTCTGGATGAACCGCGATTTGTTTTGTTATGAAGCTCCTCATTTTTTCACTTATGATTCCAACAATAAGCAGTTCAGAGCCAAGCTGCAGTTACCTTTTCATGAAGAATATCCAGATTGGGTTCCACATCATGGAGTTATTCGTACACATGTACTCTGTCTAATCTCGCCGTGGAGAATAAAGGCGATGGGAAACAAGTTGATTGGGGTTTCTGCTAGGAATTCAATCGTATGTCTCTCTCTCTCTCTCTCTCTCTCTCTCTCTCTGTTGCATATCTATCTCGCCCAGTATGTATTTATATATGCGTCTATGCACATGTATATTGATTTAAATGTATATGTATATGCACGTTTATTGTTACTTTTGCAACCTAACTTTGTACGAAAATTACAACCTCCTATCTCTCCCATACGATCCCAATTTCAACACCGTTTTATACGGGAAAACTTCAAAAAGCCTCCAAACTTTCACCACAATGCTTCATAGGCCTCCAAACTTAAGGAAGTTTTAATTAGACCTCCGAACTTCATACATTTTAATCAATTACACCCACGCCGTTACTTCCCGTCAATTTCCTAACGGGAAATGCTGACATGGCGCTTTTGAGGGAAATGCAATCGTTTTGGAGGGTAATGGGAACACGTGACCCACACCGTGGCAAAGAGATGGCGTAAATACACAATAAATATCCCAAAAAACACATTTCCCCATTTTTACTCCAAACCGAAAAAAATTCTTAACACTTCATTCGAATCACAAATATATTGTTGTTTAATCCTTCATCGACCGTGAGGAAGACGAAAATGGGTTGGATGATACGAGAATCTATGGTGATCCTTCCACATATGGTACGTTCAGGGCCGGCCCTATGGAGAGGCCCAGGTCTGGGCCCACCCAAAAAAGCTCATTTTTAGGGCCCTAAAATACAGGGATATATTAAATATTAAGTATGTCTAAGAATCTAATAGATAGCTTTGGGTGGTGTAGTGGAATGAATTGTGTTATCTATATGGAAGGTTGTGTGTTCAATCCTCTACTCCTAAATTTTTTACATGAACAATTTTCGAGTTTGTACAAAAATTTGTTTTAAAACAATAGGGTGGTGAGGTGGGAACCCGTGACCTTTGGTTCCCACACCATTACAAACAATGTGCCATTGTACTACAAGGCCATTTTGTATCTTATGTCAAAAATAATTTATATAGAAAAATTAAGAGGCCCAATTTTCAAAACATGACTGGGGCCTTATAAATCTCAGGGCTGGGCCTGGGTACGTCTCTTCAGGAAATGTTCCATTTAGTTGTTTATCGACCCAGTCTATTCAAGTAGTTTCTCCTCCTATCCGTAGACATATTTTCTGCTTTAGAAAATGCTCCATTTAGTTTATCAACCCTATCTATTTACTCCTTAGTTGCAGTATCCTACTATGTAGGTTTCCTTCGGAGAAGTTAGTAATATCAGAACACGGGCTTCTGCTAATATATTTGTTGCTTTCATACGTTAATGGAAGGGATGGAGAGAGACAATGGCTGTAGAGAGAGGATGGGGATATATACATACATAGAAAAGAAAAGATAGAATAAGAAGAAAGCTGAGAAATATTAAGAACATAGGTCATAGAGGGACATAAAATGTTACAAAGAGAAATAGATAAAAGTGTGGTGTTTCTTTCTGGTTGTGGAATTGCTTAGGTTGCAAAGCAAGCTCCCGAATAGCAAACAGGCAGCTAAAGCGAGGCAGTTGATTGCCGAAGGATAAAAGCGAATAGCAACCTAAGTTGGGTTTTAAGATGGGAGAGAGAAAATGAAGAAGGGAAGTAGAATTTTAGGGTTATTTGGTGTGGGGAGATGTTTATATAGAGATAAAATGAAGGAGGGAGTCCAAAGGTGGGAGGTGACCCATTGAATATTTTCATTTCCCTCCAAAACGAGGGCCAACACGCCATGTCAGCATTTCCCGTTAGGAAATTGACGGGAAGTAACGTGTGGGTGTAATTGATTAAAATGTGTAAAGTTTGGAAGTCTAATTGAAATTTCGTTAAGTTTGGAGGCCTATGAAGCATTGCAGTGAAAGTTCAGAGGCTTTTTTGAAGTTTTTCCGTTTTGTACATCCATTAAAGTTTTAACCATTGAAGGCCTCTGCATAAGTTCTATTCAACAATGACTTCAGTAACATAAGTTTCTCATCCATGTCCTAGACATAGGCTTTCATCCTTTTATCACTAAGAGATAATTTTTTGTGGAATCCTTTGTCACCGGTATTTTTTTCAAATAAAGACTTTTTTTATCAGAAAAGGAAGATATATTGAGGAAACTCGATAAGGGTACATCGAGAAGAGGGGGAAGAGAAATCCAACCAAGGTTGAATGAAAGAAAAAGAAAGGGAAAGAAGAAAACACCAAAAGCACCAAAAAGCCCCAAAACCAAAGCAGCTACCAAACAAACCCGGCAAAGCCACCCCAACACAGCCCTTAGGTGCCAAAAGCACGACCCTAAACTCCTACAACCCAAAAAAAAAAAAAAAAAGGCGAAACAAACCCTAACCACCTCCACCAAAAAAACCAAAAGGCACCAAACACTCACAAGAGAAAAAAGAAAACCTTCCATAGATCATCCATTAGAGAGGGTTCTTTTAAGATCAGATTCAAACATTTCCTTCAATAAAGCTTCATCCCCCGGAAGAAGGTTAATCTCGAGAATATTCCCAGTGGTTTTAGAAGCTGTAAAATCTTGCTCCAATCTTGTCTCGAAATTGCTAATATCCTCTTGAGTCAAAAGTGTGTTCCCAAAAACAGAGTTTCGACTGTCCCCCAAAGAAAGAGATGCATCAATTGGAGCTTCCACATTCTCCAAAGAATCTGCCACCTCCTCCATCGATTTTGCCACGTTCTCCACAGAGTTTTGCGCTTCAACCGAAGCAGACGAATCCTTAGTCAAATCAGCCACTTCGGAAACAAGATCAAAAGCTTTGGAATGTGAAGCATCTGAAGCAAGCCCAATGGATTCTCCATGTGGAACAAGCCCTAACCTTGAAAGCTGATAAGAAGCCTATTAAATTAAAACTCATCATATAAACTTGAATGCTTTAGCTTCAACTAACAACAATAGGTTTACCGTGATCATAAAATTATTACATATGGTGATTGGATTTGCAGACACTAGAAAACATAGCTGATTTTGAGAAAACATTGAATGAGGTATGTTAGATGATGAATAAAATAAGCCCTATCTATGTTTGACCTATTGCAATTAGCTAATTTGTTGGTGTAAGAAGTCTCAAGGATTGGAATGTAGTTTCTTTCTTAAAGCACACTTGATCTATTAATTCTAGTTGTTCTAAGCATTAATCTTTTTGGTCAAACGGTAATAAGAACCTAGTACAAACAAATCTTTTGGGGCTCTCAATATCCCTTCCGATTGCTCCTTGTTTTGGAGAGAGATTCTGCAGCTGAGACGTAGTTCTAAACTACTAGTGAAACATGTCATTTGGCAATGGTGAAAGCACTTTTGTTAGGTTTGGTAGTTGGACCAGCCTACCACATGGTCCTTTGTTTGAGTTTTAGGGAAAATTTCAAAACAGAACGGCTTTGTTCGGATGCTTTTTTCAGCAGATTTTTGAAAACATTTTTTTAAAACTGTGTTCAATACAGTTCTCCAGAGAAACAGAGATGCAATTTTCAGTTTGAGTGCAGGGCCCACTGGGTCATTGCGCAGAGACAGATATGGAGAGAGAGATGCATTTTTTATTTTGTCAAATAAACATCTAGATTATCTTAAAACTCATCAATGTCACCCTTACAGTCAACTTTCGGCAAATAAACTGATAGATTTGTTGACGAGGATGACACCAAGCCATTTGGAGGGAAATTGGTCACTTGGAGGAAAAATATCCGCCAAAATCCACTTCTTGTCACGCCCCATGTTGGTCACCAGCAGAATAAGACTTGACTTACTGTAATCAACCACCACCAAGTTCTTTATTACACTTAAAATATATTTCATTATTTATAGGCATAAACCATGCGATCTTTTCTTTCTCATAAACACTCTCCAAAAGTGTCATACTTCATACAAATATTACAAAGACGTACAACCCTTACTTTTTCTTATAGTAAAAAAAATTACAAACTAGTGCTATCAATAAGCCAAGACAACCCTACGCCAAGCTATGTACACAGTGGACTGCTTCAATCAACCACCATCTCAAAAGTCCTGCCAAAATCAACAAACTGTATGGGGGTGAGCTATTTTCACGTGTTCACAAACACTAGCATTACATCAATATAAGCTATTAAGTAGGCAAATAAAAATAAAACATTTAGGAAGCAATTTCTACCCAGCCTGTTGAAGAGACACATAATTTGTTAATACCATTTAGCAATGACAACACTTCCATGTCATGTGCACTCAAAGAATTTCCATGAGAACACTTCCATATCACGTGATTTTAAAGAACTTCCATGTCATGTGATTTCGAGAATTTATAGCAATGCTCCCATGGTATACTTTCAAGTCTTTCCTTGGCAACACTTTCATGCCACGTGCTCAAACAAAAACAACAAGCAATCTCAATAATCAAGATATTAAACCAGAACGCGTGTCCTTGCCACATGAATAAGATAATCCAAAACCCCTCCAGAGCTAGTCTCATAGACATGCTACTATTGCTAGCACAAAATTATCAATTCTAGAGTAAATAAAAAAGCGATTGTTTAGAAAAGCATAAGCCATGTCAAGGGAACCCACCTCGCCGTATGATCTCGTGAGCCAAGTCTCACGCTCACCTTTTAAGCACACTAGATGGTTAACACCTAAAACACAATTTTCATTTGAAAAGCTATTAATTCCCCTTTATTCATATATATATGGCACGCAAAAAGACATACATGCTTCTATCAAATTTATCTAGAATCAATCAAAAAGATTTTCTAGAGTAAATCTTGGTTAATTACCGGGACACCTTAACTATATCTCTTTGTCTCGGACACCCCTACAAGAATTTTCCCTATGAAGAGACCCCCTCTATGTATTAATCCTATCATCGAGACCTTTTCCGCCAGCTCTCCATTGAGGTCCATGGTCCCTTTAACCTAATGTTGCCCTAAAAAGATTTTTTCCTTCCAGAATTGCCCTCCCCCTATATCCCCCCTATAAAACTCATTTTCCCCTTTTCCTCCTAATCTCTTCTCTCCCCCCCCTCTCTCTCTCTCTCTCTCTCTCTCTCTCTCTCTCTCTCTCTCAGTCGTATACTCCCTCCTCCCTCCTTCTCACGCCCGCCCCCTAAACTCAGGGCACTCCCTTCCCCCCATCCAATGTCGTCTCTAGTATTGCACATAGCACTTACAGTACAATGTCAAATGAGGATGGAGTTGGGGCTCCACTAAGAACAGCCCTAACTGATTGAAATGTGGTTAGAAGATTCCTGGGGTGTGTGAACTACAATATATGGGTTCATTCAATGTCTCTTCTTAATCTTTCAATGTATCCTAAAACCCTAATCCCATTATTTCAATGTTATACTTTATACTGGGTTGCCTCTTATAGTTTTTAGGGTTTTTTGGACTATGGGTTGCCATATATTTTGTTTCCTACATATATGATCCAGTCAGGGATCCCGAATCCGAGATTCGTAGTTCCGGATCAAATTTTCACGATCCGAACCGTACAATGTGTTTAAAAGGTGTTTTTAAGGGTCCCCATGAGAAATCATCAATAAAAAAAAATACCGGGAAGGGCTTGATCCAAGTAGTTTTCCATAAAATTGTATATGTACAGTTTTTGTGAAAACCTGTTTGGATCAAGCCCTTCCCAGTATTTTTTTTTGATGATTTTTTGCATGGACCCTTAAAAACACATTTTAAACACATTGTACAGTTCGAATAATGCAAAAACAATTTTTAAAACCTCGAAAACACCAATTTTTCTTCAATCCGGGACAATCTGGAATCCTTGACAGGATTGCTGGTGATATATATATATATATATATATATATATATATATATATATATATATATATATATAGGAACCCCTTCCTATCCAAACCACATTTTGCAGACCTAACGTGTTTTTATTTATTAGCGTTTTTATGAAAAACTACTCCGATCAAGCCCTTCCGGGTTTTTTTTTTCAGATTTTCAAAAACAAATTGGGAAGGTGGAGGTCTGGACATTTTAAAATCTGGGAGTTTGGATGTGAAGTTTTTTGTATATATATATATATATATATATATATATGAAGAACTTTCAATAAGGGACCCTTATCTAAAAATACCATGCGGACCTAGCCTTTTTTTGTGTTTCCGGACCAAATTTCGACGATCCGAACCGTTCAATGTTTTTAAATTGCATTTTTAAGGGCTTCCGCGAGGATTCGTCCAAAAAAAAAATACTCGGAAGGGCTTCATCTGATCAGTTTTGGTTAAAAACACTATATAAAATTTGGCTCGAAAAGGTGAGGTCCGTATTTTAACTTTGATAAGGGTCCCTTATTGGAAGTTCCTCCATATATATATATATATATATATATATATATATATATATATATATATACATACAAGAATTTTCCTATGAGGGCTCCTTCACAAAAAAAAGTGCGGGAAAACAGTTGTTAGCTGTTAAATCGCGTGAAGGGCATAGGATCCAACGGCCCACAACTGTTTTATATATATATATGTATATATATATATACATATACAGAACATATCCTATGAGGGTTCCCTCACAAAAAAAGTGCGGGAAAACAGTTGTGAGCCGTTGGATCGTGTGAAGGACATAGGATCCAACGGCCCACAACTGTTTTCCCGCACCTTTTTTGTGAGAGAGCCCTCATAGGATATGTTATGTATATATATTTATTTATTTATTTTAAAATTTGGTTCCCGTTTATGTGTTTTGTAGGGTAACAATAAATGCAAGTTTTTCTTCGAGTGGGCTGATCTTGCCACTTGTGAAAGAGGTAATGATTTTGGAAATTGGATAGTTAGGAGGAAAATAGAGTTGGAGAAGAATATTGAAGAGTTGCCTAAGCAAATGGAGGAGATGGATTTTGGGTTTCGAGTAAGGATGAACCAGAGGCAAAAAATGGAGGAATGGTATCTAATGAAGATTAACTGCGTGATCAAAAGAATGAATGACATGGAAGCTGAGTTCGCATTGAAGGTGGAAGAGTGGAAGAACAAGGAGGATTGGCAAGGATTGGAAAGGGAAGTGGTGGTAGAGAAGAATGAGGCTTTGGAGCTTAAGACGGAAGAGGTGGTAGAGAAGAATGAGGCTTTGAAGCTTAAGATGGACGAGGTGGCAACTAGGAATGACGTTTTGGTGAAGAGGAACAAAGCAATGCAAGATGAGGTTAAGCTAGCCAAATTGAAGATGGTGGTGTTGATTGCAATGGTGGTGATTTTGGTTGGCATAGGGATTGTGTTTTTGGGTGGTCGAGGAATGTGGTACTTGCATTATCTTAGTTTAACGTCTTTTTAAACTTACGTATTTTGTTTAGGGGTTCGGAGAAGGTGGATCGTTTTGTAATTCTAACATGCACTTGAATTATGGTTACCCTTTTTCTAACTTGGTAATGCCTGAATCCCTTGGGAAAATGCTAATGAACTGCAGTAATCCCATATGTGCAAATGGCCCTACTTTGTGTATGAATTGTGTATTGAACAATGAACTTGTTAATGTGGTAATTGCTTTAGCCTGCCTTTGATGTCACTTGCTTGGTTGAACTAAGCCATTATGTACAAAGGAATTACCAATTTGATTAGAAGGGTCATGCATCAAGTTTACAGGAAAAAATGGTAATGCAAACTCATTATGACCAAAACTCATTACTTGGAAAAACTGCCAAGTGGCAATGCAAACTCATTATTCTTCAGAATTTGCATGATTAGCAGGAAAAAAAAAGAAAAAGAAAAAGAAAAACAACGTAGAACCAGTTAAAATGTGGTTGTGATGTGTTTCACCAACAGAAAAAGAACCAGTTACAAATTAGCAGAATTAGCAGCAGCAACACATCGCAGCCAACCAAACACAAACAGAAGCAACTAAAACCTTCTGTGACAATAAATCACATGAAAAATTTGGTAGTATAAATCATTGTAACAATGCTTTCCTAAAGACAGTATTTGCCCCACCATAGGGTGTGCACTCACCTTTAAGATACAACGAAACCGAACTCGAGGTTTTTTCTGATTATGTTTGCACAAACGAAGAGAGACAAAATATTCGCTCCATGAGAATAACATAACCAAGAACTGATATTCAATTTCTTGAGAATAACTGAACTATCAGTTTGCCTAAGAATCTAAAAATAGAGTGTGTAGAGAGAGAGAGCAATTCGCTATGAAATTTTTGATACCATGAATGACTTTACAAAGAGTCTATTTATAGATTGTTTTTAGTAGACACTCATTAGGAATAGTCATGTCTTTTGAAGACAATTAACCATGAAGTCATGCCTCTTTCTAGGCACCATTTCGTGAATAGCCATATCTCTAGAGGACATTAATCCAATTACGAAGAGTCATGCCTCTTGAAGGCACCCCATGTTCCACATTCCATCCTAACAATCACATCCATTCCCTATAAACACAACCCAATCTAATAGGTGTTTTAACGTTTCAATAAAGTAACAATTTATGTGTTGCAACATTTCACATAAAACATCTCTCAACATCTTTTCATAAAACTTGTAAGGGTTGTGCTAGTGAACACCCTTAGGGTGGCCACAGAATAAAAATAAAATGCATAGCGCCGGTAATGCGCCGGTTAGGCACCCCATTTTCGAAAAATGAGCCTATACCCAAAAGATTTTTTTTTATACATAATATTCAATATTGGTCTTGTTTAATAGATGCCGTCGAGTAGATTTTAAATATATATATATTTTTTATTTTTAGTCATATAAAATAAAAGTTATAAATATTTTAATTGTAAAAAATAAATTGTGAGAAAGAAATGAAGAGACAAAAGTCAGAGAGGGAGAGAGAGAGAGATTGGAAGGATGGAGGGGGTTGTCAGGGAGGAGACAGTGGGCCTTTATGTGTACAACTCCTGACTTTCCTTTGAAACTAGGGGTGTACACGGTTCGGATCGGATCGGATTGGCATGAATCCAATCCTAATCCGCGAGTCACGGTTTTTAGAAAATACAATCCGTGTCCGGACCAAAAGTCTCACGGCTCGGTTCCAATCCGATCCGCGAGTCACGGATCGGTTCCGGTTTTATCCACGGATTACATGTTATATAAGACATTATTATTTACGGTAGTCGTAATCTGGCATAAAAATAAATCAAGAAGCATCTCAAAGTACATTATTCAAATTCTATAAATACTAAGGACACCACAAGTTCACAAACACAGTAGTTCGTAACAGCTAATTCCTATTTTGAAACTAACACATCAACTTGAAACAATAGGAAATCAAAGTAAAGAGCTCCCGTAGCTAATTAGAGAAGATGTCTTCGTTGGAATCTCACACTAATGGGTATCAATAAAAATACACATCCAAGTTTTGAAAGAGATCACAATTTACCCCCTAGTCTGTGTAAAATTATGTGTGTGTATATAGATCTATATATATATTTTAAAAAAATTATATATAATAAAAATCTCACGGTCCGGATCGGTTAATCCACGGTTTCGAAATCAAAATCCGTGTCCGAACCGCGAGTCACGGTTTACTATTTTTTCAATCCGTGTCCAGACCATTAATCCATGGTTAAAATAAAAAACGCACGGATCGGATCGGTTCGGTCCGGACCGGATTCACGGTTCACTAGTTTTTTTGTGCAGCCCTATTTGAAACTCACCCATGAGAAAGTATCACCAACCCCACATGCGCGTGAGGTGCAATGCTGACCACCCTTAGAGCACCCTTATCATACGCACCAAAATTTTCACCAAATTTAACTTCAAAAACACCTTTTATAAATTAGCAATTCACTTTATTAAAAATTCACGAAATCAGACTCTCTATTTTAACTTTACTATACTCCCTCCGTTCCAAAATAAGTGTCCCTTTTGGGATTGCGTGCATTTTCAATGGCTTCTATCTTTTAACGTGAACCTAAAAAAATATGCATTATGGATCTTGTTTGATAGATCATAATTAATTTTATTATACAAAATTTTTAAAATCATAAAAACTATCATAAATTAAAAGATATAAGCCGTTGAAAATGCACGCAATCCCAAAAGGGACACTTATTTTGGAACAGAGGGAGTATTAAACATTTCTCTCAAATCTATATATAAAAAAAAAAACTCCCTACACACAAGTCAACACTTGGGAGAAGTTTCGGACCAAACAAAGGAGTGGATCTGTTCAAAAAAAAAAAACAAAGGAGTGGACCCCGCCACTAACCTTCCTTCTCCCCACACACAAGGCTACACGTGTATGAACAGTAACCGGAAACGCCAGACAGCAACCTTGGTAACGCCAGACAGCAACACAGTAACCGGAAAAAAAAAAAAAAAAAGGTTTGGTGCGTGAACAGTATCGCACCAAATTTGGTGCGGTACTGTAGCAAAAAACAATTTGGTGAGGTAGAATAGAGAACCTGATTTTGGTGTGTTTTGGGGGTTTGGCTACTCAATTTAACAAGACACTTCCTCTTTGAAGTTGTGAAAGGAGGTGCGGCTGCGGGGATGATCCGGCTCCCCAGGAGACTGAAGAAATTGTTGGTGCAGGGAGTACTCGTGGCCGCAAGTGGAGGAAGTTTGGTTTTGGAGGTTGCTTTATGGCATTGAAAATTGAAAAACAAAGGGAGGAGAGAGCTAGCAGTAGAGCAGCCATGACCAAGAGATTGGCAACAGTGGTGATTGATCAAAAGGAAAAAATCAGTTTTCGGCTTACGGGGGAGCCAAATTTTGACTTTAGCAGCCTTAATGACTCCTTGGGTGACTTATTACTATTGACTTTAGCAGCCTTAATGACTCATTGGTGGACTTCCCATTGAAAACACGTCAACTGTGGCGCTGTTTAGTTCAACCTGAATACCAAATATTATGAACCAGGAAGCCTATGTTGGACCCGAATAATAGGAAGCACTAGAGAAAAGTACTTGAAAGAAGACCAAGAATGGAATATCTAAACTATTGCAAATGCTTTTTGGGGGTTGCGGTAGTGAATGGTGGAGCTAGGATTTGTTGGAAGTTCCTAATTTCGTAGGAGTTTCAATTCTTTATTTATTAGGTTAAATTCCACGGACACTCCCTCATCTATTCTAACTTTCCATAGACACCCCTTAACCTTTAAAAAAATCCAGATTGACCCCTTCATCTATTATGTTAGCCACATCGACCCCTTCTGTTAAAAATCGGTTAAGTTATATTGAATATATATTAAAACAATAAACAAAAAAATTAACTCGGTAAGGTCTGGGTTAATTCTGCAGCATTGGGATCCTCTAGTAGTTCTAGTTTACTTTGGATCACAACCCATTCAGATCTTTCCGATGAGGATTACAACTAGCGGGAGGATGAATCAACAACGATGGGAGATGCCAGAGTCCGAAACGACTTTGTTGGAGCGGGTTTGGATATTTACAACCTTTTTTTTTTGTTTTGAAAATGGCAAGAAATATATCGAAACTACTAAGACAAGTCTTTTGACAATAGAATCTCTAAGTCGGGCGGAATACAACCCGTGGAACAATGTAAGCTCCTATTTTTACTGTTTGTCGCTATCCAATGCGCCGCCGAATTAGTGGTTCTCCTACACCACCTAAAAATCCACTGTCCGTTCTTCGCCCAGGACTTGATATCTTCTACAACAGCCGAAATAGACCAGGGACACTCAGCTTGGTCATTTACCACGTAACTCACCAAATTCTTACAATCTGTTTCAAAAACAACACGTTCCAGGTTCTCCTCAATTGCCGCTGAACATGCAATGCGTAGAGCCCATGCTTCTATTGAGAGAGCTGAGTCAACCAAAACTTTATCACTACGCCACCACTGAGCTGATCCACCACTGTCTCTAGCAATGATGCCAAAGGCAGCCAAGCTGCGGGAGGATGTAAAAGCTCCATCACTGTTAACTTTGATCCAAGAAGTTGGAGGAGGCTCCCACTTCTCTGACTCCACCGATCCACTGGATGTGTTGGGCATCTTAGAGTATAACGCACCCAGATAATCCCTATTCATTCTCGTTGCCTGTTTGATCACCTCCTTAGGGTCAGGAAGCTTGTTGTTAAACACAAAGTTGTTCCTGCCTTTCCATATAGCCCAACAAATCTGAAAAATTTCTCCCAAAACTTCATTTGATGTTTCTTTTGCCAACTCCCCACAAATCAATTCTTCTATCAATTTATCAACAGCCAAAATTTCCTTTTGAAACACCCAGAACTCTTTGTTGCTTCCAAACCATACCGCCTTACTCCAGGGACAATGAAATAGCAAGTGTTCGATGGTCTCATTTGTTGAGTCACAAATTGGGCACAAGGGATTAGACCCGCATTTCCTTCTCACTAGATTAGCCTTACAAGCCACCTAATTCCGTAAAATCTTCCATATGAACATCCGAACTTTTGGCAATGTAGGAACATTCCAAATCTTCTTCCACATAACACTAGACGGGTTGTATGATGAAGAGGCCGCAGATTGTCTCATCCTGTATCTTGACATCATTTGGAAAGCATAACCTGCTTTTACCGTGTATCCCCCTGTCTTGGAAGTTTTCCAAATGAACTTATCTTTTGCTCCCGTCAATGAGATAGGAATTTTGCAAACCTCTCTCACTTGGTCCTCCGATATGTACTCCTTCAGTTTTTCTCTATCCCAACACCTAGAATCATGGTCAATAAAGTGGGACACTGTTACATCCACAATCTGGACATTCGGTAAAGGTCTGACCCTACCACCATCCGAAGAGCCAACAAGCCACTCATCTGTCCAAAACTTGATAAGATCACCATTACCCACGCACCATTGCGAGCCTTGTTGGATCAATTTTCTTCCCTCCAAGAGACTTGACCACACCCACGATGGTTTTGGTCCTTTGACAGCCTCCCTCCATGACTTATTTGGAAAATAAAGACCTTTCACCACTCTAGCCCACAAAGAATTTGGGCACATAATCATCCGCCAAAACTATTTTGCGAGCAATGCAACATTAAACACCTCAAAATCCTTAAAACCCAACCCACCCATAGATTTAGGATCTGTTAATTTATACCATGCTCCCCAATGAATTTTCCTATTTGCAGCTGAGCTTCCCCACCAAAAATTACTAACAATCGAATTCAGACACGCACAAATCAATAAAGGAAGTTTAAAACACATAAGAGTGTATAGAGGAATGGATTGGAGTACTGACTTGATAAGCACTTCCTTACTTGCTTGGTTTAAGTGGAGATTCCCCCAGCCCTGCGTCTTGCGAATAATCCGATCCCTCAAGAAACCCATCGCCTCCCTTTTTGACTTACCCCAGAATGCTGGTAGTCCTAGGTATTGAGCAGATTCACCCATTTCCTCCATTCCCAAAATTCTCTTGATTTCATCTTTTACCTCTTGCCCCGTATTAGTGGAGAAGCATATACTGGACTTGTTTGTATTCAGCGAGAGGCCGGATGCGTCACTAAACGCCTTCATCAGATCCATAAAATTGGTACATGACTGGGGTAATGCTTCCATGAACACCAGAGAGTCGTCGGCAAAAAGTAAGTGTGAAACCTCTGGACATCTCTTCCTCATTTTCAACCCTTTTATGGATTTGTTTAGGACAGCTTTAGACATGAGGTTTGAGAGCACATCTGCAACCATAAGAAAGAGATAACGGAGACAACGGATCCCCCGGCGTAGTCCTCTCCCCGGCTTCACATTCCCAATTGAAGCTCCATTCACCACCATAGAATACTTGACCGAGCAAACGCATTGTTGAACCCACCCAATCCACTTCGCATCAAAGCCCATTTTTTCCAACACCCTAAAAAGGAAATCCCAACAAACTCGATCATAGGCTTTATTGAGGTCGAGCTTGATGGCTAACGATGCTTTAGGTCCCATCCGTTTATGCTTTAAAAAGTGAAAGACCTCGTGAGCTACCAAAATATTATCTTGAATCTGTCTCCCTAAGATAAAAGCAGACTGTTGCTCAGAGATAATACTAGACATGAACGGTTGGAGTCTATTTGCCAAAATCTTCGAGATGATCTTGTAGATAAACCGACAGAGGCTTATGGGTCGCAAATGGCTCATCGATTCCGGATTGGGAATCTTTGGAATCAACACAATGTTAGTCTGGTTAACTTCGGTAAGAAGAACTCCCTCTCGGAAAAAGTTCTGAACAGCCTCAAAGACGTCATGCCCCACGATTTCCCAATATTTTTGATAAAAAATTCCTGGAAAGCCATCAGACCCTGGTGCCTTTAACGCACCCAACTGAAATACAGTAGTTTGGACTTCCTCCATAGAGATGTTCTTCACCAGGTTAGCATTGCATCTCGCTGAGATGGATGGATCAATTAAGCTGATAATGTCCTCAAAATCCCTCCTCAAAGGCTCTTTATACAAGTCTTGGAAATAGTCTTTAATAATGCTTGCAACCTCCTTAGGCTTATCTTTCCAAACACCGTTGTTATCTTTAAGTCGGACAATTTGATTTCTTTGCCTCCTCTGAATTGTTGAGAGATGAAAGAACCTAGAATTTTTATCTCCCATTTGTAACCATTTGATCCTTGACCTTTGGTGCCAATACATCGCATCTTTTTGCCACAAGTCTTCTATGGTACAAAGCAACCTTCTCTCCTCCACATGCAAGACCTCATTGAATCCCCCTTCCAGCTTGTCTTTGAACTTTATCAGCTTCTCCTTTGTCTCATCAATCTTGTGTCTTAAATCCCCAAAAGTTTGTTTACTCCAAATCTTCAAGTTTTCCTTACACACCCTAAGTTTTCTGCAAACTGAGAGCATAAGAGACCCAATCTGATTTTGGCTCCACGAGTTAGCAATCACCTCATGACATCCAGTTTCAGTAGCCCAAAAGGATTCGAACTTAAAAGGCTTTCCCACTTTGTTCAGCGGGACTTCCGTATTTAACAAAAGTGGATTGTGATCAGACCCGATAGCAGGCTCCACGAACACCATAGCTTTATCATGCATTTCCCTCCATTTCGCATTTGCAAATGCCATATCAATTCTTTCCATAATAAACCTTTCCCCACTTCGATTGTTCCGCCAAGTAAACTTAGGCCCTTTAAACTCCAAATCCACTAACCCACAAAGACTAATCAACTCATGAAAAATATTAATCGCATTCAGATTCGGAACCTGACCTCCAACTTTATCGCCCACACCCAAAATCTAGTTAAAGTCCCCCATACACAACCACGACAAGAATTCTGATCGAGCAATTCGCCTAATATTATCCCACACTATCTGTAACACCCCGACTTTTTAATAACAAATAAAATGAAATAAAATATTAATATCAATAGTAATAATTATAAAATAGAATTAAACTTTTGGTGATTCGCTGATCGTGATGAGTAGAAAATATATTTTTGTAATTTAACGCCTATAAAATAAAAGGGTGTATTTTTCTGGTATTTTTGAACATTTTAGGACGTTACTTCAATCCTGCTAACTACATCAGGACATGAGAATGCGACAGGAGTCGCCGCGAGACAATTATACTTCCGGAACTAGGCAAGGTGGCATCCTTCTATTGGATGCTTGGTGGCCAAGTAAAAAACCTTCCGGAAGTTAGGTGAGCTGGCTTGCTATGAATGGGTGAATCACCATGGTAATTAATAGGATTTGATCCTCTTATATTGTACAATGTATAGTATGCATAGTAATTAATAGGAGCTGATCCTTTTAGATTATGCAACGTCTGTGGACCGGATAATATTACTCTATAGATAATTCTAGATCTAGGGTCCTTAGTATAAATATGGCTTTTGATTCCCCACACTTGGCACACACGCACCCCACCTGCTACGGCAACAAAAAGAGAGGAAGGAACAAAAGGGTGGAAAAAAGGAAAAAAAAAAAAGAAAAAAAAAGAAAGAAGAAGAGAAGATCCGAAAGAAAGAAAGAAAAGAAGAGCACAACAGTAGCCTTGAGAGGTGAGTTTTACTTCCTCCTGACTGTTGAGAACACAATCACACTTGCACTTTAATTTATTAAATTCCTCTTTCGTCCTTTTAGTAGTTCAAATGTTGTTAGGAAAAGTTAATTAGAATTAGGATCAAATTGGTTCTTGGATTTATAGAATAAGTCGTAAATCATTACTGGAGTTCAATTTAAATGAATCAAACTAATTACGTGGTTTACGGCTCAACTCATTTTTCGGACCAATTCAGAACTCAAATTAGACTTGAGATGGAATTGCACGGCTACGGAAAAGGGAAAATTAATAATAACAACTAATCTTGTAACACGCCTCACTCCTGCTAAGGACTAGGGATACTTATCATTTGATATTTTGATTAAAATGTTTTGCACAATTAAGAGTCTAGGCAATTAAGGTTTAGGGGTATTTACACTTCCTAGAACCCAAAATTTGTTAACTAACGAACCCTAGTTTAAAATCCTCATTATCTCAACCTTAAATATTACTAATTGTTAACCTGCTATTCTAGGACTCGGTGCGTCTCGGTAAAATTTACGCTAGAATTTGGACACAAGCAGGTGAGTTATGAATTATCCTTGTTACATGAGGTTTTGCGCAAAAAAAAAAAAAATTATGTTCTTATTAAAGTTATGATTATTTGATATACGAGATTCTTTTTCAACAAAAGTGTCATGGAATTCTGTTGTTGTGCAAAGTCTTTTTTTGAAAATAGTATTTTCGATACATCTAGACGATGTCCCTGAATCTGGGGGACGTTAAAGGTACCAGTCGGAACGGCGTTATAAGGGTGGAATAGAAAGGGGCACAGCCAGGTGTCCAATTGAATTGATCAATTCAAGATGTTATTTGGGGGTCACTCCCTCATAGCTGGCGGAAATCGTCGGAGGGTATATCGTATACATTAGTGGCATGTTATGGTATATACAGATATGTCTGCAAATTTTGGTTACAGTTGAAGCCGTGAAAAACTGATCATGCCATGATTTTGATTTCGACGAAACTATTTTAGACCATGTAACTTTGATAATTCATAATTTCACACAAGCAGTGGCTTATGTTGTTGAAATCTTTCCTTTTCAGGAAATCCAAGTTAGAAGGACGGGCCAAGTACCTATATTATTAAGCTTATGGTCGTGTAGTCAATAAAGGAAAAATGTAACCCACGTTGACGTTAGTATAATGAATAAACGACTTTATGAATTTAAGTTTGCTTTCGCTGCTGTTAACTTATTATTTCTTTTTGAAAAAAAAAAGATATCGACAGAGGCCTTTGGTGAGACAGACTCTCTGGCCGGTCACGATATTAAAATTCATTGGATTTGGGTCGTGACACTATCCCCCTGCCATCTCTCACTGGACACCCATAAACGAATGTAGCAGCCCACACTTTTTGATTGGAATTCTCCGTCACAATCACATGCATAAAATTCTTGTTTACAAGCTCTACATCCAAATCAACCTCCGAATTCCCCCAGAGTGCTAAACCCCCTGACAAACCCTCTGGATCCACATAACTACTCTTCTGGAAACCTAAACGACGGCGGATGGTCTCCATCTTGACCTTATTATTTTTGGACTCCATCAAGAAGAAGACAATGGAGGGACGGTTTTTGCGTACTAGATCACCTAAAGCCTGGCCCGTCAAGGTACGCCCAACTCCTTGGCAGTTCCAGGTTAGGATCAACATTGGGATTGTGGCTGTTCAGGGCCAGCCACACGCACGTTGTCACCAAGCACCATCTCAGCCAAATCAGCACTGCCAGAGTTAGCATTATTCACTGCAATGTACTGCAGCCCACCTAGGATAGAATTTAACGACTCACCTATATCTCCAGACCATTGCTGAATCTCGATGTTGCATAGTCCTTCTTCACTAAAATCCAGACTCTCAGATGAGGCATTCTTCTTTTTGTAAGGAGGCCTCTTAGTCAGAGCACCTCTCTTTGCTTTGCTAGTTGGATGAGGTTTTCCAGAAGTGCTAGAGAGCTGGTTTGGATTAGAAGAGCAGAGACAGAGAATCTTTGAACGATTAGGGGACACGGGTTCCTCCTCCAATTTCCTCTTCAACGAAAGGGATTTGAATGCATTGGTTATCGGGATATCAAGGGGATTAGCATGGTGGGGTTTAACTGGGTTACTCGGAGAGGAAGTAGAATTTAAGATAATTGGGGCAGGAAGGTATGTTTGAGTAGATGGAAAAATTTGGGAAAGTGGGTTTGATATTATTGGGCTAGTAGTTGGGTTATTTAGCTTCTGGAGTTGGGGTCTTCGGCTAGGAATTGGGGAATCTTGGTGATGAGGTTGGATAAGTTGATTTTCAATTCTTGGGCTAGGGATCAAATTATGGGCTAGCAAAGGAGGTTGGGTGTGTGCCAATTCAAGATTGGACTGGGCTAAAGTAGAACTACTTGGGCTATCAGGGGGCTCTGTGACAAAGTACTGGGCCTCAATAGCACTCCTCAGCCCATCAGTCTGTGGTTATTTGGCCCATTCCCCCTAATCTGATCTAGCATAACAAAGGAAATATTTTTGAAAACAAAAGTGATTGGGGACCACATGCTTAACCTTTGACATTGGCCACACACTTTTCAGCATGCAGGTGGAGGCGGGGTAGGGAGGGTGGGTGGGTTGCTGACGTGAAAGGCAATTATTATATATGATTGAGTGTATGTGTATGTATCACTATTCTTTTGAAAATACCTTGGTCACTACTCAACGTATCAGAGGAGGGTGCACCTGTCATCCGAGGTTGCTCGACACATGTCCTCTGTCTGATAATGCTGCTCTGCTCAGAGGGAAATTGTTGCCCTCCCACTATCACGTTCTCCTGTTGGTTCCCCGTACATCTGTGAGACGTCACTCCCTCATCTGTCTCGTTCACCACACGCGCCCTGAATCTGAAATTCCGGTCTATGATAATTTGTATTGCCCGTCCAATTTACTTCCTCGTCCCCCTTCATCTGAAAAAGCTCAACCGGAATATCACTTTTTCTAGCACGTCCTGTTCTCAGCTCCGGCCCATACCCGGAGTTTTCTCCATCTAGTTTTGAAACAAATCTGCAGCCCCTGTTGTCATGCCCCAAACGTCCACATGCATAGCAGAAATCGGGTAATTTCTCATATTTGAAAGAAATCCACCGATCACGGCTTGAGTCCCCTCTTCCTCTAAGCCAGAATCCTTTAACAAGAGGCTGTGAAATATTAATCTCTACTCGCACTCTTAAAAAGCCTCTTGATAGACAAAAACCATCTAATTCCGCTTCCAACGCCAGAAGTTTACCAAATCGTTTTCCAATGATCTCGGCGTTAACTCGACTTAGTTTTTCCACGGGGAGGCCGTGTATTTGAACCCAGAATGGGCTGACATTGAAATTCAACTCGGAAACCACCATCCCGTCCGACAAAGGGATGAGCACCAGAATATTCCCCATCACAGACCAGGGTCCTTCTCTCAGAATGTTGAATTTATCCTCCATATCTTCAAAACGGAACAGAAACGTATTATTGCTCTAGTCATCAATGTGAAACGGCGCCCTGGTTTTCCACGCTGCACTCAAAATGTTTGCAAGCACATGAGCCCTAATAGACTTACCATGAGCCACTTTCCCCACCAAACATCTAGAGCTATTAATCCCTGAATCCCCAAAGCCTTCTTCTAAATCTAGGGTTTCAAAAGCCTCCATGGTTCAGAGAGGACAGCTAAAGAAGCAAAAAGAAGCTAATGCAAAAGCAATGAGGAATGGCTGAAAAGAAGGGTAAAACGAGAGGTGTTGAACTGAGGGAAGAGAAAGGAGAATGATTCAGTAAAGGGGAGAGAGGGGGAAAGGTAAAGAAAGCAGAAAAAGTAAGCAAAGCATGAAGAACCAACCACTTTTTGAAGTACAAGGACGACGGTGTTCTGAAAATGCAAATTGTACAGAGTTTTCTCGATCTCGTTCACCGGCAAATGGATTTTTGGTAAAGAGCTCCAAACATCGGCGAAGAAGTGGCAAAACGATCCCAAGAGTGGACCAAAGAAGCGGCTAAACAATCTCAGGACCACATCATCATGATTGGATCCTTCTCGTCTCGTCTAAGCTATTTGATATCGTTTCAGAGGCATCTAGGAAACCCAATGAATCTCTCCTTGCGTGTTGGTTTTGTACTTTGTAGGTGTTTGGAAATCCAACGGTGTAATTTTATAAATGTGATATTCTCGCAAATATAAATGGAACTTTAACAGAAAGGGTGTAGATGAGAAACGGTGAAAGATGAGGCGTGTGTATGGACGTTTTTAAAGATTAAGAGGTCTCCATGGAAAATTGAAATAGATGAGGGGGTGTCCATGGAATTTAACCTATTTATTACTCACAAACTCAGGGGGTGTTCCACTAACAAAAAATTATTTTTTTCTAACAACGAGACAGATCATTCTCTCACAACACATCACATAAAAAAATTGTGAAAATTCAGTTTTTTCAAAAACCGGGTTAGTGGAACACCCCCTCAAATCCAACGGGTGTATCTTGTAATACTGTTTACATCTAAAATCAACCAATCCAATGATTAATTGACACGTAATCAAGAGTGCCAAATGTTGGCCATTACTCGTCGATACATACACACTGGATTAAAAGAATATATTTGAGTAAATACGATGTCGTATCGTGTTCAAATATAAAAACGGTTATTGGCAGTTACGCACCATCGCTATTAGAAAGAATTGACCTCAAGGCTACGGGATTAACTGTTAAATATATAAGTTCCATGTGAACATTGGGAAACAAGGCAAATTGGCAGTTATAACACGTGGAATACTTATAGAAAGGCAGTTATTCATCTTAACGCTTAATCATTTGAGTTTGTTTAAACAACTGTACAGATTCAAAATCAAAGCTTTTTGAGGAAGACTTAGAATAATTCAAATTCAGACATGGAGGAAGGAGCAACTGCCAACTCGAGGAGTGGAAGTTAGAGTTCGAAGCAAGCCAATGTTCAAATTCATTGAGCGGGAAGTTCGAATCGCAAGCAGCATCTATAAATAGAAGAAATCAAAGAGTAAAAGGCCCCGGACAAATCTTCAACAAACAGCTATCAAAAAACTGATGCTTGGTTTGTTCATTGGCAAAGTAGTTTAGGATTTCGAACTCAGTTCGAAGTAGATTAGGAAGTAGATTAGGATTTAGACTAGGTTTTAACTCGATTATTCTTGTAACGATCACCCCTATCCCGATTGTTCTTGCAACAATCACCTGTTCGAAGTTTTGTTATCCTGTATTTGAAGTTGGAGACAATTTCGAAGTAAGTTTATCTTTGATTTATTAATCGAAGTGCCTTGTTTCTTTGTTGTTCTTCGATTTTCTAAGTTTGTTGGTTTACATTTCTTCACTTGTTGAAAAAATCCTCTTAATTGAGGTAATTGAACCAATAAAACACAATCGCCTGATTAGATTTGGTTTTTCCAAAGTTAATCTGTGGGAGGAGATTCAAACTCTCTCTGGCACGCTCGCACACAATTATTTTCCATTGCAAAGAAGTAAAAGAACCAAACAAATACACCAAGGGTTATGCATTCTTAAACACACACAATGTTATGTTCTCTCTCTCCTTCCATATCTCTCAAATACAACGTTTCTTTTTGTTCTTCTACATTCTACTATTTTTGGGCAACCGATACAAACTTGGCAAATCCATTTAGTGCATTAATTTGTTCATTGTACTAGATCCATGTGAGTTTTGTATCTTGGAGTCATTTGCGATTGTTAAAACTTGGATGGAGGAAGCGTATAACAACTTTAGGAAAACATCTTTGACGTACTTCTATCGATTAAACAGGCCAATTCTCTTAACCTTTCTGTTCTTTTTTTTTTTTCCCATTTGATTATTGGTATGCAAATCATTTTTTCCCAATTCCAATTCTTTTAACAAAGAGTTCATGATTACTAGTTTTTTTTTTCCCTAAATAGTATTTGGGTTCGGAGTTGACACTATTTAATCGGAAAACCTGGGGGCACAACCCCTTTGGGAACCGAAAATGCACCCCACCCCCTCAAGATTCTCACCGTTTTTGAAACGGTGAGAATCTTGTTCAAGCATTTTTAACCGTCCGATTGAGCTGATTTTTTGTGGGCCCCCTCGGAAAAATATTCTAAGAATAATGAACGGTTTGGATCACTCGTGTGGGACCCAAAAGTGGGTCCCCGAGGGGGTGGGGTGCATTTTCGGTGTCCAAAGGGGTTGTACCCCCAGCAGGACTCCTATTTAATTGGAGTCTACTTGTGTTACATGTTGTTTGTGAAACTGCGAAGAGCAAGGTCACATGTTCATAAATTCATAGGCTTAGATTTTGATTTTGTGGTGGCCATTGTATTCTGTTAAAAAGTAAATAAATAAAAATTCAAATCTCTTGTGGTTGTCCAATGAAAAGCATTGTGATACTATCTATTATTGCGATCAGAATCGTTTAAAATGGTATCTATACATTAGCGGTATAAAGTTGTCCAAGCATAAATTACGTTAGTGCAAAAGAAATCCCGATTTGAAACTGGAGAGGGGTGGCACCTACCTCGGCTCGGCTTGGCTCGATAAGTAAACGAGCGGTACCGAGCTTCGATTTTCATTTTTCGTTTAGTTACTTGAACTTCTTAAAGCTTTCGAGAACTTTCTTCAAGCAAAATTTCATTTCGATGCGTAGGCTCATTTCGTTTAAGGAGGTTTAGTTAAGTAAATTCTGCGCCAATTTCGTTAAAGGGGTCGGCTCATTTTATGGTGGCCATTTCGAAAACGATTTTTTGGCTCGTTCTTAGCGGTAGAAACAACTTTTTCTGAAAGCTTGTTTGCACCCCTACACCTACCCCACCCCCACACATGTGGCTCTGCCACTGGTAGTAGTTACTTTGCCTTTGAGTTTTGCAAATAGACTGATATCTGTGATGTTGATTTCCTAGCAAAGTTTAGGCTAACATATTGAGCATTATTCACTTCAAGGCCGACTTTGCAAATTTATATAATTCTTTTCTATTTCAAGCTGATTTACTTATAAAAAAAAATTGATGGATAGTTTTTGTTATGTTACGTAGGAAAAAAAAAGGGGATGAATTGAGCTGAGCCACCTTAGACAATGCAAAGCCCTAACATGCAAGCTGAATAGCACCAGTTAATAGTATCTTGATGAGCCATATTTTTTTCCCATATGTGGGTCAAAAGTTTTTTGCACCAGCTAAGACATTCCTCTTTCTCTTTTTAGAGGAATTTGATCAAGGTTTTTGGAATTTTTCTGAAGTGGGTTTTCTAAATAAAAATGATGTTGAGGGTATCCAGTCAATTGTGGACCTCAATCCAACTAACGTTGTAAAGGAGACTGGGAAAGCAATATGGAAGCAGAAATAGGTTACAAAAATGTTGAGTCTTCCTAAATCCTTGAAGATGGGTGGTCGAAAGAAAATGAAAAGAAATGAGTCGTATTCAGATCTGCAATAGCGACTGTTTTATCTTTTTCTTCTGAAGGCATTAACAAATTTCACCTAGATACGACTCAGACTACTCGATCTATTAACAAAATCTTGGGTGAAGATTAATTGGGAGATGATGATGATGTCAATAGTAGCTTCTTTGTTGATAGCCAATGACGTCGGTGTGGTCTTTTTTCAAGTTCTTTGGGCTTTAGTTGCTCCTTTTTCTTGGCATTTGGTTTGGCTTTGTGGCATTTTTTTTCTTGTTGGGGGGTTTTGGTTGGTTTATTACAAGCCTTTTGTTGTTGTGTTTTTTTTTTTTTTTTTTCCTTTGGTTAATTCATAGCGGCAAGTGTCTATTGGAGTAAGAGGTGCCTTATTTGTGAGTTGGCTATTTCTCTATAGACCCCCTCCCTAATACAATATCCCTGAAGAAACAAAAAAGTATCATAGCAATATCAAGAAACCACAGCAGCAACTTCATTCCACCCGAAGATTGTAGCAGCACCTTCAACAATCCATTTTGAGAAAAGCAATAACATTACATTTTCCTTGTAGTAGCGGCAGCAGTAGATATCAATCACTAGCAATCCGGGATACAGGATTGGAGAGTAGCCGTATATTATCTCGGATTTGAGGTTTTTTTGGTGTTTTGAAGCTTTTAAAAGATGTTTTTGCTTGATCCGAGCCGTCCAACGTGTTCAAAAGGTGTTTTCCAAGGTCCACGTGAGAAATCTTCAAAAAAATAAATACTGGGAAGAGTTTGATCCAAGCAGTTTTTCGCAAAAACTATATATTTACAATTTTGCGAAAAACTGCTTGGATCAAGCCCTTCCCGGTATTTTTTTTTAAGATTTCTGGCGTAGACCTTGGAAAACACCTTTTAAACACATTGGACGGTTCGAATCATGAAAATTTTATCCGAAACTATGAGTTCTGGACCGATGAGTCTCGGACTAGAGAGTTCCTTTGTGTATTCAAGCTCCTTGTGAGGAAGTCCGATTTCTTTCTTTTGTGTCGAGGTTTATTGCTATACGGCGGCCGGGTAAGCTCTTTCTCCATCACAATTGTTAGAGGACGTTGCGATTCTAAGTGGGGGAGATTGTGATGTCCCACATCAGGCAATTGTGGAATGTTCATGTGATAAATTAGATAATGCCGACCAGCTCCTATTAACTTAAGGTTAATCTTTTGAGCCACGTGATTAAGCTAAAAAGGGTTTTTCTATCATCAACCTAGTAGACTGACAATAAGACAATAAGAAAACAAAAAAAATACATACTTCAATGTATTTTTTTTACTTTCCCATACACTTTCACACATTTCTATATTTTTTCATACATGACAATACATTTTTTAAGTATTAATAAAAGAATTGGACTGATTTTATAATTTTCCTTTTTCCTTTTCAAGATTTGTTTGTGTCAGAAAGATGCGGAACTCTTCAGACTTATAATCCTGTGGAACTAGCATTATACCATTTCCCATCACAAGCTTAGAGCATCCGCATCAGTCTCTCTAAATTTTAGACCAAATTACACCTTAAAAAGTCACATTATTATTTTAGCTAGTCACTTTTATAATGCCTACTGCATCAGACTCTCTATTTTAACTTTGTCCTATAAATATCTCTTTATTTTTTTTAATATAATATTAAAATGTTGCAAAGTGGGCCAAAGTAATTGGATTCAAAACCAAAGTATTGTCAGGTGGAAGAGAAGAGGCTGGTAAAATAATATGAGGCGAGTGAATAGTGACTCTTTAGAAGAAAAGAGGCGTTGTAGCACAAGTTAATTCTCAGGTGGAAGAGAAGAGGCTGGTAAAGCATGATTTCAAGGGGTTTGCTCTTTAATTTAATGTAGAAGAGAGAGTAAAGAGAGAGATGTGGATGCTCTTATTGACAACGTGACTTTGAGGAGATGTGCTCTCAACACTATGTTACCTCTAGGGGTGAGCAGAAAATCCGTCAAATTGTGAATCCAGTCCAAATTAATTCAAACCGATTGGTTTGGTTAGGATTTTTAGTAGCATGGTTTGGTCCTGGTTTATAAAAATTAGAATCCGTAGTCAATGGTTTGGTTTGTGGATTTACGTTCATGGTTCCGATTCCAATCCGATCCGATCCGAACCATTTATTATTATTATTATTATTATTATTATTATTATTATTATTATTATTATTATTATATAAGTCATAGTCAACTAACTTCCTAATTTAATCTATTCATTATTCCTTCTCTAACAAGATTTTATTTTACCTAAGATTGACAACTTATTCCCCTAATTCTAATACACCAATAGTAGTTTAGTCATAGCAAATAAATTCGGTGATGAAATTCTCCATTCTAATTTTGATTCCACAACACATTTCTATTTTTTCAAATTTCTATACATGATTCGGTCATAGCCTATTCCTATTCCATGATTTCCTTCATTACCATGATTAATTACCCTAAATTTTTATATATGAGGACCTATTCGTATTCTATATATAAACCGAACATAGTAAACCTAAATTTTAAGTACTCTAAATATTTTACGGAAATAATATCTCAATTTTTAATCAAACTGTGGTTCGAAACCGAATCCGATCCGTATGTTAATGGTTTGGATTGGTTTGGTTCGATGGGCTTTGTGGGTTGGTTGGTTTGCCAAATTCATAATCCGTAGGTAGTGATTTGGTTATTGGTTTACTGCAAAACCGACCCAATCTGGTCCATGCTCACCCCTAGTTACCTATACCCGCTCAGCACCGATCTAGGCGAAAATTATTACCTCATACAAAACGGAAGATACAAATTCGGGATGTGATTTGCACACTCCCAAATTGTTATCAACACTTCCTTTTTGTCTTCTAATGAAAGTTTCATATGTAAAAATTTACTAAAAGATAAAAAGGGGTATAAGTATCAATCTAAGGGTGCGAATATCTATTACCTTACAAAATCCACCTCCAAGTATATCCAAATATGTTAACAAACAAGAAAACTTCCCCAAAAAACGTTTAGAAAACTAGAAATAAACGGTTCAGATTCTATTTCCTGTGAATTTGAATTGCTAATTACTCTTTATTGGACGTTGTCGGTAAACTCTTCCGGCACTCTATCATCTCTGTTTGGTATCATAGGTCTCTCTCCTTACAAAATCCATGGCTTTAATTACGAGAGATCCCTTTCGGATTTTGGTATCACGGAGGTCTCTCTGTCTGTGTGTGTGTGTGTGTGGGTGTCTATAACTATATAAATATATGTTCGTTCTTATCATGCATCTCAATCGCGGTTGTATTCGATGGATTAAGCGAGGAGATCCAGTCCAATTCAAGCAATCAAGCTCCTTGTGAGGAAGTCCGATTGCTTCTTTTGTCTCGAGGTTAATTGCAATACGGCGGCCGGGTAAGCTCTTTCTCGATCACAACTGTTAGAGGATTTTGCTTCATTCTTTTACCAGTAACTACTAGTTCAATTAATTAATATTTTGGCTACCTTCTTCTGATCATCCTGAAATTCATTGGCTTTTGTGTTGAATTTGCTACAGTAGGAGGAAATTGCGTCTTCCACCCTTGAATAAATTTGGTATTTTCTTTATTCTACCGGAACCAAAAAAGAAGAAGAAAAGGAAATGCTAAAAATGCATAGATATGGCGCTAATAATCCAATAATCTGTTGGGATTTACCCAGCAAAGTTGTTTGGCTGCGTCGATTGCCGAGGATGATATACACCACCAATTCCTAGAGTCGCCACCAGTTTTCTTTGATTTTCTTTAGTGCGTCCATTGTTTGCTCACATCTCTATTCTTTACTCAGTCAGCGAAATAAACCTGTTGGTGGTGCGTCATTTCAACTTGCTAGTTGTTACCGTGTCAGAAAGGCTGAACATAATAATGTTGTTGCACTTATTTGGTTATCATTTTGGCACAATCTTAAATCAAAACCATTGGATTGAAGGCAGATTTTTTTGCAGCAACTTTAGCTTATGGGGGAGCCAAATTTTGACTTTAGCAGCATTAATGACTCATTGGTGCACGTCAATTGTTGAGTTGTTGACTGCAACCTGAAAACCAATATTCTGAACCAAGAAAGCCTATATTGGACCCGAATAATAGAAAGCACTAGAGAAAAATACTTGGAAGAAGACCAAAAATGGAATATTTAAACTCTTGCAAATGCTTTTTGAGTGAGTGGTGGAGCTTGGATTTGTTGGAAGTTCCTAATTTCGTAGGAGTTTTAAAACTTTATTTATTAGTCACAAACTCAAATCCAACGGGTGTCTTGAAATACACCAAGGGTTCTGAGTTTTTAAACCAAACACCTAGGATTTTATAAGTACGTACTTGGACTCATTTCAACCACAACACACAATGTTACTCTCTCTCTCTCTCTCTCTCTCTCTCTCTCTCACATACAACGTTTCTTGTTGTTTTTTTTTGTTCTTCTAGATTCCACTACTTTTGGGCAACCAATACAAACTTGGCAAATCCATCTAGTGCATTTGTGCACTAGATCTCTGTGAGTTTTGCATTGTATCTTGGAGTCCTCTGCGATTGTTAGAACTTGCACGGAGAGAGCGCATAACAATTTTATGATAGCATCTTTGACGTGCCTCTCTTGATTACACATGCCAATTATCTTAACCTTTTTCTTCTTTTTGGTTTTTGTTCCTATTTAATTATTTGTTTGCAAATAGTTTTTTCCAAAATCCAATTCTTTTAACGAAGAGTTCCCGATTACTAGTATTTTTTCCCGTAATAGGATTTCGGTTCAGGAGTGACGCTCTTTACTTGGAGTCTAATTATGTTGTTACGTATTGTTTGTAAACTATGAAGAGGAAGGTCACATGTACGTAAATTCATAGAATTAGATTGCCGTTGCTATTTTATTTTGTTAAAAAAGCTTAATTCAAATCTCTCGTGGTTGTCCAATGAAAACCATTGAGATACTATTGCTGCGATTAGAACCGCTCATTGTTTAAAATGCAATATATACATTAGCAGTTATAGGTATAAAGTTGTCCAAGTAAAAATAGGTGCCTAATCGAATTATGTTAGTGCAAAAGAAATTCCCATTTGAAACTGGGAAGGGGTGGCACCTAACCCGTCCCCACCCATGTGGCTCTGCCACTGGTAGTAGTTACTTTGCCCTTGAGTTTTGCAAACAGACCATTATTCACTTCAAGGCTGGCTTTGCACATTTTGGATCCTTGGCAAACTTGTAAAAATGGGTCCTACACAAATTAATGTAATGAGAATAATTTAAGTGTTAATATTCAATTTTCTTGCTTCATATGTTGACCAAATAGAGTTTATAGAAAAATTAAAGAAAATCAAAAGTTTCTATAATTCTTTAACTACTAGTTATACTGAGAGGTAAAGAATGCTTGTTCATGTTTATGAAATTTAGGTCCGAACCATGAGAATGAAGAAAATCTAATCACGAGAATGAAGGAAGATTGTCCCTTCATTGTTTCATAAACATTGATTATTCTAGTTCTGAAAATGAGAAATCAATTAAAAGAAAAAAACTGTAATGGATCAGTAAAGTTGCTTTGACGTAGTTCCAGTGTGGCGCTACTGTGAAGTCAAATATTTATTGGTCATGACGGATCAGTAAAGTTGGAAGGCTCTCTCTCTCTCCCCTGTTTTGATAATCGGGTGTCTAGTGCATCTCAACTTATTTCGGGACTTCCAAGCTAACGATCAGTCAAACCTTTATTAACCAGTGTTAAAGTTAGAGCTCATTATTGTCCTACATTACAGATTTTCCTCATTTATAACATGACACTGTGCTGCAGCGGCGTTCGAACATTGAGAAGGGATATCTTATAACAGTAGTTTGGTTGTCCGCAAAATGGAACTATCAGTTTGCCGATCAAAACGTCGAGAACTTAGCCTTCAAGATCTTCCATCTAAAATCCTGGTCGATATTTTTCTGAAGTTACCTGTCAAGTGTCTCATAAGTATGAAGTGTGCTAGTAAGCACTGGTGGGCAGTGATATCTGACCCTAGATTTATAGAATTGCAATTTGAAAAGGCAGTTAAAAACCCTGGTCATCTTTATATCTTCTTCAAGGAGTCGCCCCCTTACATATATCTTGCTGAAAGAGTATCAGATTGTACCGTGGCCATGAAAATTCCTCGCGCAGCTTTATCCCAAAGGATCGCAAAGTACCAAAAAAACACCGCTATGAACTGGTCCACATCAGGTGGCTTGGTAGCGATTTTAATGCCCACCGACAATTGTTGCTATATTTGTAATCCCATTCTTGGGGAGGAAATAAAAGTGACCATGGGTCCTTATTTTGGGAAGAAGATGTTTTGTACGGCTTGGTGGGGATTTGGTTATTCCTTTTCCACCAAGGAATACAAACTTATTCTCTTTGCAACCCCAATATCAAAGGGGCTGACTCGGGAAGAAAAAGAGGTTGTTCTCGGTGCCATATACACCCTCGGTTCTGAATCTTGGAGAGAAATTCCTGAAGTCCCTTTCATACCTGCGGGTTGTGGACATGTAGACTGTGATGGGACTTTCTTTTGGTTGATATTTTATGACAGTGACGAAGAAGTTGTTCCAAGAAGTCACTCGATTGCATCATTTGATATCGGGTCTGAAGAATTCAGGCTTTGGAAGGGTCCCAACACAGATATGGATGAAGAATCTTGCCGGACCTTGTATCTTATTAGGGTAGGTGACACCGTAGGATGCGTGAAGATGATGAATGATAGAAGCCTTAGTATCTGGATATTGAGGGACAAAGTAAATGAATTTTGGAATATGGAGTACACCTTCACACAAAGCAGAGCGCACTTCCTGGGCCTCTGGATGAACCACGATTTGTTTTGTTATGAAGCTCCACATTTTTTCACTTATGATTCCAACAATAAGCAGTTCAGAGCCAAGCTTCAGTTACCTTTTCATGAAGAATATCCAGATTGGGTTCCACATCGTGGAGTTATTCGAACGCATGTACTCTGTCTAATCTCGCCATGGAGAATAAAAGAGCTGGGAAACAAGGCGATTGGGGCTTTTGCTATGAATTCAATCGTATGTCTCTCTCTCTCTCTCTGGTGCATATCTATCTCACCCTGTATGTGTTTATATATGCACATGCATGTGGATGTAAATGTACATGTATATGCGCGTTTACTGTTACTTGTTTCACCTAACTTGTATGAAAATTACAACCTCCTACCTCTCCGATACGTTCCCAATTCCAACACCATTTTGTACATCCCTTAATTTTAAACCATTGAAGACCTCTGCGTAAGTTCTATTCAACAATGACTTGATTAACATAAGTGTCTCATCCATGTCCCAGACATAGACTTTCAGCTTTTGATCACTTTAGTTAATTTTTAGCAGAATCCCTTGTCACCCGTATTGTTTTCAAATAAAGACCTTGAAAGCTGATTAGAAGCCTGTTAAATTAAAACCCATCATATAAACTAGGATGCTATAGCTTCAACAAACAACGATAGGTTTTCCGTGATCATAATTAAAATTATTTCATATGGTGAGTGGATAAGCAGACATTAGTAATATATGTTTAGTGATCACAGCTTTGCAATTAGCTGATTTTGAGAAAACATTGAATGAGGTACGTTAGATGATGAGTAAAATAAGAGAAAACATTCTTTACACCGGCGGTGTAAAACCCCACTTTTCCTCCAAACCAGTCACCAAGTGACACATCATCTAAATAGTGTCTAATAATGGAACAGTCAACTGCTAGTGGTGTAAATGCTAACTAGAGTTAACCCAACCTCTTTTCCAAGCCTAACTTACCCTTTAAAGTTTCAAAGAATTATTTACAGCCCCATTTACTTGCTTCTACAACCAAGGCAAGGACAAATTCTTCTGTTTTTTTTTTTTTTTTGAACGCCAGAAAAGAGAATTCTTCTGCTCTTGAATCCAAAAATACAACTCAATCTACAATCTTTCGGACCAATATGCCCCCGGGACCATTCATTGCCCCAAAAGTCATTGTTGTAATTGACGCCGTGAGTTTTCTTGTCCTCTTCGACACCATAGCATCTTCCAATTCCTCAGAAACCAAGCCAATACATGTCTCTCGAGGAACCATATTCAAAGAGGATTTAATAGGTTGATATTTTTCCTTTTCTGAAAATTCTAGATCACTCAAACTTTCCGCTGAATTTGTGTCTACAAAGTTCCCAAATCTGAATCTTTGAAATCATCCATAGAATTTTTCTCTACAAAGTACTCTGCTTCCAAATTTCCTGCACTCCAATTGATGTGTTTTCGATAACAATTCTACAACAACAATAAAATTCTCACATCCATTATAAGCAATCAATTGGAAATAAGAAAAAAATAACGTAATGATCAAAAACCAAAATTTTTACATTGGGTAAAAAGTTTGGAGTTTTCGTTTTCCTGGTTACTCCATATACTTTGGGTTTTTTGGATTTGAGGGTTAGAGTTTTTGAGTTGGAATATGAAAAATACATATAAAATAGTTGTATCTATGTAGGTCATTAGATCGAAGAACAATAAAAAAGAGTAAAAGGGTAAGAGATGCTGACCTCGTGGAGAAGCTACGGAGAAGACGATGAAGAGTCTCAGCCGCAGCGCAACATCTGCTCCTCCTTTTCTCTTCTTTGTATTTTAATTTCTATCTGCCTTTTCTTTTCTCTGTATTCTCTATACCAAAATAAGCAAATGGGGCTGTAGCCTTTTAAGTAATTCTTTGAAACATTAAGGGATAAGCTGGGCTTGAAAAAGCGGTTGGGTTAACTCTAGTTAGCATTTATACCACTAGTAATTGATTGTAAAATTATTAGGCACTATTTAGATGATGTGGCACTTGGTGATTGGTTTGGAGGAAAAATGGGGTTTTACACTGCCAGTGTAAAGAATGTTTTCTCGTAAAATAAGCCCTATATATGTTTGACTTGTTGCAATTAGCTAATTTGATTTCCTAACAAGGAGGGCATTGGCGTAAGAAGTCTCAAGGATTGGAATGTAGTTTCTTTCTTAAATCACACTAGGTCTATTCTAGTTGTTCTAAGCATCAATCTTTTTGGGTGAAACGGTAATAAGAACCTTGTACAAATAAATCTTTTGATCGCTCCTGGTTTTGGAGAAAGATTCTGCGGCTTAGACTTATTTCTAAACTATTAGTGAAATATGTCATTGCAATGGTGAAAGCACTTTTGTTGGGTTTGGTAGTTGGCTACCAGCCTACCACATGGTCCTTTGTTTTGGTTTTAGGTAAAATTTCAAAAAAAAAAAAAAAAACACCTGACCTTTCCCCAAAATCATAAATAGACACCTGACCTTTTTTGTCTTGTCAAGTAAACACCTGGACTATCTTAAAACTCATCAATGTCCCCCTTGCCGCCAACTTCTATCAAATAAACAAACAAATTTGCTGACAAGGATGACACCATGCTATTTGGAGGGAAATTGGTCACTTGGAGGGAAAATATCAACCAAAACCCACTTCTTATCACGCCCCATCCCGGTCACCAGTGGAATAAGACCTGATTTACTATTGTAGTCAACCACCACCAAGTTCTTTATTACTCATAAAAGATATTTCATTATTTATTAGCATAAACTATGCGATCTTTTTCTTTCTCATGAACACTCTCCAAAAGTGTCATACTTTATACAAATTTACAAGTGCCAAATATTACAAAGGCATACAACCCTTACTTTTTCTTACAATAAAAAGGTGTTACAAACTAGTGCTATTTATAAAGCCCAGACAACCCCACACCAAGCTATGTACACAGTGGACTGCTTCTATCAACCATCATCTTAAAAGTCCTGCCAAAATCAACAAACTGTATGGGGGTGAGCTATTATCACGTGCTCACAAACACTAGCATTACATCAATATAAGCTACTAAGTTGGCGAATAAACATAAAACATTTTACGAAGTAATTTCTAGCCAACTTGTCTAAGAAACACATCATTTGTTAATACCGTGAAACAATGACAACACTTCCATGAAAAAACTTCCTTTTCATGTGCACTCAAAGAATTTCCATGACAACACTTCCATGTCACGTGATTTTAAAGAACTTTCATGTCATGTGATTTCGAGAAATTATAGCAACACTTCCATGCTACACTTTCAAGACTTTCCGTGGCACACTTTCAAGACTTTCCGTGGCAACACTTCCATGCCATGTGCTCAAATAGAAACAAGAAGCAATCTTAATAGGCCTTGTTTGATAACATAGATTCAACACTTAAGAATTGAATGAATTAAGTAATAAGTGATTAAGATTACTTAAAAGATTAAGTGTCTCTTAAAATGTAAGCTTAAAAGTTGAAAAAAATTAAGTAGCTTCGAGCTATTTAATTTTTAGCTACTTAATTTTTGCTGAATTGGTTTGTGTTTTCATTACCACCAAACCACTCTACCACCATTACCACCACCACTCCGCGACTCCCATCATAACTACCACTACCACAACCACCGCCACTCCCACCACTGCCACCACAACCAACTCCTACCACCACCCACTGCTACCACCATTGCCGCCACTACACCACTACCACTATTCTAACCATCACTCTGCCACCACCACCACTTTACCACCACAATCACCATCTCCACCACAACCACCGCCATTACCACTAATACTATAGAGACTACCACTACTCTACCACTTTCATCACCACTCCACCACTACCACAAACACTTTTTCCTCACCTTCACTACCACCAAACCACCACCACTCCCGCCACCATTACCACCACCACTTTACCATTATCGCAACAACTACCACCAATGCCCCCAAAAAAAAAAAAAAAAAAAAACTCCCTCCACAACATCCACCACCACCGCGACCACTACACCACCATCACTATCACTTCTCCACCGCAACTACTCCCACCATCACCTCCCTCGGCCCACGACCCACCACCCAACCACAGATGCCATCCACAACCACTACCATTGCCACAACCACCAATACTCCACCAGCATTCCCACTATTACTCTACTACCACCGCAACAGCCACAACTCCCATCAGTATTCCACCTTCACCACTAACACCACCACCACAACTCCACCACTCTATCCTCGAGCCTCCACAATCACCATCGTTGTAAATACATGGTGACCATTAATAACAACTCCATTTAGTTGGATAACTATACATTTTTTTCATTTATTGACTTGATTTTTGCATTCCATTATGGATGCGTAAAAGGCAAATTTACCTAGAATCAATCACAAAGATTTCTAAAAAAAACTAGGTTAATTACCGAGACACCCCCTTAACTATACCTATTTGTCTCGGACATCTCCTACAAGAATTTCCCTACGAAGAGACCCCTCTACATATTAATCCTATCCTTGAGACCCATTCCGTCAGCCCTCCATCGAGGCCCGTCAACCATGTAACCTAGTTATGCCCTAAAAATATTTTTTTCCTTCCAGAATTGCCCTCCCCTTATTTCCCCCTATTTCCACTTTATAAGCCCTAAATCTCTTCTCCTCTCTCTTTTTCTCTCTCTCTCTCTCCAGTTGTATATTCCCTCCTTCTCACGCCTCTCATGACCCACCCCTAAAACTTCGACCCACTCCCTTCCCCATCCAATGTCATCTTCCAATACTGCACATAGCAACCCATAGTAAAATGTCAAGTGTGGATGTGGAGTTAGGGCTCTACTAAGAACAGCCCTAACTGATGAAAATGTGGGTAGAAAGATTCCTAGGGTATGTGAACTACAAGGTATGGGTTCATTCAATGTCTCGTCTTTATCTTTCAATGTATCTATTTCAATGTTTCAATGTATCCTTAAACCCTAATCCTATTATTTCTATGTTATATTTTATGCTGGGTTGCCTCTTATAGTTTATAGGGCTCATAGGGTATTTTGGACTGTTGGTTGCCATATATTTTGTTTCCTACACTTTTTTTTATTTGGTTCCCTTATATGTGTTTTGTAGGGTAACAATAAAAACGAGTTTTTCTTTGAGTGGGTTGATCCTGCCACTAATGAGAGAGGTAAGGATTTTGGAAACTGGATAGTTAGGAAAAAATGGAGTTGGAGAAGAATATTGAAGAGTTGCATAAGCAAATGAAGGAGATGGATATTGTGTTTCAAGCAAAGATGAACAATTGGCAAAAGAGGCAGTATTGGTTTCAAATGAGGATGAATTGCATAATTAAAAAAATGAATGACATGGAAGCTAAGTTCACAAAGAAGATGAAAGAGTGGAAGAACAAGGAGGATTGGCAAGGATTGGAGATGGAAGAGGTGGTAGAGAAGAATGTGGCTTTGAAGCTTAAGATGGGAGAGGTAGTAGTGAAGAATGAGGCTTTGAAGCTTAAGATGGAACAGGTGGCAGCTAGGAATGACGTTTTGGTGAAGAGGAACAAAGAAATACAAGAGGAGGTTAAGCTAGCCAAATTGAAGATGGCGGCATTGACTGCAATGGTGGTGGTTTTGGTTGGCATAGGGATTGTGTTTTTGGGTGGTCAAGGAATGTGGAAGAACAAGATGCTTGCATTACCTTAGTTTAATGTCTCTTTTTAATCCTTTTGAACTTATGTATTTTGTTTAGGAGTTCGGAGAAGGCGGAATCTTTTTTTTATTCTAACATGTAGTTGAATTATGGCTACCCCTTTTGTAACTCCCAAGTGGTAATGCCTGAATCCCTTGGGGAAATGCTAATGAACTCCAGTAATCCCTAATGTTATGCAAATGGCCCTACTTTGTGTATGAGTTGTGTATTGAACTTGCTATGTGGTAACGGCTTTGGCCTGCCTTTGATGTCACTTGTTTGGTTGAAGTAATCCATTAGGTACAAAGGCATTAACAATGTGATTAGGAAAGAGTCATGCATCAAGTTTACAGGAAAAAATGGTAATGCAAACTCATTATGCCCAAAACTCATTACTGGGAAAAACTTCCAAGTAGTAATGCAAACTCATTATTCTCTAGAATTTGCATGATTAGCGGGGAAGAAAAGAAAAAAAAAAAGGACAACCAGTTACCAAGTGGTTGTGATGTGTTGAACCAACAGAAAAAGAAGCAGTTACAAATTAGTAGAATAAGCAGCAACACATCACAACCAGCCAAGCACAAATGGAAGCAACTAATACCTGCAGTCACAATAAGCAAGTCATGGCCCCAAACCCTAAGTCTTACTGTCATCCATTACAACAAGTCATTACTGTCAAAGGACAAATTAACAGTTACCATAAGTTGCATGGCTGCAAAAAGTTAACCTAGTCATTACCTAACAGTTACAAAGCCACAAACAGTTGCAAGGCCACAAATACCAAACAGTTACCATAAGTCATTACGGTCATCCATTACCTTAAATCATTACTACCATAACCTTGTTTATCTCCAGCGGGACAAAAAAATTACTAAAAAATCTGTTGTCACCTATTTCCCACGTGGCACATAAGTATTACTAACATAGTTGGAATGCCTACTGGGTTGACCTCTTAGGTATTCCAGTATTGGTGACCAGAGATGAGCCCTTAGATGTTCCACTATTGCTAACTTGAGATGAGAATACACCATCCCCAGTTTTTGCTATCTTCCACCACTCATAGTCCTCCATGACACATAATTGACATGTCTAAATGCTCCCCTCCGTCCTCCTGCTGCTCCTCTTGTCCCCCATGTCCTCCCTCTTCTTGCCACTCCCCGTGTAGTAGTTGTATCTGGTACTGCCCCTCCCCTTGTCCCTCCTCTTCCAACTCCCCTTGTAGTATTTGTCAATTGTCATTGCAGTCCTAAAAATTACAAACATACTCCCTCTATCCAAATTGTTAGTCCTATTCAGATTTCGATGCAATTTTTATATTGTTCATAGCTTTCTATCTATAACGTATTTTATGAGCAATATGGATCTTATTTGATATATCTCAATTAGTTCTATTATACAAAGTTTTAAAAATCTTTAAAAATATTATCGATTGATAGATATGAACATTTGAAAAATTGTATCATGTTCTAAACATGACTAACAATTTGGGAGGGATGGAGTGAAAGTAAAATTCCTTAATTAATCAGGAATATAAAATTTTTCGTAAAGACAAACGACAAGTATAATATAAATAACCACCAATTCGGTTAACTACTGACCACGTGTGCTACGGTACTATAACATTGTACCTATCCCAACACGATTATCTAAGCGGTGGTCAAGATTAACAGTCAAACATTGCTCATTAAGACCTATGCAACACACTTTCATCTCACATAAACACCACCACGACAAACCAGACATACCTTAGCTATAAAATTATATACAAAACCATCCATGGAAATATGGGGAAAAAATGTCCATTTCCATACTTATAAATGGATCATTTCATAAACATATAATGGTATAACAGTGGCATATGAAATAAAATATGAGCTATGTGTAAAGAAAACACAATTTAAAATAGATGAATTGTATCAAAAAATGCACTGAATTCCCTTATTATATAGATGTTTGTTTGTATTGTAAATTGTGGGAAAAGAAAGAGAAAAAAGTAGAGAGGGCAGTGAACGTGAGGGAGCTCCTTTGGGCAACTCCCCCACTAGATTATGTGTGCGAGAGTGTATGAGAAGTGTAAGAGTGTTTTTATTTATTAGTGAAAGATTAATAAAAATTAGAGGTGTGCTTGTTTGTGTGTGAATCTCTCTTTTACCCACCAATTTGTTGTAGGTTAATTACTTTTTCTCTGTGACCTATTTACTGCTTCAATGAGATCCATTTTGTTTCTTATTCCATTTTAATGCTTTCAAGGGGAGCCCAGTTTGATAATTGTTAAGAACAGTTTAATGATTTCGCTATGTAGTTTTAGTTGAATTGAAAATCTGGGAAGTATTGAGTTAACGTTACAGTGGGTGGAAGGGACACACTGGGAAAATATAAGTGAAGTCAGAAATGGTAAATGGTAAAAGCTCAACCAGGGAATATTGTTTGGTATAGTAGCAATACATTGCTTGATACACTAAATCAACTTCTTATGGGCATTCACGGTCCAATAATACGTGCAGCGCAGGTGGTTTCGCACCTACTATAAGAGAAATACCATGGAATTATTCAATACAATGTGTCTGCGTTACATGTACACAACAAAAGGCCACTATAAAGTGTCATCCCAGTTCGACATAAGGCTTCATTTAAACACAGATAATTCAAAAGAGAAATCATATGAAACATGTAATTTTGAAATGATAAAGTTCACATTCCATTGTAATGAAGCTCTCAATGTCTAGTTCTATTGCATCAGAGATACATTTGATAATTTAGTGAATGTTACGAGAGTGAACTTCTATTCGTACAAATAGAAACCAAAAAAATTGCCATTTTACACCGATTCCATTGTTGGTTCAAGCTAGTATCGTATAATTGATGGAAGTAGATAAAAATAGAGGAAATAAATGGTTGCTTCAAAGCACATTCGAATATGCTTTTTCTAAGACGATATTCGCCCCCACCAATTCATGAGAAATTGGTGTGTCCCGAGTCAACATAGAATTTTACTTCAAGATACAGTAAAGCGCAGACCCAATTGATTGCATGTCCAAACTGCGTAAAGCACAGATAAAGAAGAACTAAAACACCTTTGGATTTTGTGAGCCTCTAATAACGAATATATGGGCAGAGAGTTCTAGTGAGAGAGATTGTTTGATTGTGTTCTCTTCATTATGTTTTTGGTGAAACCCCCTAGCATTTATATGGGAACAAATATGTAACCGATGGCCACTTATTACATCTGTTCGTTTAAACTTAACAGTCATGTCTATTTCAATAGCCATTTGACTTTAAAAGTTATGGCTTATGATCTGTTCACGTATGATGAATAGACAGATCTCTTAGTCAAAACCCCTTCACCAATACAAATTTAATATTCACTAAATATTTTGAAAATGTTCCAACAATTCTCCACCATTTTCAAAATAGTGAAAATAAAACTTGGTTAGACTTAGAAAACTTGCGCATATATATATAAATGAAGGTATCTTACCATTTGAACCATATTCACATAGTGAAAACACATCAAATTTGCAAGTGGTGGCTAGGTCATGCGGTATAGCTCTTGGATGCCCCACACTGCATCCCGGGATCGAGTCTCATTCCCCCCCTCTCCCCATGTAATAGATTAAGAATGATGAATGACAAATAAAAAAACACATCAAATTTAGTCAGAAGAGCACACTACAACAAATATGGCCTTTTAGAGCACAATGTAATAGTAACTTTTTTGAAGGAGTGTTGCTACGGTGTGCACCTATGCTTTTGGCATATGGTGTGCATCTCATATGGAGACTCACAAAGTCTCGTATACACCCACAAAATCTCATATTTGGTGCCACAAAATCTCATATTAGAATACCAAAACACAATAAATAAGACCACAAAATCTCATATAGATGTGAGAAAGTTTTGGAATAAAAAATCAAAAAAAATGGCAACCGGTTGGTCACCGGGCCCACCGCTTGAAAAAAAAAATCCATATGAGATTTTGTGACTTTCAAAATGAGTGTTTGTGAAAGAAAATATGAGACTTTTGTGGTCCACTACAGTCCAAAATTTTTATATGAGAATGTGTGGCTGAGTATATGAGTATATGAGATTTTGTGGGTAAGTATATGAGACATGTCACTATCAATACACAACAATATTTTTGGACTGTAGTGGTCCACAAAAATCTCATATATTCCTCCACAAGTTCTCGTTTTTTAAACCAAAAATTCTCATATGTTATATGAGTGTTCTTTGAAGTATATATGAGATTTTGAGTGGTATGACTCAATGTAGACGAAAATATGAGATTTTGTGGCACCTTATATGAGACATGTCACATCAATATATACACACAATATGTATCACACTTTCACTACAGTCCAAAACTATCATATGAGATTTTATGGGACGTTTTATGAGGTTGACTTTTGCCAATATGAGATTTTGTGGCTCATTCGAATTTTGTGGTACTTTTTATGAGTATTTGTTACTCCATATATGAGATTTTTGAAACCCAAAATGTTATATGAGAAATCACGCAAGGTTTTATGATTTTTTTGGTTCTCCATATGAGAAAAAAATGACCGGTATAGGAGGTCACTTTTTGTATATGAGGCGCAATCTCGGCCGTCGATCTGGTCAAAGTTGCATATGGTATGCCCTTTCATATTTTCAGCCACAAAATCTCATTTTTGACCCACAAAAACTCATATGTGTTGTTACAAAATCTCATTTTTTTGGCCCAAAAAAATGGGGTGCACATTGTAGCATTCTCCTTTGTGAAGAATGCTGTAAAACAGAAGCAAATATAGCGTTCATTGGCAACAAGCGGAGGAAACACTCGCGCGTAAAATACCATAAAGTTTCATTAACATCTTTATAGCGTTCCCCCAAAAATTATAAGTGCTAGCACTTGCCGCTCTCACCAAAGCTGAAAATTCTAATCGGTTCCGCCAAAGTTATAGCCGCTAGATTTCCGAATATTTCTCTACGCACATGCACATAGTAGACTTTTTTTTTGAATTAGCAATGCAATGTTAACTAACCAGATGAGTTTCACACACAAATTTTCTTCTCCTTAGGTAATTCAAAAACACCAACCCTTGGATTTGCCTTGGGTCGTTATCTTGATTTCGTGAGTGCTTTAAATTCAAAGCCCCGAATCTATAGGAAGCGAGACCACCTCCACACTCACATAGGTAAGATTTTATCAGTCTCCCTGTAACAAAAACACCAAGAATCTATTGTGAGCAGCCTCCTGTTTTTCTATATTATAGGTACCGAGCACTTTCTATACCTTGGGATGGATTATTAATCAATTGTTTACAACCGATATATGGTGTACTTTGCTCATTAATAAAGTCAAGACTTGAGGCATGGCTCAAGCATTGAGTCGAGTTTCCACCATGAGTGACAAAACTAATTGGGCTAAAATCCCATCCCTCTTGATGTTTGCCACATCACATCCCTTGCAAGAGTTTAGCAAAAAATACTATGGCCAGGAAAGCAATATTTTCCTTAGCTATATCATCTTAGTTTATGAAGTGATTCACATGCTACCACCACAACCATAACAACCAAGACGAAAAAATCTTGTCACCCCATCTCATTGTAAAATCCTCACTTCAATTCTCATTGTTTATTTCCATACGTATTTTTTTTTTCCCACTGTAATTTCATAACTCGACACAGTATTGGATCCTCCATGAAACCCAATATTTATATAAATTCCCAGTAAAATTGTCCTGGAACAGACTACTAGACCAACCATAAGGGACTGAAATAAATTCAAATCTAATAAAACGTCATTGAAGCACCATGCGTGCATGTAATTCGAACAAACAAATGATCACCAAACGAGAAAAAAGGAACTCCAAAAAAAGTGTGGGAGAAGTCCTAGCTAGGAGGTTACTTTTAAACACATCGACATATGCCTGTTGCATTTTCCTTTTCCTTTTCGTTAGTTAATTTGTTTTGTGATGGGGCATATTCGGAAGCTCGGAATAAACAAATTACATGCGAGCTAGCTCAGTACTGTTGTGATCATGAAGATTCGGTGATCATTGTATGTGTTTCGCGTATAATAAGGGAAAATGGAAAGGAGTAAATAATTAATGCTCTACTAGCTATTACTTGTGTAGAGCTGCTCACGGTTCGAATAAAAACGGATTCCTATGAATTCAAGAACTGAATCGTGAGTTACTATTACACGAAATACAATTAATGTCCAGACCAAAAGTCTTATGGTCAGATTCCAACCGGCCTATCCGTTAATCACGATTTTATCACTAGCTAGTACCGTAACGTTCTCATCAAGAAAAGATTACGGTTATCCCATCAATCAATTTCTTGTTATGGTTAGGGATTGGTTTCTCAATTAACCAACTCTACTTTGCCAAAACCTCCCCTCTCATTATTACTCCTCTGTTATGTGTACTAAAGTAGACACCTAACAATATCGGATATCGGAGTACCTCCAACTCACGAGAACAAGCAACAATTACAATGACCTACAATATTATATTAGCATGCATTAGCCTGACTCTTAGGCACCAGTTTTGTCCAACCTAGATTAACTATCTATTACAATGACCTGGCATTAGCCTTAAATTAATGTTTGGCGCCAGTCATTAATACCCAAATTAATAGAGTAGATTGTTCAAGAGAGAGAAGGACGAAATGTACGGCCCACTACACGCGCGTGCCTCAGAGTGTTGATGCGGCCGAGGAGAAGAAGTGAAGGGCTGTGATGTCTGCTGCTCCCAGATTTAGAGTAAGGGGGGCGGACCATTCCTCCTTCGATTGTATATTCTGCAGCAAATCCCCCAACGTGGCCTACAATATGTGAAAGTGATATTTAGAGATTGCGGCACAAAATTATGATGTACACGTAGAAGATAATGTACAGTGTAGAATCGATCGAGCATTACCTGTGAAGGAATCTAGAAGGCACCCGCACCGGTGTAACAGCCAGAGAAACGATCTGAGAATCGTTCACATGCGCAGAGATATTTCTTGTCCATTCCACTTTCTTCTGAGTCGTTTCATACTCCCCTCCCCAATCGAACTTGAAAACGCACACGCTGCAGCCCTGAAACATTCAGAGAAAAATCAATATATAGCACTATATAATTGAATTGTTTAAATCACGCGAGTAGTTATCAAACTGGAATCCATAAATTAGTTAATGTACCATGGATTGCGGATCGGAAAGGTGAGCTTCACCACTTCTTCCCCCACACTCACCAATGGTTCTTCATGGGTGAGTTCGGGTATCTGAAAGACAAAAGAGAAAACTTCAGATAGATGCATCCAATTAGACAAAAGGGTACGTAGTTAGTGCACATTACTTACTGCACCCTCGAAGTTGTACTGGTAGATGGATTCATCAGTTGCAGCACAAATGTAGTCGCCATTAGGGCAGGCAGAAATTGTTTTGATGCTTGATGACGCGAAGTCCTGACGTGGGAATTCATAAAAACAGAGACAAGTTACATATTGAGCTAACAAAATACTCCATAATATTAAGGGATAAAAGAAATTACATTGTCCTCTCCTTGAGCCCCATTCCGAAGGTTCCAACTCCTAACGAACCCACCGGAGTCACCCGTCACAAGCACGCTCTGAAAATTTAAGGTATGTAAACACAACAATACAATTCACATAATCATTCACTTTTAGTAGTAAAGAGAGGAAAGGTTTTTTTTTTTTTTTTGCTTGCCTTTGTCGGTATAAAATCCATACAATTGAGCGATCTTGGGGCATTCCAGGCAACAGGAACTGCCGCTGGATACCTGAGACATGGAAGGAAAAGGAATACAGAAACGCCAAAGACAAGTTTATCATATATGCTCCCTCTGTTTCTAATTGTTAGTCCATTTTTAGATTCTTGAATTATCAAGAAGTGACAAACATCTTGAAACATCCCAAAATGGTGGAATAGTGGACTAACAACTATGAACGGAGCGAATATATTTTAAGCCCAAAAGAGAGAGAGAGAGAGAGAGAGAGAGAGAGAGAGAGAGAGAGAGAGAGAGAGGTGGAAGGAAGGAAACTTCTCTTGGTTCGGCATACCTACTATCCCAGATCCTTATGGCCCTAGAAGAACATGTGTACAGGGCTTGTCCATCCAAACTCAGGGAGAAGTCAAGTACGCGGCCTCGGTCCTGGAAGAAGGCTCTCTACATAGCAAGTAAAAACATGTTCTAGTTTTAATGATTAGGCATGTGGTCAATCTCAGAGAATACTAAATCTCAATCATGGTTAATTTTACGTTTAACGTTTGAATGTTAAGCTATTTATGGGAAGTGTCCACCAAATTAATCTTCGAAATGTAGATCAAATACTTCACTAATTATTCTAACAGGCCTTGGACATGCATGGAAATTAATTATCAACTATATTAAAATAGGCATAGCTAGGTTACATGCTTTTACGTCCAAACCACTAGCTAGTAGGTAGTACTCCCTCTGTCCTAATTCATTTGCTCACTATGAATATCCCTTCCATTTTTAAACATTTATAACTTTTTATTTGTAGTGTTTTTATTGTTTTTAAAAATTGTCTTATAGAACTAAATGAGATCAATCAAATAAGATCCATATTGCATATAAAATACATTATAGATTGAAAACTATAAGAGTTTTAAAAAGGCATACATAACCACAGTGAGAAAATCAATTGGGACGAAGGGTGTATATAACAGTTCCATCTAATTAGTGGGCTTATTTGATGAAAACTAAACTTGACAGATTCAAGAATAATAGAAGACTGTTAGTTTTGTTGTCACTTTCTGGGTTATGTCAAGCCTTTCGGAATATGTAATTTTGTTATTGTGGTTTGGGAGTTAGAGTGCTTAGGGTTGAGTCTAGACGCACCATTCGAGAATCTCAAGCTTCATGATCAAACCAAATCCAAGACAAGTGTTTCAAAGCTCAATCCAATGAGATATATCCATGCATATCATATTTGCATTTAGGCCATCCAAAATTACATGTTTTAATATGCATAATGTTGGCTTATTAGTGCTTTATTTGGGTTTTACAATCCCATGATTTTGGCATTAGGATTTAGCCTTGAACTTAGTGCATCTGCACGCGTCTACACGCATCTGCAGGGTTGTGGATTTAACTGTTAAGATTGTGACACGTGTTTAAATCCTATTAGAGCCTCTACAGGCGTCTGCCAGACTCTTCAAGTGGCCACGTGTCATGTTTTGAGAGGCTGTCTTGGGGAGCACGAAAATGGACACTATAAAAGTCATTTTTCTTTCATTTTCACTCAACCACTTGAGAGAAAATCAACCCCTTTTAGAAAGAGAAAGTCTCATCTCTTCTCCATCCCTTCTCTATTTTGTGAACTTGATGATTTGAGCTTGCTCTAATCATCTTTCTTCAATCCAGAGTCTTCCTCTCCGTGGATCCACTCTAGGTTCATTTTAGTTTTCAAAAACTTTCATAAAAATTCAATATTTTTCATACATCATGTTGTGTTGCATTGTTTCTACGTGAGCCGGTTGGACCGGTGGTGAGTTGACTAGGAGATCAAGACGGGTGTGCTTGTGGAGTCCATGGAATCAAAAAAAGGGTACGGGTTCCTACATCAAGAATTAGAGCTAGGTGTCACAAGGGGCTTGTTGGGAATTCCTAGTCTTGTTAATTCTTGTAATGTGACACCCGTTTCTAACATGCATGTGCATTTTATATATGATAGTGCATTTCATACACATTTTCATCTCATAAATCATTTCGTGTGTGGCATGTCATGTTATTGATACTACATGTGTAGCTTGGATATATGCATTTAAATATTTTATATGCTTGTGTGTTCCAATTATGTGTGTAGTTTGTGGACTAGAAATAAATTTTTTAAAAAATAGAAGACCAAGTAGTCAAAGGGGAGGATGGTTTCATTTACTGCTTGTGGAAAATTTTGGCAAAAGGGGACAACTCACCCCTTAGGGGATGAGATTGGAAGACTTTGGGAGTCCAAGTCTTCCATTTTCTGCCTCAATCACGTAGAGAGAGAAAGAGAGAGAGAGAGAGAGAGAGAGAGAGAGAGAGAGGAGGAGGAGGAGGAGGAGGAGGAGGAGGAGGAGGAGGAGGAAGTGAGTAGTTTAACAGATTTTCAGAGAAAAGTATGAATTTTCTACTATAGTATTTCAATTCCAAAAATTATGATATTTTAACCATAGTTGTAGTTATGTGTTATATAGATCGTGTAAAAGTTTTAGAATTTTACGTGATGTGTAGAATTTATTAAAAATGTTTTATTGAACTACTGTATGTCGAAAACAGTTGCTGGCAGCTCTGCCACACTTCACGAAAATGGGAATAACTTGGCCTAGGAAACTCTAATTTGCACTTTGTTTGATTTGTTAGAAACTAGATACATAGCGCTTTTAGAATATATAAGCCAAATAGCCCAATTGTTTTTGAGATATAGCAGTTTTTGGTTTAAAGTTAAAGAAAATTCTGTTTTTGTAATTTTTCAGCAAGTGACTGGTCCGATTGGCGTTTAAAAATAGCTATCAAGCTCATAAAATTCTGAATTTTTGATATGATGTTCCTATATGTGTCTAGTATCTGTGGTAAAAATTTCGTGAGAAAAGAATGTGTAGATTAATTCTGTAAATTCGGAGGCCATAGGGCTGTTATGTGTTTTTGTGCATGTTCCTGCATTTCACTTACATATAAGCATGGGGGGTGAACGTGAGACTTATGGATGTCTCATAAACTATATTTTTAGGTGAGAATAGCGTGAGGAGGATCATGGTTACGTCTCCAAATCGTAGAGAATAGAGGTTTAGCGTAGTTAGTCTTTTTGTTAGGTGAGACTATACAACTTTTATAATGAATAAAAATGTTGTGTTTTTCCATAGTTGTTTGTGATTATTACTGTTCCTAAAAGCTCCTTTGATGCTTATTTTTGAGTATATGATGGGAATATTCTTGGTTGGATGGATTAAACGATTTTTGATGGGTGAAAAGAGAATTTTTATGCCTTTTGTGCCAATGTTTAGTTTGCAAGTTTGGCATCTTGCATTCGTGGGCTGTGCCAATATTTTAGTTTGCAAGGTTGGCAACTTGCATTCGTGGGTTGTGCCAAATGTGAGCAGTGCAAGCTTAGTCCTTGCTTACTATGTGGATTGCACCTACCATTGGTGCTAAAGAATGACCCTCGTCACTGCCACTATATGTGAGCCTATGAGCGAGGTAAAGGTACTGTCATAACTCCCAGTCATGAGGTAGACGACTCGTTGGCGCACTTGGTAAAATTTATTTGTTTTGTGGTGGAGAATGTGGAGAATTTGATTATTGAAAAATCCTTTTGGATATGACGTTGAAAATGGATTCTGTGAACAGAGAAAGCTGGTTGAAAATTTTATGCAGTGGACGATATTTATTTAAAACTTCCATTCATCTAAAGAGCTTGGACATTTATTTTTATTATGTTGCTAATGTACATTCTCCTATACCCTTTTTGGTTGCAGAGACCTGGATGAGCTAGTTGTCGGTTCGACTACAATGCCAGTCAAGTGTTTTTAGTAGTTGTTTTTGTAGCACCTGCCAGACTATGGGTGCTATGTACATATCGATGTGCGAGGATGGTGTGGTTGTGTTATAGTCTAGTACTATGGACTTGTATTAATGTTTGGGAGTTGTGAATTAACAATTAGACTGGTTTGACTATGGGGTTTGTTGTAAGTATATGTGGTGCACCTATGTTTTGAGGGTTGCAGTTATTTTTATTTTATATTATCTCGTGTGATTGTGGGTATCCCGAGGTGTATGCAGGTGATGTCATGTGTCCATCCATTTTGTACTGGTTAAGTTCTGTCGGAGTGGGATGTGACATGTAAATCTTTTGATTTATGGAATGGATGAGTAGGACTAGGCCGTGGTTTTATGCTTAGGGCGTTTAGACCCTAAGTAGTTTCCACGTATATCTTGTGTCTTATCTCTTTACTTTAATTGTTTTATATCTTGCAAATTAAATTGTGGCAATTAGCATGAAGCTTGGGTGATTGTAATTCTCATAATTAGACTTAATTTTTAAATAATTAGACTTGTTAGTGCTTTGCATAATTTCAAAGACGACTACTTCTACAGTAGCCCATGTGTCTTTAGTAGTTAGTGTGCTCCAATGTGAGATTTGGCTACAAAATCCAAGATGAAGTATGCTTCTTTGATTAGCCAGCCACCTACCAGTCATGTAAGCCCTATATAAAGGGTGCTTTAGTTTTGGTGAAATTTGTGGAGCGCAACATACAGAATATTATAGAGTAGGGGAAATTGTGAGAGTGCGCTCTTCCTTGTAACCTTGTTTCAAAGTTTGCTTTTCAAAAAAATTGTTAAGAGTACAAGTTCACAACCGGTGACCTCCACAACCACACTCCATCCAACATATTTTTTGGTCAAAGCTTTGGTGGCCCTGTTTTTGGACCGGGCTGTATAACATTATTTACGTGCAGAAGGTGTAGGTGAGAGAGAGAAATTTACCTGCGTGAGGTCTTCTGTATTGAATTCATAGAGACGCCGATCATTTGTTGCGTAAACTCTTTGACCATCATTGCTAAATTTCACATCACCAATTCTCTGTTTTCATCCAGGTGACAAAACAACAAAAACACATTAGAAGCCCAAAGATTAATACATATATGTGTGTGTGTATAGATTATACATTTATGTGCTGTAAAATTCTTAGCGAAACGCTATTAATGTTATTAATATTGAGTATATCCATATATATAATCAAACAAAAATGTTACGGACAGATGTTTGTGTACAGACTACAGAGTTCGACAAAGACGCAACAGAACTAGACATGTGTTTCGAACCGTCTTATGTGAGTAAAAGTCATATGTATCAGAGGGTTCCATATAAATCTATGATCACAGTCTGTTTATATTGGAGTATGTCAAATTATCAATTGCTTGATTCCAACCAAGGTACTCCAATAGTTCACATATACTTGTATCCGTAACATTACTCTATAATCGACTTACGTGTCCGCCGGCAATCTGATGCTGTGCCACCACCGCATTGTCAGCTAAGTTGAAAATCGCTATTTGACCGGTACTGGTGCCCAAAGCTAGCAATTCGGTCTGAAAAACCATAAACAGAAGTCAACCATCTTTTAGCTCCAGAACTAAAATCAATCTATCTCTTATCATCTAAAAGAAAATAAGGAAAAAAAAAAAATAGTACTAAAAGATATCAAAATATTAAGACATTATTATTTTTTTATTCTCTTCATTACGTTTTCGGGTGCATTCTCTTCAATTCATTCACTTTACCCGTACACCCATCTGCACTGTGATTAGTACGACTAATATGTAGCGCACCAAATTAGCAGAACATTCAAGTTTTAATGTACTGTAGAATGTACACATCTAAAGAGAGAGAAATATATTCCCTCATGTACCTTTCTTTTGGTTTGCAACTTTATGTATCCAACAGTTCTATACTCTGTATTTTCCAAACCAATCAACTTTCATTATGTGCAAGCTCCAAATGGAAGCAAGTCTAGGGCCTGCCCTACACATAGGGAGACCCTAGGCACACTCGCAACACTAGGCCTGTCTATTCTGATAAATAAATCAATTAAGAAAGAAATACATTTGCATACAACACATATTTTTCTTGTTTATTTTAGCTAATTAATTTGTGCTTCTAAAAACACTTCAAAGAAGCATAATGAAAAACATAATGAAAAAAATGAGACCGGGAAAGTCTAAAAAAATAGAATTATTTGTTAAATGTTCATAACAGACCTTGAAACACATTGGTCTAGTGGTGTCATTCTACATAAACTCTAACTCACTAGCTAAAGAGTGAGAAGAAGAACTTTTTCCAACCATTTAAGCGTTGGATAGAAAAATAGAGAGTAAGGGCCCTTTTCGAACCAGTGTCCTTTCACTTGGGAGCCTAATGTCATACCACTAGGACACAGATCGAGCCGTTGTGGGAAATGTTGCACTCCTCGACTTGGCCGGAGGTCCTATTTTGGGTCCAAAAAATGGGGGAGAAGAACAAAAACACTAACTAGAATCATAAGGGGCTGAAATAGATTCATCAAATCTAGTAAAAAGTCATTGAAGCGCCATGCTTATAATTCCAACAAACAAATCACCAAACCAGGAAAAAGAAACTCCAAAAAAATGTGGGAAAAATCCTACCTAACAGATTACTTTAAACACATAGATATATGCTTTAGTTCAAGAAAATTACTACCACTAACTGTGAGGGAAAATGGTCAGGAAAAAAAATAAAAAATAAAAACTTACTGGACCCATATAAGCAAAATTTGGTCCTCCTCCATACGGACCATACCCACCGTACTGGGATCCTCCTCCATACCCAACATATTGGGAACTGGATCCCTCGCCGTAGTGATACATTGCTGTTGTGATTCTTTGACAGCTTTGGGAGAGGAGGAGGATGGGGCTATTTATTGTGGAACAGAGGTCACAAAAATTTTCTTCATAACCAGAGTCAAATGACTTTCCACTCCCTTTTAGTGTTCCCCCTTTAATTTGTTGCCTTCTCCTATTCCTTGTAATTGTTTGTTTTGTGGCGGGGTGTATTCGGAAGTTTACAAAAACAATTACATGTGAGCTCACTGTTGGGATCATGTGATCATGGAGATTTGGTGATTATTGCATGCATTTCACGTATAATAAGGGAAAATGACAAGGAGTAATGACGCTACTTACTACTTGTGTGGGGCCGTTGATGGATGTCCAAATCGAAACGGATTTCTATGAATTCGAAGTCTGTCCCGAGTTACGGCTACATGAAAATGCAATCCGTATCTAGACTAGCTAAATGTCTTATGATCAGGTTTGAAATACATTTTACAGTCCAAACAGTAACCATCTACCAAATTTATTTGGCCAAAACTTACCACTAGCTAATAATGTAACTTTCTCATCGAGAAAAGATATCGATGGCCCTTCGATGAAGAAAAATTTGGGTGTCGACTAGGTACTCAGTTATTTACTGTGAAATAGGGGTCACAAATGATAGTTTAAAAAAAAACACATTGCCCGAAATATGAAGGAAGAGTAAAAGTTAGATAACGCACATTGGGAAAAAAAAAACAAATAAATGACTTTAGTTTTGGCTATCTAGATTCTTTGAAAGAAAGGCCTCTCTCTTATAGTCTCAGTTATTTTTTTTTTTAAAAAAAATGTCTTCTAATCCAGTTTCAATCTGATCTGTAAGCCACAATTCGATCCCTATTTTATTTACGAATTACATTCTAAGTTCCAAACATCAACCATCTACCAAATTTATTTTGCCCAAAAATTACCACTAGTATAATACCACAACTTTCTCATCCAGCACATATAATTGTGGCCCCACCAGTTACACGTTATTATTGTGGAACAGGGTTATTATTGTAAAACAAGGTTCCAAAAAGTCATCATCATAATTAGAGTTCAGTTCAGTCCATAAAAAAGCCAGCTCCTACATCTTCTTTCTTTTTTGGTGAAAGAAGTTGCATATAGAAACGAGTCTTGGGGGATGGGATTCCCATTTTGTCTTTAACAAGTCATCAACCTGGTGCGTCATCAAGACATATCGTATGTGTTTAGTTGAATAGGCCTAATTTGGCCTAAATGGTTTTTGGATTATTGGTTTTTTCGTTTTGTCTTTATTCAAAAAAAAATTTCATTTGTTAGTTTCTCGTCAAAATTTTGTGGTTTCTGGATTCCTCTCGGCGAGATAAATCTAACAAGTATAAAATTATGGTCAAAACTCAAATTTTTTTAAATAAAGCCAAAATAGGTGGATTATTGGCAAATAATCCACCTATTTTGGCTTTATTCAAAAAAAAATTTAGTTTTGATCATAATTTTATACTCGTTAGATTCGTCTCGCCGAGAAGAGTCTAAAAACCACAAAATCTTGACACGAAACTAACAAATGCATCCAAAAATTGAATAAAGACGAAATAAAAAAACCAATAATCCATTTTTTGTTTTTAAGCCAAAGAAGGCCATAGTTTAGTTTAGTTTTGATGATGTCAGCAGGTGTAATGAGTAGAGAGATAAAGAGACAAATGAGAGAAATGATGATGTCATCAAAATTAAAACTAAAACTAAAACTAAACAGGAAAGCGAACAAGCCCACGTTACTTTCCATTCCCTTTTAGTTCTTCCCCTTTACTTTGTTTTTCCTTTTCCTTGTAATTTGTTTGTTTTTTGGCGTGGTGTATTCCGAAGTTCAGAAAAAAAAAAAAAAAATTGCATGTGAGCTCAGTGTTGTGATCAAGGAGTAAAGATGCTACTATTGTATAGGGCTGTGCACGGTCCGGATTAAAACAAATTCCTATGAATTCAAGGACCAAATTGCAAGTTACGGTTACATAAAAAATGCAATTAATCCATGTTTAGACCAAAAATCTTATGGTCAAGTTCCTATCAGATCCATATGAGTCATGGTTTGATACCAATTTTATTCATGAGTTACATTCTACATCCCAAACAATAACCATCAACTAAATTTGTTTTGCCAAAACTTTCTTTAATTTCTCATCAAGAAAAGAGAGTGGTGGCGCCCCCCGTTACTTGTTAGCGTTAGTGATATGTATAAACAGGGTTGTCTTTATTTTGACTACGACTTTGGATCAATAGTCATTGGTCTCTAATATGGTAAGATTAAGACTGTACAAAACCATCATTACTAGGGATCCAGGGATCCTATATTTCCTTCCCTACTTTTCTCCCCAAAACAACGTAGTTTTGGAGACCAAAAAAAGCACCAGCAATATTACTGAAGTCTGAAGAGCTAGGGCTTGGCTTTTCTTGGAGGATCGAAGGATGGCTCATCTTCCTCCATCTGCAACTAATCTCGCCGATCACTCACCGAATCGCCGCTGGAATCGAACGATTACTCGAAATCATCATCTCCCACCAAGTATTTGTTCAAATTTTACTGAAAAATTAGAGAAACTAAAAGTGACTGTAGAGAGGAATGATTGGCACACTTGGTTTTTTGTTGCCATGAAGCTAATCCCAGTAGATGAGATTTTCAAAAGATAAAAAAGACCAAACATGTTAGTGTCGATGTGGACTTAGAATAAACAATGCATTTTGATACAAAGACTAGCATTTGCATCAAGTTATTGTTATTTGTTAGTTCATGAACTATTTCCAGTTTATCCATTTTTTAAGGGAGCTTTGGGTTTGTGCTGTTAGACATTAATCTACGATTTGGTATTATAATAAGTGGTATTTTGGGTTTTGTGCGCTATTAGACATTTGTTAATTTATTCAGTACCCACCACGCTAGTACTAATTTTGATAAATATTACATATTGAATGTTAGAATGGATGATGATGGACGTGGGGAGAAATCTGTCCAGAAAGTGTCGTTATGGTTGCTGGTTGGTCTTTGCTGATGGGGTTTCTATGAAGTTTTCAATTTTCTATGTTGCTAATTGAAAAATTATAAATTTGAAAGTGTTGTTCAGCCTTTTTTTGGTCCGATTCTTTTATTTTTGTCAATAAATTGAATTGCCTTTTTTTTTTTTTTCTGGAATTCAGGGTATAAAAGAGTTTTTTTTTGTTCTGTTGCAGTTTATTAAGGCTAAAAACGACGTCATTTTGAGTGATATTGCTAGTGCTTTTTTTTTTGTTCCTAAAACGACGTTTTGGGAGAAAAGTAGGGAGGAGAAGGGTTTTTTAAAGTAATATTGCTTGGTGCTTTTTTGGTCCCCAAAACTATGTTGTTTTGGGGAGAAAATAGGGAGAAATGTAGGGAGGGAAATGTAGAGTCCCCGGATCCCATTAGTAGACACAATTTAACAAAGGAAAAAGGGGGTCACATTATTATTCTATAGTCCCTCTGTCTCAAATTGTTCGCCTTCTTATGAGGAACATACATTTTGTACTTCAAAAATAATATATTAGCATGAATATTTTCAAAAAAAAAAATTACACCAATTTAAAGATCTCATTGATAAAGGGAAAAACGGTGTAAAATTTTTTCCAATACAATCTCTTAAATAAATAACTTTTTTTACATCTAAAATGCACGATTCCCATAAAATGACAAGGAGTAATGATGCTATTATTGCTTGGGTATGGCCGTTGACAGACGTCCAAATCGAAACGGATTTCTATGAATTCAAAGACTGTCGCGAGTTACGGCTACATGAAAATGCAATCCGTATCCAGACTAGATAAAAGTCTTATGAAGAGGTTCCAATCTAATTCATTAGTCACGATTCGATCCCCATTTTGTGCATGAAATACATTTTACATTCCAAACGGCAACCATCTACCAAATTTATTAGGCCAAAACTTACCACTAGCTAATAATGTAATTTTCTCAACAAGAAAAGATAGAGGTGGCCCGTCGATGGAGAAAATTTTGGGTGCCGACTGGGTACCAAATTATTTATTGTGGATCAGGGGTCGTAAATGATAGTTTTAAAAAAATTACATATGCGCTTCATTGCCCGAAATGTGAAGGAAGAGTAAAAGGTAGATAATGCATATTGGGAAGAAAAAAAACAAATGAATGACTTTAATTTTGGCCATCTAGTAAAACACACCATGTGATACACTAAAACAGCCATATATAGATTCTCTGGAAGAAAGGCCTCTTTCTTATGGTCTCAATTTATTTTTTTTTTAAAAAAAGTTTTATAGTCCAGTTTCAATCTCATCCGTGAGCCACAATAACTTTCTCCCACCAGTTACTTGTTATGGTTAGTGATGGGTTTCTCTTCCAACTCTATTTCGCCAAAACTTCCCTCTCAATGTAATTATTACTCCTCTGCAGCTTTCTGTCTCGATCTACTTCGTCTTGTTGTTAGAATGGGAGAGAAGAAGAAGAAGTGCTTTGAGTCTTTGATGAGAGCTTTGAAGGAGGAAGGGTGTTATTACTCCCTCTGTCTCAATTTGTTTGTTCATTACAAAATTACGTGTAATTTTCAAACTAAAAAAATAATGTATTTATCAAAATAAATTTTTAATTTTTTTTTTGCACCGTATTAAAGTTCTCAATGAGATCCATTAAACAAGATTCATATTGATTAGAAAATTATTTTTGTAAGTACATTATTTTTTAGTTTGAAAATTGTACGTAGTTTCATATTGAGCAAACAAATTGGGACGAATGGAGTATTGTAGAACAGGGTTATTATTGTAAAACAGGGTTCCAAAAAGTACGTCATCCTCGTAACTAGAGTTCAGTTCAGTCTCCTAAAAGCTATCTCCTACATCTTCTTTCTTTTTTGGTGAAAGATGTTGCATTAATAGAAACAAGTCTTGGGGGATATGATCCCCATATATATTGTCTCTAACAAGTCATCTATTTGGTTCGTCATCAAGACATGTCGTTACTTTCCATTCCATTTTAGTCCTTCCCCCTTTAATTTGTTGCCTTTTCCTTTTCCTTTTACTTGTAATTTGTTTGTTTTGTGCGGAAGTTCCATGTGAGCTCAGTGTTAATGTTATCAAGGAGTAATGATGCTACTATTGCGTAGGGCTGTGCACGGTCTGGATCAAAATGAATTCCTATAAATTCCCGGGACCAAATTGCGAGTTATATACGGTTATATAAAAATGTAATATATAGACTAAAAGTCTTATGATCAAAGTTCCTATTCGATTCATTTATACGAGTCACAGTTCGATCCCAATTTTATTCACGAGTTACATTCTACAAGCCAAACAATAACCATCTGCTAAATTTGTTTTCCCAAAACTTGACACTAACCAGTACAATAACTTTCTCATCAAGAAAAGACAGTGGTCGCCCCCCAGTTACTTGTTAGTGTTAGTGATATGGGTAAACCGGCTGTCTTTATTTTGACTACTACTTTGGATCAATAGTCATTGGTCTCTAATATGGTAAGATTAAGACTTCTCATAATTTTGGGAGAGCATTCACATTCAAGTGATAAGATACGAAAAACCATCATTACTAGGCACATTTTAGCAAAGCACAAAGAGGTCACATCTCCTTGATTTATTCTATACTCCTTCCATTTCAAATTGTTGCCTTCTTTTGAGAATTGTGTATTTTGTACTTAAAAATTAATATATTAGCATGAATATTTTCTAAAGAAAATTACACTAATTTAAAGATTTCATTGAGAAAGGAAAAAATGGTGTAAAACTTTTTCCAAAAAAAATCTTATAAATTAAAAAAAATTGCATCTAAAATGCATGGTTCCCGGAAAAAAAGTGAGCAATTTAGATCAGAGGAGTACGTAATTCTACCACCCAAAATAATCTAATGATCAGAAATCTTAATCGATCTTGATCATTATTGTTGTTTTCTTGAAAATTTTTAATCATGAAGTGAAAACAAACTTTTATTCTAACTATAGTCTTGTTAGATTTTTTTTCTAGTGTGCAATGTGCATGATCCAAATTTTTGGGTAGCGTAACTCAATTGATGTTGATGTTGATGTTCAACGTAGCTCCTAGGAGATGCCAACCCGCCTGGCCCCAACTAGAGGTCACAAGTTTTCTCCACAACCAGAGTCTCATTAAAAGCTTACTAGCTGGTGCGTCATCAAGAGAGTCAAATTACTTTCCACTCCCTTTCAATCCTTCCCCTTTAATTTGTTGCCTTTTTCTTTTCCTTGTAATTGTTTGTTTTGTGGAGGGTTATATTCAAAAGTTCAAAAAAATTACATGTGACCTCACTATTGAGATCATGTGTGATCATGGAGATTCTGTGATCATTGCATGCATTTCGCGTATAATAACGGAAAATTAGTTGTTTTGCCATGTGCATTGCACGTACTACATACAGATTACTTTGCCCCACACTTGGAATTGATTATTTTTGGAGATGGCTATGGTAGTGAGATTAAAGACTTTAATACTAAGATGTAACAATTCTCAATAACTTTGTTATGAATGTCACAATCCATGACCATATATCTGCATGTAATTTTGTGGTAGACCATAATTTCACTAATTTTTGCATTCATCAAGTTGTTTAGCGGAATTTTTTAGCTTCCCCTTTTCTAGGTAGAGCTTTTTTTTTTTTTCTTTTTTTTTAAGGAATCAACAAAATTCTATCTACTTGCCCAAGAAGAGGATCCATTGTGCACTTGCAATAGAAAAACAATTTGTCGCAATAGAAGCACCTGTAGCATATATATACCAACTATGTTTTTCAACAGAAAGATCAGTCAACATATATCTGTTCACTTGTGAAAGAAATTGTTATTATATTTACAAGTTGAACCCCCAATACATATGAATGAAGAAGTGCAAAGAAATTAAAGTAAAGACAGGTACTTTGTTGAACTTGACCTATAGATTTGTTTCTTAGGCATTGCGCTCCTGTTGTAGTTTGTGCAACTTTGCTAAGAAAACCTTCTCTATCTCACCTTCCATTTTAAAAAAAAAAATTTAAAAAAAATCCTTCACTATCATGTTGAGTAGCACCATAGAAAAGAACAGGGATGAGAAGGAAAAGACCCAAAATTGGATAAGAGAAAGAAAAGGTGATGAGAAGGAAAAAACCCAAAATTGGTTTATACGTCCAGAAGCAAGAAGACAATCCTGGTGGTCCGAAGCCTCGTGAAACTTCCCAGCCAACTATCAAAGACAATGGCCACCTCTGAAAACCTGGTGGTCCAAAATGTAGATTCCCATTGTGTTTGAGAATAGGTCGATCGTACTTAAAAGCAATCAATGTTTTACCCAATAACTATAACTAAGAATGCTGACTTTCTTTAAGAGGCCAAAAAAAAAGAAGACAAATTGCAGCTATAATTGGCAGCTCCACATATAAGAAAATGTGATCAATTGAACACTCATAATTTTTTTAAATTGTTGTTATATTAAACGCAATAATTTTATCTCAGCTTTTGGTTGAACATTCAATCCTATTATTTGAACAAAACACCGACCAATCCTAATTATTCACAATTTCACAGTTATACATTAGCTCAAAATAAGGTACACTTAATGACAAATATTAGAAAAATAGAGAGGAAAATCTCGGTTATTCACAATCATTTTCATGCAACTTCTCTCAGAACGACAATCAACCCTTATCTCCACTAACTATTCGCCACGTAATTTCCTTCAAAAAAAAAAAAAGAGGGTGTCTTTATGCTCCGCTTTGATGTTGCTTGGCTCAAAATATGAAATTTTCAAAGAACAACTGTAATAATTTATGTATTTTCTGGTCGCATTATACATAGTAGTATATTGATTTTTTTCAATAACATGATTCATTCATAGAACTAATGGGGTTAAATTAATTCTTGAACACATTGTTTCAAATTCCTACAGCCACCGCTGAGTACTCTTATTCTATGCCGAGTAGTACACAACAACAATATTGGGCTTGCTCCAACTCACGAGAACTAATAAGCAACATGGCTAAACGGGTTATCTTTATTTTGTTTTGACTACTACTTTAGATCAATAGTCACTGGTCTCTAATATGGTAATATTAAGACTGTAGAAAATAGTATTAGATAGTTGAAACAACTATTTGGAAAAGGAAAAAAAAATTATGACTCAATTTCATAATTTGTTATCTAGTAATCTTTTGAAAAATAAGAAAGTTCCTAAGAAAAATGGATCATAACAGTGACTTCATAATTTTGAGAGAGCATTCGCATTCAAATCCGATAAGATACAAAAACCATCATTACTAGGCACGTCTTAAAAAAAGTGGTCACATCTCCTTAATTTATTATATACTCCTTCTGTTTCAAATTGCTCGCCTTTTTTGGAGAATTGTGCATTTTGTACTTAAAAGTCAATATATTAGCATGAATATTTTCAAAAAAAAAAAAATATGCTATTTTAAAGATCTCATTGAGAAAGGAAAACATCATGTAAAAATTTTCCAAAAAAATCTAATAAAGAAATTTGCTTTTGCATCCAAAATTCATGGTTCCCAAAAAAGAAGGCGAGCAATTTGGATCGGGGGAGTACTTGATACTAACACCCAAAAAAATCTCATGATCAGAAATCTTAATCTTGACCATTATAGTTGTTTCCTAGAAAATTTTAAATCGTGAAGTGGAAACGACTTTTGGTCTAACTATTTAATCTTGTTAAATTTTTCTCTGGCATGAAACAAATTTTTGGCTAGCGTAAATTAATTGATGTTAAACATTAGTAAAACACTAGAACCAAAGGCCAGTTGTTTTCAACTAGCTAGTAGCTCCTCTGCAACAATAAATTGCCCCAAATGAAGAGGAAGATTAAAAGGTCGATATTACATATTGAGAAAATAAAATATCTTCCTTCAAGCAGTTGATTTCATGCATAGATTTTAACAAGTTTCCAACGATGATAACTTTTTTGTCGAAAGTACAACTAGTGAGTTTTGGAGGTAAATTCCTCTATGTGAGAGTTGTAACTTATTAGAGGTGTAAAATAATATATGAAGATATTGGGAGTAAATGACAAGAAGAAAAAGGGCAAAACGAAAGAAATAGTACTATAGAAAGAAACAAAATTACTGGATTGTTAAGATGATTGTGTTTCGAATTGGATGTCGGATCAATAACTTGATCTTTTGAATAAATTTGTTTTTGCATCCAAAATGCATGGTTCCAAAAAAAAAGGGAATAATTCTAAGGGTACAGAAATAATAAGAACATAAAATTTACATATAATTATCGCTTTATGGTCCCACACGAACGAATTGGAAATGGATTGTCTATATGTTGGCTACTACTTTTGATCACTAACCACTAGTCTCTACTATGGTAAGATTAAGACTGTACGTAATATTAGAGAGTTCAAACTACAATTCGGAATAAAAAAAAGATTTTTTTTTTTTTGATTGACGACTTAGTTTCAAAATTTGTTAGTTATGAATCTTTGAAAAATTTAAGCTCATTTTTAAGAAAGCGAACCGTAAAGGTGGTTTAATTTCATAATTTGGGGTCCATTCGTATTCAAATGGATATATAAGGCCATCATTTTAAGGCACCTTCACATACCCTTGACGATTTGTTAATATACTCTCTGAAGACCGGGGAGGTGCTGTGCAGCGTACTGTGTAGCTCCGTTTGGGGCCGTGCAGGCATCGTTTTGGCGATTGGAGACGTCCACCGCATAGAACTCGTCAAGTAATACAAGTGTACCAAAAATCAACTCAATCGGATATCGCTAAGTACCTTATTGAAACACAAATAACTTGGAAAAAATCAGAATACATGACACTGGAAACACTGGATGAAAATCATTTAACCCATTTTTTTAAGTTATTTGTGTTCCAATGAAGCACTTAACGATATCCGATCGAGTTAATTTTCGGTATACTTGTAGTACTCGACGAGCTCTACGCGGTGGACGTCTCCAATCATCAAAACAATGCCAGCACGGCCTCAAAAGGGGCTGCGCAGCACCTCCAGTTACCTCTGAAGGTCTCAAATTGGTAGACTTTCTTGGAGAATCGTGCATGTGTTTACAAAAACACATGTACTGACATGAATTTTTTTAATAAAAATTTACACAAAATTAAAGATCTCAGTAAGTATGGAAAATGGTGTAGAACTTTTTTTAAAAAAAATAAAATCATAAATGCCGTATTTTTTTTCATACAAAATGCATGCTTTCTGAGAAAAGGGCGATCAATTTATGCCGGGAGAGTACTTAATACTAGCACCCAAGAAAAGGGCGATGTTGGCGTTCGACTAGCTCCTCTACAACATTAATGCCCCAAATTGGAAGGAGTGAATGACAGATATTCCAAAATGAGAAAAGATAAAACACAAGAACCAAAGGCCAGTTGTCTGCAACAATACATTGCCCCAAATGGGGAGGAAGAGTAAAAGGTCGATATTACATATTGAGAAAATAAAATATCTCATCCTTCAAGCAGTTGATTTCATGTATGGGTTTTCACAAGTTTCTAACGATGATAACTTTTGTGTCGAAAGTGCAGCTAGTGAGTTTTGGAGGTAAATTCCTCCATGTGAAAGTTGTAACTTATTATAGCTGCGCAAGTGTAAAATAACATGTGAAGATATTGAGAGTAAATGACAAGAAGAAAAAGGGCAAAACGAAAGAAATAGTACTATAAAAAGAAACGAAATTACTCGATTGTTAAGATGATTGTGTTTCAAATTGGATGTCGGATCAATAACTCGATCTTTTATATAAATTGCAAGAGAACAGGCCAAAATAAACTAAAGCTTCTAGTAATAAGGGAAAATGGCAAGGAGCAATAATGATGCTACTATTGCTTGCGAGGGGCCACTGATGGGCATTCCGAATCGAAACGGACTTTTATGAATTTGAAGATTGTCTCGAGGACAATTACATGGAAATGAAATTCGTATGCAGACTAAAAGTTTTATAATCAAGTTCCAATCTGATTCGTTAGTCAAAATTCAATCCCGATTTTATCCTCAGAATACATTTTACATTCCAAACAGCAACCATCTACCAAATTTATTTTGCCAAAATTTACCACAAGCTAATAATGTGTAACTCTCCTCTATTGTTATTGTTAGTGATGGGTTTCTCTTCTCACTCTATTTTGTCAAAACTCCCCACTCATTATTACTCTCACTAGCGGCTCTACAGTCAGCCAAGGATAGTCACATGACCACTCTAGCTAGCAAATTTCTTTAAGTATAATACATGTAAAATTTTAGTTAATTAGTCCAATCTTTGAATACCCAATTGAAATATGAATAAACACCCAGTTCAAGTATGGACGAACACCTTGTCCAACTTTAAATTACCATCCATCTAAAAAATTAGCCCACAAAAAAATCCACTTTAAACAACCCAAATTAAAGGCAAATAAAGTGGTATAGGCACCATGTAATCTCGTACATTTGGTAGGTGTTCAAATCTCACTAACTATAACTAACAATGCTGACTTTTATTGAGAGGGAGAAAAAAAAACAATTTATAGTCTATAATAGGCAGCTCCACATATAAGAAAATGTGATCAATTGAACACCCGTAATTTTTTTTTTTTTAATTTGTTAGTGGTATAGGTTCGAGGTAGGGGGAGAATTGAAAAAATTTGACCGGTTTAGGGTAAGGTTAGGGTTGACATCACCCTCCCCGATACCCACCCCGAAAATTTTTTATGCCTGAAATTTTTATTCTTAAATCCGACCGGTTTAGTGTAAGGTTAGTGAGATCAGAGTCATTTACTAAGATGTAATAATAACTTCGTGATGAATACCACGTTCCATGACCATCATTATGCAATTTTGTGCTAGACCATAATTTCACTCATTTATGCATTCATCAAATTGTTTGGCTGAATTTTTTAGCTTCTACTATTTTAGAGAGACTTCTTTTTTGAAAGAATCAATAATTACTATTTACTTGCCCGAGAAAAGGATCCATTGTGCACTTGCAATAGGAAACGATTTATCGCAATAAAAGCAACCGTAGCATTTACAAACTATGCTTTTCAAAGAAAGATCATCAGTTGACATGTTTATAGCCCACATTTGTTCAATTGTGAATGAAAACATTATTATATTTATAAGTTGAACCCACAATACATGAATGAAGAAGACCCGTAGCATATACTAACTATGATTTAAACCATAATTATTAGAATGTATTGTAGCCATATCTTATTCCACAATTAAAGTTGTCAAGTCAATAAATATTAACATGTTTATTGTTCCTAATTTGATTTTTTACCATAACGAACGGAATATCTTCTGTACATGTTTTTACCACAAGTATTCGTAATTTTACCATGAGTATTGCTATTGACTTATTTTACTATAATGTGCAAGTGATCAGTCCCACTTATCATTGCTATCGAAAATTCTAGGACAGGTCACTTTGAATTCCCCCACTCATTTCCCCTAATTTTCTGGTAGAAATCATTTTCAATTAGAATAAAATAATCCCACTCAATTTTGAATCTCCATTATTAAAATTCCATGATTTTAGGCAACAAAATTAATCATCCACATTTCAAAAATTCCATTTGAAATAGTCAAACCAATCCCCCTTTATTAGGAAACAATATCTATATAAATCTTAATCCAATCCCTCTTAATTAGGAAACTATATTTACATATATTAATATGTATCACTAAAAAGGGTAAACAAGGTATTTCGCAAATAAAAAGGATGAAAACGTAACCATTCAAACTAACATGGATGAAAGCGTACATGATGTCTAAAAAAAGGATGATTATTTAATTACATCTATTACTATTACCTTTAAAGCTAAATATTGCAGTTCCCATGACTCAATCAACTCCATGCTAGCAAAATACGGTGTTCCCAATATTATTATACTCATTTAATTTAAAATTAAATTTTTCGTTGCACTAGTGTACTCCCCTGTCCCAATTTGTTGGCCCTGTTGGGATTTTAAATGTAATTTTTAAACTGTTCATATCTTTCAATCTACAATATTTTTAGAGATTTTAAAAACTTTGTATAATAGAATTAATTAAGATCTATCAAATAAGAACCATAATCACATAAAATGCATTATAGATTTGAAGATATGAATAGTTTAAAAATTGAATTGAAATCCGCATATGACCAACAATTTAGAACGGAGGGAGTATATTGCAGGTCCCATAAAACTTAAATAATTGAATAACTAAACGCTAACTAATTGAAGTGGGTCCCATTCTATTATTCTTGTTCAATTTTAAACTATTAATGCAGGACCCACATAGCCTAACTCATTTAGAAAAAGTTCAAAGGTTTAATTAACATTTAATAAAATTTAGAGGCATATAAGGCATTGCGGTAATAGTTCAGAGGCTTTTTTGAAATTATTATTTTTATGACTACTAATTTCCCATAGTTATGGATGATGAATTTATGTTTACGGACGACGGAACTGTGTCTTAAAAAAAGAAATGGACTAGTTGAATGAGGGTTGAATTTGAAAGTATTACATGAAGCTCGCTTATTGATTGGACAGACTTGGACATGCACGGCTTCTGTTTCACATTTGGGCCAATTATGGGCCTGAGCCCAATTAGGTTACGATAGTAACCCCAAACCAAAACTCTAAAATGGACCGGCCCGAGTAGGTTACCCTCACAATTTGGGGATAGTGGTCCGCGAAATCAGTTGAATCGTATCCAACAAAGGCGGACACAGAAAACTCATAACGTGGCACTTCAGAAACACTACAGAAGACAATTGTAAATTAGGAAACCCAAGATTCATATTATGGGTGCAATTGAGTTTGATCGGGGGCGTGTATTGATGTAGTAAGCTTCCTCGGTCGTTCGATCAGCAACTAATTGGGAAGGGACGATTGATCTCCATGTGGCGGTGGAGGGAGTAGTGGATGATTAGGTTGTGGGACATGTGGATGCGGTGGGGTTTCATTGGGTGAACCTGGCCATAGTAGTAGTCGCCGATTGAGGGCTCGTAGAAGTAGGTGACGCGGCGTTTCTTGGCGTCGGGGTTGGAGGATGGGAGAGAGGCTCCGCCTAGCACTGACGAATCGTCCATGCTTGACTCTCTCTCTCTCTCTCTCTCTCTCTCTCTCTCACACACACACACACACACAGTCGCTATGTGCCTTTTTCTTCCTTCTTCCTTCCCTTTTCTCTCGCCCTCTCTCTCTCTCTCTCTCTCTCTCTCTCTCACCCCTCTGATGAACAAAAGTCCATGATGTGATCGTATTTATGCATTTAGGCCTCTTTGATACGAGGTTTTGTTTTTGGGAATTAGTAACGAGTTGGGATTAGGATTGAGATTGGTTATAAGGTGAGATTATTAATGGGAGACAAATCATTCTCCATGTTTGTTTTTACACGGGATTAGATCATGGAAATGTTAATAACATGTTTATTTTGTCTAGAATAAGATTGGATAAAAATTATTTTTTCCAATACCACCCTCACTTGAAAACAAAATTTTTATTAACTGTGGTACTCCCTCTGTCTAAATAAATAAAATTTCGTGTCTAATCTTCTTCTTCCCCCTTTTTTTTTTTGCAAATAAAGTAACTCGTCAAAATAATTTTAGGTGTATTCACTATGTTCCCTTAAAAAAAATTGAATTCTTAAAATTGGATAAATAAATACGGATGAATGGAGCATTTTTTTATGGAATCACTATCCTTTCTCAATAGAACCAAACTCCAGTGCAAAAAATAGGCAAAGGACCTCTCAACAAAACAATGTTTTATTTTTTACAGCTAGCCTACCCAATATCCATTAGCCATTTCATCATTTTCTACAGTGGTCCAATTCAGAGAGAGAGAGAGAGAGAGAGAGAGAGAGAGATGTGTAACAGTAGAGCAATCTTTCCAATCTCAGTCCCATGGGATAGGATTGCTAATACCCAACCCCCCTTGGGATCGGTAATTCCACGATTTTGTGGGATTCACAATCCCATGGTATTAGCTATCCTTCCATTTTTTGCAATACCAAACAAGGTTTTAGAGGTCCCACAGGATTCCCAATCATATCTCATCCTCCAAACCCGGTATCAAACATGGCCTTAAAGAAAAAGGCATGACCACCGATGGTAGCCTCATGGGCAAGATTCCTCACATTTTAGGGAGACTCAGTTTCGAATCTTATTGAGGCAAGGGATTGTAGATACACATTTATCCACGCTTGTACCTAGGTCGTGAACAATAGCTATGGCTCAAATTGGACATTCTACTAGCCGGTCGGAAGCCTCTATGGTCAAGCCTAATGGAATTGCTACGCTGCCCCCTCCCACCCTTTTTATGGTTAAAAAAAATGGAATGATTGAGACACTCGAATTTGTCATCCGACAAAGTTACTGGAAAGTACGCTTTTAAGCAAGTCGGGCTGAGCTTTGTAGTAATCAAGGTCAGCTAGCTCAATCAACCAACGAGCCTAAAAATTGAGTTTGAAATTAGCTCGTTCGTAAAAGAGTCAAGCCAGATAAAAGAAGTTAGACTACTCTTGGAGACCAATGATTTGTCATCGAACAGAGTTATCGGGAAGTAAGTTTACAGGCAAATTGGACCGAGCTTTGTAGTGATCAAGGTCTGCTAGTTCAATCAACCAATGAGCCTAAAAATTGAGTTTGAAATCGGCTTGTTTGTAAAGTAGCTAAGCTAGATAACATGTAGTTGGACTACTCTTGGAGACTGATTTCGTCGTTTACTAGCTGGGCCACAATTGAAGTTAGAGCACAGCTTTGTAATTGACCCCAAATAAGTCGATATCATTCGACAGGTTTCAAACTTGGACATTACGAGGAATTAGGAAAGAAACTCATAAGTCCTAGGTAGGGGTGGAAATGAAATCCAAACTCAATGACAATCCCAAACCCACTCACAAATATGAAAAACAAACTCAATACATTTATTAGTTGGGTCAGATAGGTCAAAATTAATCTAACCTATTTTATGACTTGAGTGTTAATGGGTCTCAATTGGATCAAGTTAAATGACCCGATAAATTATAGGCATATCTCATCACATACAATAACCCTCATCCATCTCCTCTCTCATCACCCACCCACCCAGTTATTGAAAACCAACAACGAATGACTTATAGGCCTTAACCGTTGGGCCAATAACTTGAGTTGAGTTTGATGAAAACTTGGGTAAAGGTAAGAAAAGAAATAGAAAATTATTAAGGATAAAGTTGAATTAGGGAAGCGTAGAAAATAGTGGGTTCATTTTGTAATTTTTCAAAAATATTAGGTCTCTACTGCAACTCCCACTCGATTCTTCCAATTGAAGAACCAAAATAATGTTTTTATTCAAAAAGTGAAAATGAATAAAGTAACTATTTACACCTTGGGCTGGCCTAAGGGTTTGGAGTACCCTAGCCCTAATCTAAAAAATGTTTTCTTAGAATACAACACTTAAATAATTTTTTCAGCAATAATCACAATACAAGAAAATCAAAAAAATATAAAATTCTACTAACTATTATATAATATCAGAAAATTCAAAGCATAAAGTCTCCAAATACATATAACTCATGAGTATCACTAACCGGTAATCAAATAACCAATACGAAGTAATTAAGAGGGGGAACCTTGCATCACCTAAAGGCCCAATGGTTATTATAATTGTTTGCTTTTTTCTAAGTAAGATTGGGCTATTTTTTTATGGGTCAAAAAGTGTCCTACTCAAACCTATTATGAAAAAATATAAGAGTGCCCCAAAAATTTATACTTTTTGGAGTGCCCTGGGCCAGCCCTGTTTGCACAATCTCCAATCCAATTCTGCGTTTCTATTTCCATAATTTTTCCTCCAAACTTCCCCCAAAACTACCTACATCACTTTTTATCCAACATTCGTCTCGTTGGTAATAATTACAAAAACTAAATGAATAATTTGAAGAAAACACAGATTTTACAAAAATAACAAAGAAAGTACAAAGGATAATGTGAACAGCACCAATTGATTTTGAAAGAATGTTCTTCATTTGGACGAATGATTTTTCATATTTGGATAATAAAAAAGGATCCTTCAGTTAGAAAAAAAAAAAACAAAAATAAAGTATGGACGGATTAGTGAAATCCTTCAAAGTGAAGATTTGAAGAAGAAAATAAAGAAATGAAAGATGGTTAGAGATGCTCTTATAAGAGAGCAAAAAATAAAATAAAAATGTTGATGCCATATTTATGTATATAGCATGGGGCATTGCATGTGCTTAATACCCGTCACCACATGTTACTACACAGTTTTACTTTCAATGCAAATATTGCATATAAATTTAGTAAAATACTTGTCGCCATTTATGTTGATTATCAGGGCAAGTTCCTCAACAAGGATTGGTGACATTAATCATTTTTGTCAATTCTTTTCCCTCATAATCATGACAAATATTATTGTCTGTAATTTGCCCCCACCGGTTTTTTTTTTTTTTTTTTTTGGTGAAGAGATAAAAATTTCATATCTGTGAAGTTATCAGTACAAACTGCTGCCGGCAATAGGCGAAGACTTTTACGAAGCTATGTTGTCACTACAAAGCTTCAGCCTACACAACAGAAACACAGATACAATCATAAACATTCAACATAACTAACAAAACTAAAACGATAATTCCTTCCCGCCGGCGACTTCCACCGGACATCCACCGCTACAGCCACGTGAAGTCCCACCACCACAAGCTTGAGACACAGCTTCCACAAACACGTCACTTGCCTTACTCCCGTCCATTGCTCAAAACTAACGCAATTTTTACCTTACTCCCTCCCTGTGCTCAGGACCTATAAGACAGACAAAAACACATATGCAACCATATGGCCACAATTTTGAAAACCCCCTATTTTTTTGAAAACCCATAAAAAGAACCCACAGATTTTAGAAAACCCCCTTTTTGAAAACCCAATTTTGAAAATTAGAGGCCGATACAGTGCATGCAAAGGACGAAACAGAGAAACAGGGCACAACAGAGGTGCGGACCGGAGGTGTAATTGTTGAAAGCGGGAGATCCATAAACGGAGAACTAAACCCCGACAGAGGTACGGGCCGGAAAAGAGCTTTTGAGAACCAAACGGTGAAGAGGCGCATTGCAGGAGAATTATTGAACGAAAGCTAGGAGGAAGAAAGGGTGGCGCCGGGGGGGGGGGGCGCAGACAGAAAACCTGAGTTTGGGGTGTTTTTTTAGAGAGAAGGCAGAGCGCTGTTTTTTTCTTGACCAAGAAAACCCAAAAAAGTTGAGTTCGTTGTTGGCGTTGCTGCTCCCACCGGTTTGTTTATGGTGGCCATCAAATTGTTCTTCTGAGAAACATAACTAAATTTCCCGAACAGGCGCCCTAATTGACTCTCCCTTACTCGCCACTGGGTAGAATTCTTATATCACTGGGGTTTTTTTTTTACACCGCTGCAGTTGTGATTGGTTTTAAGTTGACCATAGCACTTGCTGATACTACTTATAAAGTCACTAAACACCGTCAATTACATTAGTTCCAGAGCATAAACGTCAATGATTCATGGCCTTATAGTAGTTTTTTTCCCTTTACCGAGTGTCCAAGCCAGTTCGCGATGCTACTGGACTAATTCTAGGAACGTGAAGTTGAAAACCAGGTAAACTCCCAAGAGTTATTTTGGGTTGTGTTTTATTTTAAAGCATTTCCCTCTCCTTGTGACTTCATACCGCGTCAATTAGGGCATCGATGCTTCTTTTTTGGCCTGAACAAACCCATTAAAAAAAAAACCTTCTGTACTCAAAATGTTGACGAATGAGATTATCAATTGGGTAATTTGTTCTACTTATTTAATTCTTTAATCAGAAAATCTTTGTTTTTTTACGGAAGAAAAAAATAAATAAATAACATTTTTCTGCCAACCGTTTTAACTGCCATGTATAGTTCAAGAATAACTGTAACTACCCATCACCCGGATTCTTGATTCTTGAAAGCTACTTCTCATCACCTGAAACTATATATGTTTAAATTTCACTCCCCACCTACACAGAACGAATCCATCTCTCTCTCTCTCTCTCTCTCTCTCTCTCTCTCTCTCTCTCTCTCTCTCTCTCTCTCTCTCTCTCTCTCTCTCTCTCTCTCTCTCTCTCTCTCTCAGCCATCTAACGTACTCAAAGCACATTCAAGAACGAAACGAGAAAAAAAAAATGTCCGAAAATAGAGATACAGAGACACAGCATTCAAAACAAGGAGGAGGAGAGAATTTGGAAGGGTTATCTTCAGAAGGGATTGCGTCGTCCTCAAGTTGCTCTGACAAGTTGCCAATGACGCAACCCGGAAAAAAACTTCGAGTTGGGGTAAATTTCTGATGCCTGTTTCTTCACTGAGAAAACCCCAAGATTATTATAGTTTCTTTGATGTAATCTGATATACACCTGTTTCTTCACCGAGATAACCCAAGATTATTATGGTTTCTTTGATGTAATTGATACATTATTTGTATGTATATATGCATTAACGTTTGTATGTCTTTTAAAAAAAAAAACGTTTGTATGTAGTGAACTCTGTTCTTTTCAATAGTTTGTAATTGTCATGTAAAACACAGGGTATAATACGGATGTGTTTTCTTTTGAATTCTTTAATTTTCTCACCATCCAAACAGAGATTATAGTGTTTCCATCTTTAGTTTTGTGAACTTTGTTCTTCTTCTACTAACGTTTTGTAAATTATTATCTCTCAACGAAAAGGAGAAATTAGGCAGTAAGATAGTTCTGATTCATTGAATGAAGTCAATTAAGATAACCCACAACAGAACTTTTTTCACAGGAAATTTGTTCGACGTGTTTCTTGTAAAGAACTAATCCTTTCATGGACATAGACTTCATTAGCGATCAATGCATGCATAGATACATAGGCTGCGACAAGAAAAGACGATGATCCATAAAGGAAAGAAGCTACATTTGTTTCCCTTGGTAATTCCTTCCACAAAGCCATGATTCAAATCTTGAAAGATCATTGATCTCTGTTTGCGATTTCTCTCATTTTTCCTCCATCCAAAATCACTAGGTCTTGTCAATATGTGAAACTCGATTGTCTATGACTTGATGTATGTCATTTGATCTATTTTGGGCGAATTGACATGGTTAATTGACTTATGCAGAGAATCATCACAAGGCAGAGCTACTACGAGCGAAATTCCGGCTAATCCGTTGCTTACTGACCCTGTTGAAGTTGGTGAAAACATGGGTTTTTTCCTCTTTGAGATTTGTTTGTATCAGAAAGATGCGGAACTCGACAGACTTTTAATCCCTGTGGAACTAGCATTGCACCATTTCCCTTCTCTAGCTTATGACAAACGCGATTACGAGGAGACTATACAAATTACCAATCCTTGTAACACCATTGAACTGGCAACAGTGAAATATGATAGAAAGGAATTCGCCTTTTCAATAGGAAGCACATGGTGGCCGCGGATTGCTAGCCTTAACCAACTAGAAGCTAAGGACACAGTTAGGTTCTACAGGCCTCTCCACCCTGAGCGAGATCAGCATTACCTGGTTGATTGCGTGAAATTTATCTCTCCGGAGATCGTGAGCCTTCCGGAATTCGTGCCCGAAAATTTCTTGTTTCAGCTGGAATTGGATCAAGTTGCCATCATTATGAAGAGTCTCATCGTTCCCATTGAAGAAGCGAGGAAACATTTCAGTGCACTTGGAATCCCTGCTGAAACTCATCACGTGGAGAGGTTGTACTTTACCAATGCTGAAAACGAGGAATGGCGCGTGAAGATCTTGGCCTCTGATATGATCCATACCTTGTACACGATAGAATTGGAGGAGGACTTTCTGGATCAGAACAACTTGGAAGATGGGGATGTGATTAAGTTTTATAAACCAGTTGGGTGTTCAAAACCGCGACACTTCCTTTTTGAAGTTGTGAAAGGAGGTGCGGCTGCTGGAGACGATCCAGCTCCACCAGAGACGGAAGAGGGTGGTGGAGGTGTGGCTGCTGGGGATGACCTGGCTCCACCGGAGACTGAAGAAAGTGGTGGAGGAAGGAGACGCGGCCGCAAGTGGAGGAAGTTTAATTTTGGAGGTTGCTTTATGACATTGAAAAACAAAGGGAGGAAAGAGCAGCCATGAGTCATTACATGTAAAGGAATATGTAGCTCTTTTATTCATTCTTGAACCAAGTAAAACTTAGAAAGAAAGGAAAGTAGGTCTGCAGAAAACATACACATGTGATGGTAAATTTCATATTGTAAGAACCAAGTATAGAGACATAAATCACTGGTTTTCTACTGCTGCAGTGGTGATTTCTTTCAAGTGTGATCAAATGGTGGATTGTTTTTGTTGTTTACATGGCAAAAACAAAAACAAAAAAAAAAAAAAAGGATGGATTGAGCTGAGCCACCTTATACAATGCAAGGCCCTAGCAAGCAGAATAGCACCAGTAAATAGTATCTCTATCACTCCATGACCCATATTTGGGTCAAAAGTTTCATTGTCACCCGTTAAGGTCTTAGAATGTGTGGTGGTAGTGGTCAACGACGCAAGAAATGAGAGTGGCAAAACCCTCAATTGGAAATCCATAATCTCAAGAATGGAGAGTCTCATTGTGTATCCCAATGAACCCTATATTTTCAGGATTCTTATCCATTTTTCTCATATACACAAGGGGATTTTTTTTTCCTTTTTATTTTATTTTTTCATTTTAGCAATAGTTGAACAAGGTTTCTATTCAAATACTATAATAGTACTTTTTAAGCAAGTTACTAAACATTTTTTGTGATAGAAAAAAGTGTTGGAACACCACGTAAAAGTGTCAAGGACCATTGAGTAATTACTATTATACAAACTTCGCAAAATTATGAAAACTATTATAAATTGAAGAAAAAAGAGGGAGGAAAAGCTAACCGATGAAAAAAAAAAACTTCAACAGGAGAAGTTAAGGCTGAGTTATTTTGAGAGTTCAAATTGATTCAGGTTCAGCAATCCAAATTTTCACCATTTTTCTCTGATTTCTGAATTCGGGACTAAGAGAAATGAGACGACAAAAAATAATTAAAAACTTCAAATTGCTCATGTTTTCCTTGTACAAATTGTTTTGTCTATGTAGCTATCAGTGTTTGATCAAACTACTAGTTGACATAGATAACGAACCTTCAATCACAAATGGAACAAAGTTTGACAAGTGCAGGAACAATTCTCACTATACATAAGACTGGTGGTAGGCCGTATTGCTGAAAAACTAGCCATCTTAGAATTACAAACCCAACCAAATTTTACAATTAAATGAGCAAAGTCAAACTTGGACGAGCATTTATCTACCTTTGTGCTGCTTTTCGTTCCCCTTGTATCTCATCATGTGATGCCAACCCGTCGTTAATGCGATACTAAAGGCCGCCATTAGAATCCCCAAAGTCAACCATATTTTGCTTGCTTTCAGACCGATTTTTCTAATCAAAAAGAGAACTGGAAACCTAATTCAAGCTGAATATGTATAGACAAAAGCCTTCACTGATTTCTAAGAACAAAAGGAGAGTTCTGATCCATGGGAATAACTTACTGTCTCTCTCTGTGTCCGTTCTTTCATTTTTTGATATCGTATGTGTGTCTACTATTCTCCGCCAGTCTCTAATTACGTACCATATACGATCATCTCAACTAGAAGTCATACCGCCAATGTATGATTGATTTTATCTTCTTCTGATACAAAGAACAGGCTCAAGGAATCCAACCTCAGTGAAGGCATGCCAGTATATATCTCTTCAATGAATCACTGCCGTGCACAGATATTGGAACAAGCCTCTCTTTGCCCAAAGATACACTATTTTGCATTCTTTTTGGACCAGAGTTTAAAATCCTGGCAAAATCCTCTGCTTCCCTGCAGTTCATATGTGTATGTAAACAGTTGTTTAAATTTGGTTAAAATCAAATGACATTAAGCAGAAAAGTGCATTGTCTTTGAAAGAAAAGGAAAAGAAAGCAAAATAGAACTCGTGTGTAAAAGATTTTCAAGGGTCAGTGTTAGAGAAAAATTTAAACAACACATTTCACAAGTTCTTGTCTTTGATATCCTGAGTCATGTTTCAGCTTTTCATTTTGAAGCTTTGTGCCCTCCAATTCATTAGATTGAAGGCCTGTCAAACCACATCATAGCAAAAGCACACAACATGAGGAGAAAACCGAAACACAGAAAAAATCGTTAGCAATCAGATTTTTGTCAAAGGGATTCGGGCCTCGGGGCAAACAGATTAATGCCTTTTCTCACAAATACAAGCTACTCCAAAAGCTTTCAATAAACAATAATAAATACAACTTACTTGCATAATTCTAAAAACGTTAAAAGAGACAAGCTATTACATAGAAACAATGAGTGTACCTATCGTCATATCCATCACTTATCATTCGTTGCTTATGACGGACTCTCCTTGCTTGTAGTACAACTCACTTCATGCTCAGCGTTATCGTGGACCTCAAAAGAAGATCTGTCAGATTCCTCTGGCTTCTCTGCTCGATCACCATTCTATTAACTCTAAAAAGAAAAGCAGAGAATCATAAGATTCAAAAAATAAGATTGCTAAGTATATGCACAAACTTGGTATTCAATGTGATAAAAATATTACGAGCTTCCTATCAATCTCTTCCTTCGATTTCTCGTACTCTGCCTTCATCTTCACTGCTTCTGCCACATATGGAGCTTTCTCCTATACGCATCCCATACACAAACATTTACTACTATCGATTTTTGAAAAACAAAAAAGCATCAATAGCAACAAAATTACCAAACAACTTCACTGACAATGGAATCATAAGCTTCAGGAGAGGCAACTATAACATATTCAAACTGGTGTCCAATTGAATGTGAAAGTACCGATGGCAGAAAATAATCTTAAAGATTCAGACATCGACCTCCATTTCTCTACGACTGCTTTACAAACCTGACATTCACAAATCTCATAAACTAATTTGGTAATAGAGAGAAAACTAAACTTCCGTTTGGTTGCTAAGAAATTAAAGCAAAAAAGTTCCGATATCTAAATCTCTCTGTGGCAGCGGAACTCAATTCACATGGATCCTATCAAAACAACAGAGTCTAGTCATAATTCCTTTGAATAAAAACAAAAATAAGCCAAAAAGTCAATTTTTTACACGTGTTTCGATCTTATTCAAAAAATTGAAAGTTCTAGTCATAATCTTTTACATTTTTAGATTCGTCTCACTTAGACGAACCAATAATACTAAAAAAATCAATGAAAACTAATAAATGCAAAAAAAAATCAAATAAAGACAAAACAAAATGTTAAATTGACTTCTTTAGCCAAACCTCACCTAATAAATATGGGAAATGATTTTCACACCCCTTATTTTATAATCTCCACTCTCCTTTTCGTCTTTATCCACATGAATTTACAATTTTTTCCTTCTTCAATACACCTTTTTCACACATGCTAGGGTATATTATAAATTAATTTGAATAAAGACACAAAAAGAGAGTGCGGGTTGTAAAATGGGAAGTGTGAAAATCATTTCCTATAAATATACACCAAGATAACTCTTCTATGTAAAAATCAATTTGGTGTGTATTTAATATGCCGTGTAGGTGCATAGTGTACTCATAGCATTAGCATTATTAGAGGTATTATTGGGTAGGAGAAAATTTTAGGTGCGGATGGGGTACCACGTGGTACCTTTGCACAGTATCCAAGCCGTTCAAAAATGCAACAGACAACTCGAATTGAAAGTGCCGGACGAATTTTTAAAAAAAAAGTAAAAAGAAAAGGAAAAATTGTTTTCAATCCGAGCCGTCCTTTGCATCGAGAACTTTTATACGATACAAAAATTTAAAAATTATTTTGATAAATACATTATTTTTTAGTTTAAAAATTATATGTAATTTCGCGGTGATAAAACTTTCTTCATCTTTAAAGTTTATTTTGGGTAAATTACTCTGACCTCCCACGCGGGTTTTAGACTTGACTTGACCTCTCCTACTTTATCACGAAAATGCTTGACCTCCCTTGAGGTTTATATTTTCGTATCAAAAGCACCCTTCTACCCTTCCGACGGGTACCGACGGCGCCAGGGACCCCCTTATGGGTCTCCAATGGTCGATCCGAGCCGTCCATTCATTCTAGAATCGAATTCCGAGTAGGTCTACGCGAGAATTACCTCAATCAGACGGTCCTAAGTGCTCGATCCAAAATCACCCCATTTAGTTCAAAAAATTTTGGATCGAGCAATTAGGACCGTCCGATCAGGTGATTCCAAAGATTGTAATCTAACTCGAATTCGGGATTCTAAAATGAATGAACGGGCTTCGGATCGACCATTGGGAACCCACAAGGGGTCGGCCGGCCGGGTACGGGCTTGCTCGGAAGGGTAGAAGGGTGCTTTTGATACGAAAATATAAACCTCAAGGGAGGTTAGTGCTATTTCAGATAAAGTAGGGGAGTTCAGTGTACAAGTCAGAAACCTCAGGGGAGGTCAGTGTAATTTACCCTTGTATTTTTTTTAATTTTTTCTGACCTGATAAGTGATCACATCAATCTTTGACACCTGGTCCATTTTTAACTTTTCCTGCCTTTTACTCCTTCGTCTTGATTTGGTGGAAGATCACGTGTCCCATCAGTTTGACTTTCCTATCTCATCCAACCGTACTACCCATCAGCAATTAACGGTTCGTATGTTATTTTGGTAGAGTAATTTTTTCCGCGCCGACACAAATGTACTAACGTGGGAATCTAAATAATCGGACGGTTGTATGAGCTCGATTCAAAATCACCCTGTTTCATTCAAATTTTATGAATGAATCGGAGTGATTTTAGATCGAGCTACTCCCTCCGTCCCTTTTTAAATGTGTTACTTGGGATTCTGTGCCATTTTCAACGGCTTATAACTTTTAATGTGAACCTCAAAACATATGCACTATGGATCTTGTTTGATAGATCTTAATTATTTCTATTATACAAAATTTTTAAAATCATAAAAGCTATTATAAATTAAAAGTTATAAGCCGTTGAAAATGGCACAGAATCCCAAGTAACACATTTAAAAAGGGACGGAGGGAGTATTTTTTAATGAAACGGGGTGATTTTAGATCGAGCTCATACAGCCGTCCGATTGCCTCGATTCTCACATAGGCCCACTTAGAATTTGATTTTGAGAACGATGAACTGCTCGGATCGACCGTTTGAGACCCAAAACGGCATCGGCGACGCCATCCGTACGCCGTCTGTACACGTGGATATGTGCACGTAGCAGCGTTTATTTTGGCATCGAACAGATCTGAGTTGTTCATATTCATCTGTGAATTCAAGCCATTGATTTCTTGTGCAGATGGACGAGACAGAGAAATTGAACACAGCTGTACCCCTTAAATAGAATAAAAAAATTCTAAAAGCCCATTGATAAACACGTACCAGCTTATTTACGTAGTCACATTAATTACAGTATCATAAATTTTACTGGCCCTGTTCATTTCCCAATTTAGTTTTAGTTTTGATGACATCATCAATTCTCTCTCTATCTCTTTCACTCATTATACCTGATGACATCATCAAAACTAAACTACGGGTTTGTTTGGGTGAATTGGGAAAATTGGTTTTTTGAGTTTTGTCCTTATTCAAAAAAAAAATTGCATTTGTCAGTTTTCGATCTATTTTTTGTTGTTTCTTGGCTTGTCTCGATGAGAGGAATCTAAAAAGTATAAAATTATTAACCAAATTTAAAGTGTTGTGAATAAAGACGAAAACTGCCAATTTTTATGGCTTTTGGATTATTTTTCATCTTTATTCACTAAACTTTAAGTTTGACTAATAATTTTATACTTTTTAAATTCCTCTCGTCAAGACAAGCCAACAAACCACAAAAAATCGATCAAAAACTAACAAATGCAAAAAAAAAAAAATGAATAAGGACAAAACTAAAAAACCAATTTTCCCAATTCACCCAAACCAACCCTAAATTATCTAACCAAACACAACCACTACTACTATAAACTGCCAATTTCTATTTATTAAGCTATTTAAATATTTAATGTATATTTAAAATATTTCCAAAAAAAATAACAATATATTGTATCCCCATACCCGTGTCCAAATATTGATTCATATTCCCATATCCTCTATTTTTCAACTTTAGGTGTCCGACACCGAGATTCACACCCGTGCGATACCTGCACCCGAGTAACACATGATTCATGCAGAAGAAAGATTTTGCCTTTGACTTATAATTTTCCAACCAACTACGAAGATTAGGCACTAGTACAACATATAGTTTAATCTTAATTAGAGTTCTGCTAAGATTTCAAGTAGAACAATATATATAGTTGCAGAAGTAGAACAATATATATAGTTTTCGGTCTATTTAAAACTGTCTTGATTTTTGTGTCCATGTGATGTATTGTGAGAGGATGACCTGTCTCGATTTTTGAGAAAAAACTGTTTTTTGAAAAAACTAAGTTAGTGGAACACCCCCTTAGTATTTCTCCGCAAAATAATTACTCCACCAACAAATTGCACCGCCTAAAAGGTAGTAATCCAGACTATTTCTATTGTCCGAACGAAGACAAAATGGTGTGAGAGAAGTATATCCACGAAGCATCGCAAACGATGCAGGGGAAATAGTTAAGCATTATTAAGTAAATAGTACAAAACAGTTAAATCAAAGCAAATACCTTTTCGTCAATGGTGGGAGATGTGCTATGAAGAAACTCAAGGGAACAAAAACATACTAGTTTGGTAAAAAAAAAAAAAACTCTCTTTACTTCTACCCTTTTGATGAAAAAACACAAGAAAAGAACACTAGTCTTTAGTTCACGATTCTTAAAATCTGGACTGTTTTGAAAGGTTTTTGAGACAGAGAGGAACATATTTACAAAAAAAAAAATGACTAGGGGTTTGTGAAAAGAATCCAAGCACAACCCTTGGATGAATTTCTCTTTCCATGAGCCTCATCCTCCAACGTCCTTATTTTTGTCCTTTTTTTTTTTTTTTTTTTGCTTTTCTTTGTAAGTGGTTTTAGGGCTGGCGGTTTTATGTTTACCCGGTTTTTTGGCCATTGATTTTTTATTTAATACAGTAACATTTTTCTAACTATTCACCCCCCAAAAAAAGGCAAAACAAAAAACACTTGGTGAGGGCTTTAAATGAGGTGGGTTTCAGACGTGAATATTCAATCACTTAAAATAGAGAAATGTACCCTAATAAGAGACTGAAATAGATTCAAATCTAATAAAACGTCATTGAAGCACCATGCATGCAATTCCAACAACAACAAAAATCCAAACAAGCCCAAAAATAACTCCAAAGCCGGCCTCAGTTTGCCAAATGCTAAAACGAGATAAAATGACAATTTCCATTTTAGTTGAGTTATATAGAGGGGTAATAAAATGGCATTTGTGTTCCCAAATGATAAAATCTCCATCCAATACCTTACTTAAATTTGCTCTTCTTTTTGTTTCATTTTTTTGCCCACGGCTTTTTGTTTCATTCAACATGAACAAAAATAAACGGTAAACATTTTGTTTACGTTTTTGTCCGTTCCGAACTTAACCGTGGACACAATTGCAAACGAAAATTAAAACATAACCCGAAAATTTTGCCCTATGTATCAAATTTCTTCTTTTATCACTTTTTTGCATCTATTTGCCCTATGTATCAAATTTCTGTTTCCCTGGATGCTATAGTTGAGTCGTAAGATAAGAAACTAGGGGTTTACGTTAGAAGAGCAGAACAAAATAGAGACATATGTTTAGGAACAAACGGTAGTCACTAGTCTCTTGTAGGGTAAGGGACCCGGATCTGAAGGCCTTTTAGTGCTCCAAAGCGCTACAGGGTTTTAGCGTGCATTACAATCATCCAACTTGGCAACCAATGGTCTATATTTGCAAATACTTTTTGATCGGTAAGAAAGATTTGCTAATACAGACCATTAAAAACACTTTTGGACGGCTGTGATTGGAGACTACAACCTTGTAGCACATTGGGCGCTACAGCGCTACGGATCCTTATGATAAGATTCAGACTGTACAAAATAGTATTAGATAGTTGAAACAACAATTTGAAAAACAAAAAAAAAAAACATTTTTGATTGATGACTTAATTTCAAAATTTGTTATCTAGGAATCTTTTGAAAAATAAGACCATTCTTAAAAAATGGATTGTGAACGTGATTTCATGACTGATCAAAAAAAAAAAAAAAACGTGATTTCATAACTTTGGGAGAGCATTCACATTCAAATCAGATAAGATACAAAAACCATAATTTCTCGCCTTTCTTGGAACATCGTATATTTTGCACTTAAAAACTAACACTCCTATATAATAGTATGAATTTTTTTCAAAAAAAAAAATATTCACCAATTTAAAGATCTTACTGAGAAGGGAAAACAATGGTGTAAAAACTTTTTCAAAAAAAAATCTCATAAACACATTCTTTTTACAAGCAAAATGCAAAGTTCCCAAAAAAAAAAGGGGTGGATATTGCATATTGAGTAAACAAAACGAAAAACCTAGGGGTACACCCCTTTTGGCACCGAAAATGCACCCCACCCCTTTGGGGACCCGCTTTTGTGTCCCTTTTTTATTTGAAATGGTGAAAATTTGGTTCAAGCACTTCTAACCGTCCGATTGAGCTGATTTTTTGTGGACCCCCTCGGAAAAATGTTTTGAGAACAATGAATGGTTCGGATCACTCATGTGGGACACAAAAGTGGGTCCTCAAAGGGATGGAATGCATTTTCGATGCTGAAAGGAGTTGTACCCCTAGCAGCGTTCTAAACAAAACGTAATAAGAAGGAGACGTATGATGGTCTATGGCCCTATGTGATGTGCCATGTGATTCTCCGAATCGTCTCTCTGGCCTCTACACGACCAATTTCTCTGTTGCCATATGATTCGCTGATTTAAGGACAAGGTCTCCCTCACACTCTCTCCATGACCAATTTAGGGAAGCGGGGGCATGTGGTTACTAAAGTCACCACAAGCTGTGTAGTGACAGCAAAACAGCAACGTTTTGTTGGGACTTTAAGCTTTTGCAAATTGTAATCTTGTAAGGCACACTTTTGTATCTTAAACAAATGATCTGGACAGTTAAATAATTTTAAAATAATATTAAAATTATTAATTTGAAGCATAAGAATTCATTGATTTTAAAATTATTTAACGGTTTAAATTATTTTTGTGAAACCCAAAAGTGAGCCCCACAAAATTACATTTTGCAAAAGTTTAGAGTCCCAACAAAACGTTGCCGTTTTGCTGTCACTCCAGAAGCCCCCCGCTCTCCCAATTAAGGCTGAGGCCTATTTGATGCAGAACAAGTAGCAGCCCAATTCTATGATCAGTTGGACCGGTCGAAGCCTAAGAGGCCCAAACAACTCTTAATTGAAAATTGCCAAATTCGGCAATTTATCGACGAGCCCGGAATAGGCCCAAACTTGGTGGGCTGAAGCGAAATCGCTCTGCGATCAATACTCACATCCCTAATCGTGACTGATGGTGGATTTCGGCCAAATTCATTCGTTTAGGCCTTCAATTTAGTAATTTTGCTATTTTAGGTAATAATTAGATTACGAATTACTCTTAGCGTGTAATTCCGTTTACGTTGTTTCCAATTGGGAATATCTTATTTTTCTTTCTAGTTTTCAATTTTGGGAGTTTCCCCAATTTTTGGGATATTTTAATTTTTAGGTAAGTTTTGCTAGGGTTTGATAGTTCTCCCTATAAAAGGGCATGTAACCTCTATTATTGGGAAACTTTTAATCAATTATAAATCAGAGTTATTCTCTTTCTCTTGTGGATTCAAGAACTCTCGTGGATTCGAGACTTATTTTCGTTTGAACTAGTACGCAACTAGTTTCTCGTGAATTCCGCTGCGTCACTATTTGGGCTTAAAAAACAACTTTGCCTATTTTTTCATCTTTACTCTATTTTTCTCGTATTTCTCTCTTGTGAAGAGAAATTTAATTATCTCGTTTGATAATCCTACTTATATTTTTATCCATGATGTTATAACTAGTTATGTTTGTACCCTAAATTTACAAAAACCCAACAATACCCTTCTTCCCATTCCCCAATAATACATAATTAAATCACACCTATACACACACACCCTCTCTCTCTCTCTCTCTCTCTCTCTCTCTCTCTCTCTCTCTCTCTCCATTCTTTATCTCATTTCTCCAAGAATCATGCTCCATTATATCATTTCCAAATTCAAAGGTTGGTTTGAGAATCCCCGAGAATCATGCTCCATTATATCGTTTCCAAATTAAAAGGACACAATCCCCTATTCGGACAAACAAGGGTCGATATCCGTCAGCGCAGAGGCGCCTATGAAGTTGAAGACTCACTCCGTTGGCGCCGCGAACCATGACGCCGAGATAGTTGATAGAGTTAGACCCACTTTGCCGTCACTGCGAACCATGACACAGAGGTTATGCAAGCGATCTCCGCCATCAACGACGCAGAGTTGTGGTCGTCAAGCCCCTCTCCTGCGATCTCGTCAATTTTTGCAATTTTGTTGTTGTTTCTTTTCGTCATCAACCTCACCGTCCGTAATGAATAATATGTCTTCTTAAATGATTTCAGATTTTAGTTGGATTTTAGATTTTCTCACAAATTTCAATTGACTGTTTCTTATGATTGATTTTCTCTCACACACACAAACACACAAAGGGGAAAAAAAGTTTCCTGATTATCCTTCGTCTTCTTCTACCATGGTTCTGATACATGAATGAGGTAAGGAATGTGGCAAGTATTTAAGATCAGGACTATGGGACAAGGAATGACGGAAAAGAAGAATAGATTGATGGAAAGTTTTTTTCCCGTGAAACATGAACCATGTTTAATGCAACCTAGTGTTCATGCATGGAACATGGATTATTTATTTACCATGTTCCCTTCATCGTCACATTCTTGGATTATTGATTGACCGATTATATTGTGACGACGGTTTATAGATTCACCAATATTGTTTTGGTTTATAGATTCAAATATAGTAAACATGGTTAAATATAAAATCATGTTCCGTTTATGATTATGGTTAATCAATAATTCAATAATGTGTCGATGGATCAATTATGATTAACTAATAATAAATGTTTACTGTAACATCCCATGAAATTTGTGGTTTATTTGTTATTTTTACTTGTTGAATCATGATAAATTATTTTATAATGTTAGGTTTTGTTACACATGATTTCATGATAAATAGTCACCATGATAGGAGTTTTCATGAATTTGTACTTGATTTTGTTTTAACAAAAAAGTGACCTATTAATTTACCATAAAATTCAACTCATGAGTTATAGTGTAATCCAGCACCGGATTCGTGATAAATTATTTTACTATGTTTGTGGGTTGCCGAGTTGTGAGAATGATTTTAAGTGAAAGAAGATTAGGAGGGAAAAAGAATTAAAAGATTAAGAGAGAGAGAGAGAGAGAGAGAGAGAGATTGAGATAAATTAGGAAAGATTAGCAGAGAGAAATTTAAGAAAAATTAAGAGAGAAATATTTGAGAAATTAGGATAGAAATTTTAGAAAAACTAGGAGAGAGAAAGGATGTTTTGGTTTATTTAAATGTTAGGATGTAAACATAATGATTCAAACCAACTAGCATGGAAACATAACTAAATTTTCTGAATAGGACCCCTAACATAAAATGCATTGTAGATTAAAATGCACAAGATCAACGATTTAGGATGGAGGGAGTATATTGCTGGTCCCATAAAGATTGAATAACTAAATACAATGGCTCCCATTATATTATTCTTATTTAGTTTTAAACCATTAATGTGGGCCCCATATAGCCTACCTCATTTAGAAAAAGTTCAGAAGTTTAATTAACATTTAATAAAGTTTGGAGGCCTGTGAGACATTGTGTTGATAGTTTAGAGGCTCTTTTAGAATTGTTATTGTTATGAACTTATGAACTTTAATAAGGTTGAATTTGAAAGCATTACGCAAGTGGTGGCTAGCTCATGCGGTAGAGCACTTGGATGCCCCACACTGCATTCCGGGATCGAGTCTCATTCCCCCTCCTCCCCCGATGTAATAGATTAGGAATGACGAATGACAAAAAAAAAAATTGAAAGTATACCATGAAGCTCGCCTGTCGATTGGACAGATTTGGACATTCACGGCTAGGGCTACAAATGAGCCGAGCCGAGCCGAGTTTTAACATGTTCAAGCTCGGCTCGGTCATTTTTAGGAAGGATTGAGCTCGAATCAAGCTAGAAAAGCACAGCTCGAGCTCGGCTCGTCAAGGATTTGCAAGGCTCGGGCTCTGCTCGTCCGAACTCTGTAATAGATAAACGAGCCAGCTCGGCTCGAGCTTGTTAACAACTTACATCCAGAAAAAAAAATTCCTATTTCAAATTCTAAAAAACTGTAAAGCAATTAACCACTAAAATTTTTATCATCAACCAATCAATATTAACAACCAAAGTAATCACCACAACAAATGGTGCATACCTAAGACATATAAGAACCACAAATCTATCAAAATTTACCAAATTGTAGGATCTTAGATTCTTACATTACATGAAAAAAAAAAAAAAAAAACAAGTGCCAAATGTCAATATATGCAGAGATAAATTAGGGCAATCCATAAAAAAAAAAAACACATGCCAAATGTCTTCAGTCAAAAATGCTCCAAAAAAATTGATTGCTCATTGATCCGTGTTACTTGCAATATGCCCACCAACCTGAGGCATTAGAAAAACCAAAAAGAATTTATCATTAACCTGACGACCAAACCCAATACCTTTACAAAACTACACTACTTGATACCCACTATGACAAGGAAACATACAGAAAATAAAACAGCCTTGGGTTTCATATGCAACTCACCAATAGTCTAGACAAAACCAAAGAAAAACTATACACCCAATAAATTACAAACCTAACACTATTGTCCCTCAGTGTTGCCCGCACCAAACATAGAGAAAATAAAACAAGCATTTTTTCCATATGTCCAGAGTTGAATTTTCCAACTAACAGTACCTCAAGAAAGGAAAAAAAAAATGTCTGCAGTCAATACTAAACATAATCATCTTCATAAGGTTTCAATCAGCCATAACCATTCATAAGTAGAAAACAAGTCAGAAAAATTGATAGTATCAGAAAATAAGGATATGTGTGTGCTTAACACCGTATACGTATGAGCTATGAAGTTAAATGAATAAGTACCACATGTCTACAGCACTCACAACACTATTTTTCATTGAAGTAAAATGAAAAAGTAGTCTGATATACGTACCACACCACCAAAAAGTTAGGACATTCCAGATCGCTTCATTAAGGTAGAGTGAACTCCTTGTGCTTTGGTTCTTTCCCCTATCAAAATATGTACCAAAAATTCATCTCAATATCTATTTATCACCCAAATAAGCAAGCAAAAAAAACTAACAAACTTTACTTACTTCAGATCCCCTCTTTAGTCCATATAGTGCACCCACCCAATCACCCCCACAAAGTAACATTTCAACCGTTTTCGTCGCCAATGATGCACGATATGGATCAATAACTCTACTTCCCGCACTAAATGCGGCCTCCGAAGCCACCGAGGTAATAGGAATAGACAATACATCACATGCCATCTTAGAAAGTATATGGTACTTGAGATTATTTATTTTCCACCACTCAACTGCATCAAAATGGGAATCCAAGCCATTGCATATGTAAACATGTTCCTCCAAGTAAATGTCCAAATCAGCTTTGATGGGCTGAATGTTATCAGACATCCTAAAGAAAGACTCGTATCTCGATTTACCTATGACAACTTTTTTACCTTGTGGACCACTATTAAAAGAACCAAGTTCTGTAGTGCTTTGTCGAGAACTTTCTCCATTGAATGCTTCAGAATGCATAGCAACATACACATAATAAAGCTGGTAGAGAGAGTCACGCACCATAGAAATATTTGCACTATCATCCACCTCATTGTATATCTCTGGAAAACAAAATCCTACAAGCTTCATCTTGTATCTTGGATCCAATGTTGCACCAGGAGCCATCAATAGATTACATTCACCCCAATACTTGTCGAATTTCACCTTCATCTTTAAAGCCATTGTCTGAAGGTATTCCTCACCCTCCTCTGAACATTTATCCTAGGGTTGTTTTATCCTCCAAACTTCTGTGAGAAACAAATTCGAAGTTGGATATTTACTTCCAGAGATAATATTTGTCACATCATCAAAAATCTCTAAAAATTTACTAACACTATCAACTTTCTCCCAATCTTCATAGCTAGGCACATAAACAAACCCACATCCCTTTCACCGTACCTGGCAAACACATCCCTGAACTCCAAGGCTACAGACAACATATAATATGCAGAATTCCATCTTGTAGGGCAATCTAATATCAATTTCTTAGAAGGCAATTGCAACTGCTTAGCAATCTCACTGAATTGATTAAGGCGTGAATTGATTAAGGCGTGCTTCAGATGCAACCAAGTACTTCACCCCATCCTGAACACAATCAACGATGTCTTTAATTGTGTTGAGGCCGTCTTGCACCAACAAATTAAGTATGTGTGCACAACAATGCACATGAAAAAGTTTACCATCAAAGAGCCGAGTTGTTCGCGAGCTTCATTTAATTTGTCCAAGCACAACCCAAATAAAATTTTAGTTTTCCAAACCCATCCAAGAAGCCCATTTGTTTTTCAAAAGCATAGTATCACAAACATAAATTAATCAACTATAACGATCAAAATTATAATAACAACCGTAATTATATATTTAAAGTTATAAGTTCTTGCAAAATATATTTAAAATAGACCTGTAAATTAAAGTGCAATTAAAATACTAAAAAAGATGAAACTCTCCAATATCCATCAATATCTATATGTAATATTTAAATAAAATAGTTTTTATATTGGGCCAAGCCAAGTTCGACTGGGCTTCTGAAGAATTTCCCAAACCCAACCCATTTAGTAAATGGGCTTAAAATTTCAACCCAGTCCAGCCCTATTGGCTTGAATATATTTATCCCAAGCCCTAAAAAAATCGGGCTGGGTTAGCTAGGTTGGGCAGGCCATCAGGCCGGTGTGCACCCCTAATATGTAGTGAGCTCCCTCGATTGTTCGATCAGTAATCATCAGTCCGAATAAATTGAGATTCAGTTACACAGAAATTCTAAAATCTGATGGAGTATTTAGAGTGAAAGTCCAGGCTCAAACTCAAGGAACCGGCAACCCAGAAACCTGTAGCATAGGGTGCACTAAGTGTTTACTGTTTGATTTGTTAGCATATGGAAGACACCAATTACTGACGATTTAACATTATTTTTTTCGGTAAAGAGGTAGAAGAAATTTATTAAACAAAACTGTCGGCCAAAACTGGCAAACAAAAACCACAAGCCAAAACCACCTACAAAGCTAACGGCCACAAAACCGCCTACAAAACAAACGGCCGACCAAATCTACCTACAAAGCTAACAACAAAAAAAAAGGCAAGAAAACAAAGAATGTCAGAGTTGTCACTCGCTGCCACCGTCGTTGTTGTCGTCAGGAATTCGGATCTAGAAACCCCAGATTCGGCTCCTCCTGGTCCAAAAATCAGACGTGGTCACTCATACTGGAACAAAGAGGATCCTCCCAACACAGGAAGAGAACGCCAAAGAAGTGTAGCCATAAAGAAAATCAGTGAGTTGGAAAGGAGGTCGGGTAGATGGGTGGAAGGGGTGTGGAGGGAGAGGGGGCGTGGATCAACAGCCAAGGGCAAAGCCTGGGGAAAGGCCGCCATCCACTTCTCTCTTTCTCACATGCTCTCTCTCTAGAACTCTCCACTCACTTCTTTACTAAATTACTGACCATTGAACTTGTAACCGGAGGTACTTCGGCCTAATATCAATAGTTAGCTTTTGGAGAGGAGAAAATGTAAAATTATTTAAATTTTAAAGAGGTTTACGTGCAAAATGCTATTTTCGTATCTAGATACCCATATATGATATATGCATGGAGTCTTATGAAAATATATCAAATTTTGAGAACCCCCATTGGGGATAGAGACACTCCGTTTGAGCGCAACATTAATGCCATCGAGTATTTTCAAGCCCATATGAATCATAGATAGATAGATGTCATCAACCACGACAATATCTTCACAGTTACGTTTATGATGAATTGGGCAATCAAGAAAATAGAGCATACAAGTGTACATGGTTCGGCTTGAAAACCTATCTTCATAGGCAATGTCCGAGAGCAGATTGTAATTAAACGGGTTAAATCCGAGACACCACTAACAACTTATCCCATTTTTCCAATGTGTCACTTTTGTTATCGACAATACTGGCGTGCGATATGCGGAAGACACAACAATTCAAACAAGCACAATCGATCTATAAACGCGAATAGTAATAAAGATGAAAGAACGCATGCAAGGCAAGCAATAAAGAACACACAAGAACACATCAAATTTATGTGGTTTGATACGTAGGATGTGTACCTAATCCGCGAGGGGAAGAGAAGAATCAATCAAATATAATTAAGGATTACAAGCTCTAATCTCCCCACAACTATGGCCATGTTCGTTTACAAGTTTTGAGCCATTTTTGGTTTTTATGACATCATCATTTTTCTCACTTCTCTCTCTATCTCTCTCCACTTATTACATCTACTTACATCATCAAAACTAAACTAAAACTCTAAACCAAACACAGCCTATATCTCTCTGTTTCTCTCACTTAAACAAGTAGTTCAAACCCTAAAACTACGCAAACGCACTTAAATACAGAACTTATTCAACAAACCAAATTGCGGCATCGACCGTCCAAACGGCCCTCAGCCCTGTCCAGACGGGATTTACAGAATCGTCCCCCTTATTCAATAGAAGCCACACACAGTAAATACCATCCCTGATATGATTGAATTTCCCTGGAAAGTACTGATATTTTCCCTATAAAAGGCATTGTCTATGCCAGGTAGAGTCTGGGCAAGGCTTCCTTTTCAAATGATGATGATCACAGGCCAATGTGAAAGTAATGTTTCGGATCCCTTTTCTTTCCCTTCATCCTTGTCCCTAAATGATTTTGGTCCTACCCCCACTACTCATTTGGTTGCTTGTCTCCACATAAAAATTAGTCAAAAATTTGTTATGTCTGGAAAAAGATGGCTTCCCTATAGGCCTTTTATGCTGCCAAACTTGTAGAGAGGCACGTTACACAAGACACAATGGGTTTTTTTTTCTTTTTTTCGATAAGACTCTGAACTTGCTCTTCCATTCTTTCTACTATAGTTTTAAAAAAAAATTCAACGTATATTTTTCAAATTTTGTTCATTTAGAAATTAATTTTGAAATTCCATTTACGTCTACTTTTGTGGGAGAAAAAATTACTATAGTTGAAGAAGGTATTTTCAGTGTATTAATTTAAACTACCCAAACAAACAAGGGGGACTTAAATATTGGTCATTCAGACTATGTTGGCTTATGTTCCATTCTGGTCATTTCAAACAGTTATGATATCATCCCGAAATTTAAAAAAATTCAAATCTTCCCCTAGTTAAGTTGAAATGGAATACGTCTATAGCATTGAACTTTGACCCAAATTGGGGGAAAAAAATCCAACAATATTCCAAAAATCTCGGTAAAACATTTCATAGTTCACGAATGAGTTCGAGTCAAACTCTAAATCTAGCTTCAATTTATGTTCAAGCTTCGTCTTTTAAATAACACAATTTGTTTTCGCTCGAGCTTTTAACAATCCTAACACAAGTCAAACTTAAGTAGCTTAATAGTAGGTTTTATCACAATAGTCTTGTGTCAAACCAAGAGTTGCATCCACTAATAGGCTTGAATGAATTTCCTGTATAAAAATCTTGCCTGCCAGAAAGGAATCTAAAATGTCGCAATAGAGTGAATACATGAGCTTTGCTTCAAATTTCTTTCATGCACCAAAATATATCAAGAATCCTTCTCCTCCTCTAGTTAGTTTAGTAGGACAGATATCTTGTCAAATAATTGCATTAAACTTCAATAAGTGGTTATTATTGGCTTGTTAATTTGAACACATTTACTTTTTTTTGGGTAAGCAAAATCCAAGACAACTTGCGTGCACCTTGACTAATTTCAGTGCCCTAAAGTTAACGAACAGAAAAACCTATAGTAGTCTCCAGATTTAGAATATTTGGCCTTCACGAAATTAAAACCTACAACCTTTTGGAGGGCAAGTCCTTAGCTGCTTTCTTCTATCCACTTGCCCAATCTCCTGTTTCAAAACTTCTATGGAGGTGTACACTTTCAAGATTCCATACAAACATGGTCTCCATGAATTAATCCATCCAACCCAATTCACTAACTTTTAAGTCAAAAGTATTTGCAATTGGAGTGCCTTGAGAAGAAAAAACCTTTACATTTGCACTCATAAGCCCAAGGTGATGACACTAATTAAAGAAGTTTCATAATTGATTGAAATAATTGCATGATTTGACTCCAATGAAAACCGTAATATATAACACCTCTTAGCAACACAATTTGGCCCACGTAGACTGCAATCTCCCATCGATTGAATCTAGAAACCTAAATGTCTTCCAGTTCAAAAAAATTAAAATATATATAGGAAGCCGATCTCCTAAGGGATCCCTTAAACAAAATTTGGTGCGGACCAAGCCATTTTTCGACTTTCCGGATCAAATTTTGACGATCCGAATCGCTCTATATAGTGTTTTTAACAAAAAATGATCGGATCAAGCCCTTCCGGGTATTTTTTTTTTTAAGATTTTCCGCGTGGACCCTTAAAAATGCATTTTAAAAACATGGAGAGGTTCGGATCGTCAAAATTTGATCCGGAATGGTGAGGTCCGCACCAAATTTGGCTAAGGGATCCCTTATTAGATCATTTTCCTATATATATATGAGTCCGGTTCCGGTCAGGACTCCCGGACCTATCTTAGGTCCAGAATTTTCACATCCCGGTCATTTGGCCGGGATCCAAACCGTTGGATGTTTTTAAACAGTTTTATCGAAAAATGCTCGGATGAAGCCCTTCACGGTATTTTTTTTTCCCATTTCTCGCTTGGAACCTTAAAAACACATTTTAAAAACATCCAACTGTTTGGATCCCGGCCAAATGGCCGGGAAGTGGGAGGTCCGGACCTAAGATAGGTCCGGGTGTCCTAACCGGATCGTTGTTGATATATATATATATATATATATATATATATATATATATATATATATATATATATATATATATATACAGTGGACTTCTAGTCCAGGATCCCGGAAGTCCACTAAAATCCGGACCATATGTTTTTCTCCACTTTCCGAGACAAATTTCGACGATCCGAACCGTTAGATGTCTTTAAAACGTGTTTTTAAGGTCCAACGCGAGGATTTGACAAAAAAAAATACCCGGAAAGGCTTGATCGGGGCAGTTTTTGAAAAAAACGCTATTAAACACGTTTTATAGACATCTAACGGTTCGGATTTTAAAAAAAAAACATGGGAAGAAGGAGGTCCGGACGGTAACAGAATCCAGGATCCTGGACTGGAAGCCCACTGTATATATATATATTTCTAGAAACCTCAATATCTTAGATTACTACTTCATCTGTTCCAAAATAAGTGTCCATCACGAAAAATTCGTGTCATTTTTGAATCAAAAAATTAAGTACTTCCATGTATTATTTTCCCAATTTTTTCACACCGAAAAATTCAAAACACAATATACAGAAGTACTTAATTTTTTAATTTGAAAAATGGTAAGAGAGAGAGTATGAGACACTTGTTTTGAAACGGAGAGAATATTATAGTAGGAAAAGTCTATGGTACATATGTACCTCTCTTTATGTATATTTTTGGTACTTGTTAATTATGATTTTTGTACTTGTTTTGTTTTTTTTGGTAGATTACCATGCTTTGAATGGTGATTTTTTTTAAATCCATAACAATTTGTAATAAATACCAAAACCATACGTAATAAGGTTACTTTGAATAGTAGTAACATAATTTATAACGGTTTGTAATTTGACCAAAACCATACGTAATAAGTACCAAAATAGTACGTAAAAAATATCAAAATAACAGGTAAGGGCTCTCCACTATTGAATATGGTAATACCACCATATAGGCGTGTGTTAAATTTCAAAAGAGAAAAAAGGAGACATATTGTGTTTTATATGTAAGAGCATCCTCATCGGGCTCAACAAAATTTGAGTCAAATTTAACCTTAAAAACATCTTTTATAGATTAACAAGTCACTTTTTTAAAAACTCACAAAATCAAACTCTCTATTCAGGAAGTCAGGAGAGAGAATTGTTTTAACCTGTGAATAGTGCCTCAAATGATTTACCGAGTTATTGTAGCAAAGTTAAAACTTTTGCAGATTTATAAAAAATTTGTTGAGTCTGATTTTGGAAGATTTTTTCCCTTTTTACTCAACAACTTAGCCATCCAGGGGGATTTACCTCCCCGATGAGAATGTTCTAGGTTGCTACCTCGAATCATTTTGCTAAAGTTTATGAACTTTTTCGAAAAGAAGACTATTCGTGCCGACATTTTTTTTTTTGGATGAAGTTCCTCTAGTTTTTTATATTGGCAGAGGTACCATATTCAGGACCAGTAGGGGCACGTTTATTTTTTTTTATTTTTTGGGGGCACTTTTTGGGATAGAATTACACATTTGACTATTGTTACGCACTTCTCACTTTTTTTTTTATTATTATCTCTAGGTCTAGAAAAGAGATGTCTAATTACCAATAAGGTAAGTTATTTTTTTAAATTACCATTAAGGTAAGTCACTCTTTTTTTAAGTTTAGGTTTAGGGTGCATTTTCCTATTATAGGGTTTTAGTGGTTTAGGCACTTTCATAAAGTATCCTAGGATTTAAAGTATCCTAGGATTTTAGGCACTTTCATAAGGTACTCTAGTCATAGGGTACCCTTGTCATAAGGGTACCCCAGAGTTTAGGTTTAAGGTGCACTTTCCTATTATAGGGTTTTAGTGATTTAGGAACTTTTATAGAGTACCCTAAGATTTTAGGCACTTTCATGGGGTACCCTAGTCGTAGAATACCCTAGGATTTTAGGCACTTTCATAGGGTACCTTAGTCGTAGGGTACCCCTAGTCGTAGGGTACCCTAGAATTTTAGGCACTTTCATAAGGTACCCTAGGATTTTAGACACTTTCATAAGGTACCCGAGTCGTAGGGTGTCTTAGGATACCCTAGGGTTTAGGTTTAGGGTGCACTTTCCTATTATAAGGTTTAGTGGTTTAGGCACTTTCATAGGGTACCCAAGAATTTTATGCACTTTCATAGGGTAACCTATGATTTAGGCATTTTTATACAGGTTGGGGAGTTAATGAGAATTTTTCAGAGTTGGGCTTGACCTGATGGTAATTATGGGATCCAAGGATGACCTGATAGTAAATGTCCCTTTTTTTTCTCCGAGAAAGAGTAAGAACTCCATTTCATAAGAGAGATTACAAGTTACAGTGTCCATCAAATACATAATACAACTGAAAATAGACATAATGCACACAAGTAAGACATATAACACTACTGAAACAAATGATGGAAACATCCAAAGATAAATTGATCCAGAGATCAAATGTTGGGAAACTGCATGCAAAATGTCAATCAGCCGCTCCCACATTTGAATATTAATTGTTTTGATTAAAAAAAAGAATATTAATTGTTAGCACCTATCTTACTTCACCAAATCTCATAATCTAATTTCAACTTTTAAACATTAACCTTCATTCTTTAAAACCTAGTAATTAAGTTGGTACATAACACCGTGCTAAGGGATGTTCCGCTAAGGGTATTTTTAGAATAAATTAATTTTTCACAATTTTTATGTGATATATTGTGAGAGAATAACCTGCTTTGGTTTTTGAGAAAAAAAAAAACTATTTTTTGTTAGTAGAACACCCCTTGAATATATAAGACCAATTTAAGATACAATTCCAAACACAACTGCATGCATAACCGTTCGATCCATGTGATTTCACTTACATCAAACGGACGAACACGATTGTGTCTGGAGTTGTGTTGACAACTAGACCACAAGGTGTGTTTCTAGACCTTTTCCAATATATGGATGCTGTCTACTGTCTATCCTAGTCTCCATGTGTGTGCAGAAAAAGGTCACAAAATATTTTGAAATTTGTGAAATATGCATTTATAAGCTAAATTTTGTGGCCTTATGCATACGTGCCTCGTGAAGAAAAACATTTCCGCTATGTTTGGTTGAGAATTTTGAGAAGAATATTTAGAGAAATTTTTTGAGATAGTGTTTGGATGAGTTTGTGGAAAAAGTAATAATTAGAGAGATATGTAATAATTGGAAAGAGATAGAGAGATAAATGAGAATAATGATTGGATAAAAATATATGAGTAGAGAGAGAAATATGATTAATAATTGGAGAGATGAGTGATAAAAAAAGAACCTTTTTGAAAAGAATTTCGGAAATGTGAAGTGAACAAAGTCTCTAATCATTAACCTAAGGAGATTACACTAATTATAGAAGATCAACTCCAATGATAAACCTAAGGAGACAACACTAATTAAAAAAGATTCGTAATTGATTCAAGCTTTTCCATGATTTGACTCAAACATGTTCATCCTGCACTACAAGGTCCCGAATTCATATTTAATGGACACCCTATCGGTTAATTAACATTTTTTTATGACTACTAAAAGTATATATCCTCAACTAATCATGGGGCCCAATTTCTCTGTTGACTTGCGAGTAGTCAAATTAAAGCCAGAGTAATACTTCGTATGGAATTGAACCCAAAAGAATTAATAGCACATGCAATGGCAGTTCCAAAAACTTTTGTTTGGGTAGTCAATAAAAAATGTAAATTCTATTAGCTCCACTAAAAACCATTTGTCAAAATAAAAATTTTAAATTAGTAAGTTGAGCTTAAAACCTATCTATTACCTTATGATTTTATTTTATTTTTTTTGTTAAGGGTGTATTCTTGTCCTTCGGCTGTGACGCCACCTACGTGAGAGGTTTCGAACATAAGATTTTAGAAGGGAGTGAACCTTAGATCAGGGGACCCTGTACTCCTATAGCACCCCAAAGCTGCTACATGATTGTAACGTGCATCACAGCCGTCCAACTTGGCAACCAATAGTCTAGATTCGCAGACGCTGCCTTACACGTAAAAAAACGTCTTTATTACCGATAAGAAAGCGTCTGTAATTCTAGACCATTAAAAATATTTTTTAACAGCTGTGATTGGGGACTACTACCCTATAGTGCTTTGGAGCGCTACATGGTCTCCAGATCTACAAACATTTAAATCTCAAATCTTGGCTATTGGGTTGGACCTTAAACCTTACTATTCGATTGTTTGGATTCTCATGATACTATGGCATGCAATAAAGTTACAACAAAGAGATTTTAGTCTAACACACACAGGACTAATGATTGCTACTTGCAAGCTCGATTCATATTTTTGCTGAATTCCGTAATAGAAAAAAAAAAAAAAAAGATAAAAAAGAACACGTCGTTACTATTTGGACGAATTTTCCTTGATTTTAACCTTCCCGCTATGCAGCATACAGGAACGGATCTAAAATTCTTTATTAGCGGCAGTGCCAACTTATTATTTTTGGAGACTTGAAAAGGACTCATTAAATGATACATAGAGAGTTTTTTTGTATCATTTTACAAATTTTACTATGTGTTTCCTATAAATTTATACATGTAGTCATGCTGAAATAAATAACCATTCCAATACTCCTAAAACTATCATTTGAACATTACTCTTCTAATACTTTTTTGCAAAGGTACTAATTGAGTATGCATTATATAGGAGGCCTACATATTTTTTTTTTTGGAGGGGGGGTGGCATTTTCTTACATTTTTGGGGGGGCCGAAGCAATGACTTCATTGATTTATGCCATGAGCCGGCCTGGAATCAAATTTTATTAGAGTCATACATACGTGATAAACGAGAAGATCTTTGTTCATGCAGTAAATCTATGAATCTAATAATGTTGCACCCATGTTATGAATTTCATTCACAAAATGTATTGTCTATTTTTCATCTTTTAAAGCAACATATCTTTGAAAGTATTATTATTATTTATAAAACAAACCCAAGCAATTTATCAAATTCGGTCTTTACGATTTTTGTAGCAAAATACTCTCTATGTATCATTTTAGGCGACAAATGCTGAATTAAATTGTACAGTTTGTTTTTATAAGTTACATCCGATGTATGATAATATGTACCTTCTCTTGTATCAAATCTCGGAGACGAGAGAAATCATGGCTGTGCCTCCTCATAATTGGGTGATATTCTTGGTTTTATTTACCAAAAAAAGAAAGACAATAAAACTAGAAAAACACCACATCTAACAACAGTTTCCTTTCTTTTTCCCTCTATTTATATACCTGAAGGCCTCATTTGATTTGCGGACTAAAATACGTGGGATTGATAGTCCTAGACTATTTGTCGTGAGACTAATTTAGTACTGAATCTCACACAATCCCCTGTTTGATTCACGCAAGATTAACATTAGGATATGGCATGTTTTGGTCAATCTCATGTTTGGTTCCCTAAACTACGTTTCGGGATTAATTCTAGGACCATCTCTTTGTTTCTCTCTCAATCTCTCAAACCAAATCCAACCAATTAAATTATTCAAAACCAAGTTCAAATATGATTCTTGAAAAAAAATCAACATGAATTTTTCATAAACAAATTCAACATCCAACTCCCATCTTTGGACCGAATGATAAGCCAAGGTCAAAATTGTTCTCCAAGATTCTTTCTGCAGCAAAACCAAACAACTATTTGGTTCAGAAACCTCAAAAACTCAAATGGGTTTGCGCCAAAACAAACCAAATCAAAAATTAAAAGCATGTCCATTTCACGATTCTCACCTTAATTAACGCGATTCTTGAATATCCCATTTTTCAGATCCTTGATGTGCTCTCTCCAAACCTGAAAATATTTTAGATTTATCCAAAATTGAAAAGATATAATTTAGGACGATCCATTACTGGTTCGATCTCTGGATCCGGAAAGATCTTCAATCAGCTCTAGTGTGGAGAGAGAGAGAGAGAGAGAGAGAGAGAGAGGCGTGACTGGAGAAGAAGAAAAAGAAGAAGAGAAAAAGTCGATGTATTCTAGGCTCTGATATTTCTGTGGCAATTTTGTAATATGAGGGGGTTTCAATTCACGTGTTGCTTAGTACATATATGATAAATTTTGTCCCGGTCTTAATTAATCCCAGCACTTTTAGGGAACCAAACAAGGGAAAAGGTGAGATTAGACGCACAAGTCCTATCCCAGACTACTAATCCCTGAATCAAACGAGCCCGAATTGAAAGAAACACTACCTAATGAGCTCCAATGAATAATGTCATATTGTAGTAGTCGTGATACGTGTACGCGGGGCCAAATACTCTGGTTGTGTTCGTTTGGTAGTTTAGTTTAGTTTTGATGATGTAAAAATGTGTAATGAGTGGGGGGAGAGAGAGAGAGAGAGAGAGAGAGAGAAATGAGGATAATGATGATGTCATCAAAACTAAAACTAAACTAAAAGTGGGAAACGAACACATCCTCTGTAACTATAGCTCTAGCGGTTGGCTAGGACTTTTTTGTGCATCTGCATTTTAAGGTTCAATAATGTAATAAGCACTCCATGTAACATTTCTTTTGAATTTACTTACCAGAAAAAGAAACATTTTCTTTTGAAGCATTCCAAGTTCTTAAAGTCTAAGGAAAAGAAATTCAAGATGTGAAAATTTGTTTTCAATTTAGAGAATATATAGTGTTGTTCTGCTATTGATCGCTTAGAGTAAGTGCAGCAATGCAAGGTAAAATACCGAGTTCAAATGTAGCTTTTTTTTTTACCTTACCTGACCACTTTTTCGTGCACCAAAACCGGTAGTATATCTATCAATCTCTCTATCTCAATAAAATATTACTTGTAAATGATGCTACCTCAAACGTCAGAGAGAGGAGAGAATAAATGTTGCCAACGGGCTTGTAGCCAAATGGCATTTCTTGGTCCTTCCCTTGTGGGAGGCTAGGCTTCGGCTTTAACAGGCCCCTCGCTAATGACGGCAAAATAGATCGCTTAGGGATTAGTCGAGATACGTATAAACTAACCTAGATAGTCAAACACCTTGGAATTTGAAAGAAAAAAAAGAAAGAAAGAAAAGAAATAGGCTGAAATCTAACATATGCTGGGACAGGATCCATATCATTTTTTTTTTTTTTCTGGTCAATCGGAAATATAGGATCCATATCATTGCCGGACTGATAAAGTCGGATTAAATCATAACCATCACCTTTATTTTGGCTTCGGCCTATTTTTTTGCCTGCTAGTCATTTTCCTTATCAATAAGGTAAATCATGTAAAAAATATCAGACATGTTTCGTATATTTCAATATAAATATTTGCAAACTTTTTTTGAACTTATTGAAAATTTAGTGATTCTTTTGAGCATTTTCCTTTAAATGTATGTTTTGGTTTTTAACCATTGGATAGATGAAGACTGGAACACTGAATCAGGGAAATAGCTACAATACACACCCATTTTAGATTGTGTATCATATGCACCCTTGCTATTTACCGTTGGATCGTTAAAAGTTACGAATCAATTATAAAAAGTAACGAATTGGTAACTTGTTAACCTAAGGAACAGGTTATCTAACAAAAAGTTACGAAGCAAAATAAAAGTTATGAATCATATTTGTAAAAAGTTACAAAACGTACAAAAATGTTACAAATCATATTTGAGAAAAGTTATAATTTTTTTATCTTAGAGTTATGAGTTCCACGAAAAGTTATGAAACACACAAAAAGTTACGAAACAAAATAAAAGTTACGAAACAAAAGAAAATGTTACAAATTATATTGTCCAAAAGTTACAAATGCTTGGTATAAAAGTTACGAAACACATGAAAATGCTACGAATCATATTTGAGAAAAGTTATAATTTTTTATCTCAAAGTTACGAAACCCACAAAAAGTTATGAAACACACGAAAAGTTATGAAATGAAAGAAAATGTTACGAATCATATTATCTAAAAGTTAAGAATTCTTAGTATAAAAGTTACGAAACAAACGAAAATGTTACGAATGACGGGTTCTCTAGGTCATTTTTTATGAGGTGCGTAATATAGACCACACAATGGGTGCATATCGTACACCCTAAAAGGGGATGTGTATTGTAGATTTTTCTCTGAATCAGAACTCCATTTTTTTTGCAACACATAAACACGCTTCTCGATATCTGATGAACATTATTTCTAGCATAGTTGATCGAAATTCTGATGAGTTTTAAAAGTGAACTATTCCGATCATCAAAATGAGCCTGAAAAAGGTCCACAAACTGTGACAGTATGAAAAATATTATGACATAGTGGGGGCACTCTGTTGTTCACAAAAGTGAATTTCTTATTCCCCTTAACTTGGCTTATGTTAGTAGCAGCATAATTAATGATGCATAATTTTGACAATAATGTCTAAAACTAAAGGGAAAACGCTTAGGAGCCAGAGACTTTGCTGTCCCCATGGTAGGGTGTGTCAACCCCCAAAACTACATCGTTTTGGGAGTTTATAGGAATTTCTGACTGTGTTGCTATAATTTCCTTTGGCACTCATTCAATTTATTGATCTTTTGGACCCAAAAAAAGAAATTCAAATTGCTCATTATTATCAAATGTTTTTTGTTCCTGCAAAAAAAATTAGTTTAATCCGATGAAGGTAAGAGCTTTTTTAGAATTCATACAGTGCCCTACAAATTCTGAAAAAGCCTTTTTCTGACATCAGATTGAGCTATTTTTTTGCATGAACTCAAAAAAATATTTAATGATTAATGAGCGGTTTGAATTATTTTCATGGAATCTAAAGTGGGCCCAAAATTCAATAAATTAAATGAGTGCCAACCGGAACTTTAGCAAACACTCTTAGGAACCTCATTAAAACCCCTCAAACGACGTAGTTTAGGAGGTTGGCAAACCTTGCCATCCCATGGCGACAGCAGATTAATTCCCTCACTCCTTATATTTTCAGCTGTAAATGTAAAATTTGTAAAGGATATTTTTTCCTATTGATCTCGAAATATGGTTCTAACTATTACCTGTGACTTTTTTAAACCTATTTTTTCATGCCTATTAAAAACAAAAAAAATAAATTAAGAAGTAAATGCACTCCCTAACCAGACTAAAAAATTGTACTCCCTCCATCCCCAATTTGTTGGGCCTATTTCCTTTTCTGGACCTCTAAAAAAATGGTCTATATTTTATAATCTATAATGTTTTCATGATTTTGAAATCTTTGTTTAACAAAATTAATTGAGATCTATCAAGCAAAATCCATATTCAATATAAAAATTATTATAAATTGAAATATATAGACTATAAAAATTATTATAAATTAAAATATATAGACAAGTTTTTGAGATGTCCAAAAAAGGAAACAGACCCAACAAATTGGGACGGAGGGGGTGGGTATATTAATCATACTCCGTTGCAAAATAACCATCAAAAAAGAAAGTGAGGCATGAAATGAGAGACGTCTATTTATTTTCAGGTCATATACAACAATAAGATGCTATAATTTTGGTGTGACACTTACACAATTATTGAAAATATGTAGAGATTTAAGTAGGATTTTTTTATTTTGAATGGGACATATACATGTCTGCACCTGCCTAAAAATGCAATAAACATTCCTTTGAGAAAGTCCAATTCCTTCAAAAACAAATGACTTGTGTTTTGGGATTCATGTCTTGGGATAGGAAACTCTCATATAAGGTGCATACCGTTATTATAGGAAATAGATATATCACCCACAAGCTAGGTATGTCCGGTTGATTGGTGAGTGTGCTTCCTAAATAATTGAACATATTTCAATTCTTGGGTAAAAACTAATTTCATGTGAAACACCCCCTCTCGGCCCGAATCGTTTGCCTTTGACAACCTAACTATGGAAGGGAGTAGTCAAAGTGTGCGTAAGTTGGCCAGGACACTCCTGACGTCTATATTACCCACAAGTACACGTTATTGAGTTGTTCTCATTTATCTTGCCTATTAATGGTTTAGTATTTTCTAGAGATGGTCCAGATGGAGATATCTTGAAACCCAATTCAGTAAAATGAAAAAAAGGCAGCACCAAATTAATTAGCGTAAAATCCACTTGATTGCTGCATCTCTCTCTCTCTCTCTCTCTCTCTCTCTCTCTCTCTCTCTCTCTCTCTCGACTTGAAGTCTAAGTATCATGAACTTCACTAGTCCCCTTTAAATCATCACAAGCTAATCAACATTTTCTGGCTCACAAACAAACACCAACATGAACCTGCAATATTACCAAAACATCTCACACCAATCACTTTCCTGAATTTTTCATAACAGACTATGATCATTTCTCCAACATTTTACCAGTTGTTATAGAAACTTAGAAAACATTTTTCTTGCATTGTCCAAATTAAGCTGATGGGGCGAAGTTCCGATGAAACCAAGCCAAAATTAAGGAAAGGATTGTGGTCACCAGAAGAAGATGAAAAACTCTTCAACTACGTATCTAGAATCGGCGTCGGTTGCTGGAGCGCAGTTCCAAAACTAGCCGGTGAGTTTTCCATCACTTCGCGACATTTTTGTTTTCAATGTTGCAGGTATTAAAATCCACGTTTTGTGTATGGATTTTGTTTATATTAATTCAGGTTTGGAGAGGTGTGGAAAGAGCTGTAGATTGCGGTGGATGAACTACTTGAGGCCTGGTCTTAAAAGAGGAATGTTTTCACTACAAGAGGAGGATCTCATAATTACACAACATGAAGCTCTGGGCAACAGGTAAATTGACTGAACAGAATCAAAATTTGAGCCTCTTATGCCAAATTTTGAAGTGGGTATTCGTGTATGTCCTGTTTTGTTGTTAGTTATTTAATTTCAAGAACAAATTTTCAGAAAATTTTGTTTAAAGAGAAGGGACCGGATTTCATATTTGTAACTGTCATTGTTGTCAGGTGGGCTCAAATTGCAGCACTGTTGCCAGGAAGAACAGATAACGAGATAAAGAATTTTTGGAACTCTTATTTGAAGAAGAAGTTAATGAAGCAAGGGACCGATCCAATCACCCATAAAGCGATGAGTGAAAAAAAGGAGATAGAATGGAAGAATCCCAAGGAAAAATCACCATTGGGTTTACCACGGCTCAAAGTAGACTGTGCCGAGGTGAGCCCAATATGGCCCTATCCAGAGCGAAATTTCCAAGCTACAAAAAACGAGGTAGTTCCAACAACTGTATTTATGGAGCAAGAATTTCATGTCACCAATACAAATTACTATGAAGGTGGAGGGAGAGATGCCTCAATTGAGAAACTTGGAACCAAACCAAATTTTGATCCTCTAGTCCTGTATGAATTCCAAGGGGGTCCTGATCCAATTGGGTACAACTCAAATCTTTTAACAAACTATGATCATCAAACCCATTTCAAGGACAATCCCAATTTCGCATTCGCTCCATGTCCCTCTTTAACCGATTTATCAGATAATTCAAGTTCCAGGATCAGCTCATTCTCATTCAATGAGATGAAAGAAACTTCAAGCAATAGTTCCAATGCCAGCATTGTGGAAAATAATGGAACATTTTCTTGTGGGGAGGAATTGGTGTTTGGGTTTCAATGTCAACAAATGAAGCCAAGTATGTGGCCTGAGGGGCAAATTGGGCGCAATTCAGAATCTTTCAGTAGCTATCCATTGATGTCTGTATCAGAAATCATGGATTTTTCCAGCAAATATTATATGTAAATCCCTTTCTTCTTCTTTTTACCCCTCCACAAACAAAAACAGAAAGATGTTGATGGTGTGGCAAGTTCAGGGTTGATGTGAGACTGTTTTGTCGTTTTTTTGTTTTTTTTTTGTAATATTTGTTTTCCTTCTTTGGCAATAAAATGAAGCGTTGTTCCCTCTGTATTTTTTTTAGACCATATGATGTAAGTTAGTGAGTTAAATAGCCACAAAGGGCCAATTGTTGCTCCATAAACTCGAACCCATAATCTCACACTCGCAACTCTAATCCAAGGGAAAAGACAATTGAGCCAACGTCAACCGGATACCAAATCTTCGGCCAAAAACACGAAAGTGAAGAAAAACTAATGAAATTATTGCCCACCACCAAACCAACTGAATCTGAGTAAACCAGACCAAGCAACCTCCAGACTGGGAAAACCTAGCCGGAAACGACAAGACATAAATCTAAGGAAGAAAAAACAAACACAACATTCCCAATCACATCCTTATTATCTCGCTATCAGCCACTAAATAGCGATCTGAGATATAAAACAAACAAAAGTACATGAAATAATCGTGTAGAATAGTATTCATCTTTAAACAAATGACTAGAAAGCCACGAAGGAATGTAGCCTTCCCTCCCGACCACTACTATCTCTTCTGGCTACAGAATGAGCCACCTCATTAACACTCAACACAAGCTGACGCTTTAGGTATCCTCATTGGCTCTCTGTATTTCACCGTACCTAATTCGTGGTAAACAAATTTTGTCGTTTTTCTTGTTTTTGATCGCCAATGGTTTTCAGTTCAATGCTGAAAATCATTTACGAAAATTTCAACCGAAAACGTTTCGTGAAATGGGGTGCTCCTATAAAGTCTTCCAGCCCTTGACAATCATTTTTTTGCCCATGTTCCAAAAACGGAATAGGGGCATGTTGTGGCTTCGGCAAAGCAGGGTACACGCACCTTAGTGGAAAAAACGGGCATAGTCTGGACGCGTAGAACTTTCAAAAAAATCAAATCGATGAGATACCAATAACTTAGTGAACAAACCAAATTTGTCCACATTATGATTTTTCCGACATTTATAATAAGTGCACGAAAATGTGGTTCATTCGTTAAGATACTGAGATCCGATCGACTTAATTTTTTGAACTATTCAAATCACATTTTGAGCTAGGGGCAACGCCCGTTTTCTAAGCTACTTATTCTTCTCAACAAAAAAAAAAAAAAACCTATTTGGTCACAAGCCAAAAAAGCTATTTATACCATTCCAGAAAACAGCCTCAACCGGAGTCACCGGCGTCCTTAAAATCACGATCTAAAATCACAAATATGAAGCCAAAAGCAAATCCACCGAGCAAAAACAGTTCCAAACCAGAAAGACAATGTCATGGAATGTCCACAATTATGTACACAAGAACCATTTAAAACTCCAAGGAGCACCCACCCAAACACAGCCTCATCTGGAAGTAACACCGCGCCCTTCAAAGCTTTGCCACCAACCCATTAGGAATTGGCTTCGCTGCGCTGGTGTCTTTGTCAACCTCTTTGGTCTCCAAATCACTTGCACTGGGAGGGACGTCGACTGCTGGAGAACAGTTGAAGAATCCATGAGGCTGCACCCACAAGCATCATCGAAGGATCAGAACATATGACAAGGGTAAATAGTGTTTACTAGGGTGTTAATAATCATTTCCATGAGTAATATGAGTGCCACAGTGAACTCAAGTTACCGAACATGCTTCCTAAGCAAACGTTCAACAAAAAATGTTAGACACGCTTGTCAATCAACAATGCTTAACATAAAGATATCTGAAAATTTGGGAAGTGTGTTCTCTGTGCAGTAGTACTTCATCCAGTACGCACAACCCTGTGGGGCAGGACGGAAGAGAGGAGGGAACCAGCGGTGCTGCGCAGCATGCTGTGATGATCGGAAACGTCCCGATCCGAGCGGGAAGATGCTTCAGGGAGTGAGAAGTAAATCCTCCAAGGTGTTGGAGGCTTAAGGTAGGGTGAAATTTTATTGACCCACTAGATCAACACGCATCGAACCGTATAGGGGTTGGGCATTCTTTGGCACAGACAAAAAGGTAGCATGACTTAGCAGTATTTTGAAACGAACACAAAAAATTACATGGCAAACAACGGGTTGGGTTAGTATTGAGGAAATTCTGAAATGGCAAAAACAAGCGACGACACGATATGATGGCCAAGCGCACGCCTACCAAGGTAAATCACTTTTACAAAATGAACCAAGATTTCCCGGCTAAGCAAAGGAATGCTGCAAGTCGGAGACTATTCAGAGGGCTCCAATGTGGTTTGTTGTGGCTATAGGACAGTCACTTACAGTCATCTGAGTATCAAAGGTTCAGAATGGGAACGTGAGAGGGGGGAGCAAACAAATAGTGAAACGGTACGCATCGGACATTAGTTTTGACAGGCCTAGAGTTGCTACACAAAGCTTGGATGGATGTAGACCATCATACAAAAGGATTCATCACAACCAGTCAGGAGCACATGCATGCACATGAGACCTAAGTCACAAAATCGTATGCGGAAACAGAACTGGGAAAACATCAATTCCTAGAATTCACATCTAGGTTAAATATAATTTTTTAAGGCAACACACACACACACACATAGTCACATCTAGATTACTGTACTTGAATTGGAATATCAAAGCATTAACACCAGCACTACCCTGTACTTCTCATTTGTGAATACATTTACCACTTATGAGGGAAAGTTTTGGAAATCTAACACTTTTCTTTAACATTTCAAAGGGGACTAATACATTTTAACATTCCCAAAACGGCATGGAGGACTAACATATAGGAAGGTTGGGCATAACAAATTCCTTCAAGTTATAAACCAGATTAAAAATTTAACTGATTAAGTCTTACTCGCATTCTTTGCATAATTATTCTTAAACTGTATGAGAGGTAATTATTACATGAAGGCCCGAATCCGGTTGACCCTACCCTATGAAGAAACAGTTGAATTTCCGGGTTGCTCAATGATCAATTTTTAAAACATTAGCTAGGAGAGCAATTAGTCATTTGAGGGGTCTAAAAATGTAAAATGTGGTAGTCTAGTGATTTTCTAATACTATTTTCATTATATTACAAATGCAAACTTCACCAATTTGAAGGTAATGAGCAGGAAGACTATACCTATAACATCAACACACATAAGAGGCATAACAGGACAGTCTGCTGAATGAGCAATTTGCATGATTCCAAAATAACATACCTGAAGCATAAAACCAATGCGCTCCACTGGCATAACAGGCCAGTCCTCCAACCGAGGAACATGGGTGACTCCAAAAACATACCTGCAATAAACGAGAGTCAAAGCAGGAAAGATAATCATGAAAGTCAGAAGCATTTCATTAATTACTCAATATCTGAAAGCGAGTTGGCTGTTATAACTTCTGTAAAGTCCTACCGATAAGACCTATAAATAACTTCAATGACCTAACACAAAGGATCAACAAATAGAGAGCAATACACGAAATCTCAATTATTATTATTATTATTGCATGAAGAACAAGATAAAATGTGACATTGACAATTTGACACTAGCAAGGTCACAAACTTACCAGAGAACAATGTCAGTTTCTTCCAGAGATCGGTTTTGTTTAACCCATGTAGCCAAACCCTCACCAACACGAGGGTTCTGATTAGGAAACTCTCCTCCAGGAAAATCTTCCCCACGTGCATATTGTGTAACCCAAAGATTATGCTTCAAGAAAGCAGCCCTTCTCAAAAACTTAGCCTCAGGACCAGCTAATGGCAAACAGTTTGAACCAGGTATCAACTTGTAGCCAGTAAGCTGCCCAGTCCTATTCACGGTTCTTGTATTCCTCACCTGAAATATAAATTGATATAAACTATTATTAAAAAACTAACAAAGACTGCATCAAGTGATCAAACAGAACAGAGCAGCAGGAACACATTTTCTACAACAAATAAGTGGAAACAGAAACCTTTCGAAAATGTTTTGGAAACAAGAAGGAAACAATTTACAACATGCAACAGAAAAGTGTATTAAACCAAAACTAAAACCTGGTCGACTACTTTATGATTATTTCTGAGCACGATATTCCTCAACAGAGGCCCAAATACTTTTCTAAAATAGCAGTGTACAATCGGTGAAATTGTAACTAGGATGGCTGACAATGGTGTGGGGGAGTGGGTCGGGGCGGTGGCCGATGGTGGTGGGCTTGGTAGCTGGTGAATTAATGAAGAGAAAAATAAAGATTATGAAGTAGATAATGGTATTTCGGATGAAGAGTAATTTTTGGAAGCAGGTGTGAAAATAAACTGGGGGTAGAAAGAATGCATCCGTACATCACCAACACAAGCACAACAAAAACTCGTGAATAAAATCAAAACAGGAGCTCTATTATAGCGGCAAACTGAAACTAAAACATTTCTCTGGAATTCTGCATGAGAGAAAGCAAAATCAGGACCATATCAATAAATATGAAAACCAGAGAAGACTATTACAATCCAGTGGCGAGCAGACAATGGGTTACAATCACGCATTGCTTGCAGTTCTGATCTAAGCAATGTCTCTTCAGCATAGAATGCGTTGTTGTGAATATTATTGTTTCCAGGTTCTTCAACTTTAACATTCACCTCAACAACCTAACATATAACAACACAAAATGTTAATTAAATTCATAATTTTGACCCTTAATATAATCTTGAAACAACATGCATTTTTGTAGATGCCAACAGGTCAATCTACGATATCCAAATGTCCACCACTATTGATTATCTTTCAATACTAAATGGGACATGTCGGTACCATCTCAATGAAGCACAGAACATTGCAATCAATCACAATCAGTACAATCACAGTGAAGAACAGAACATTGTAATCAATCACAATCCAAGCATGGTGATAGGCCAGTTAGGAAGAAGAAATCAGAATTAAGGCAGTATTTCGTAGTGGAAGTAGTCAGTCAGCTACTTTTAACTCAATGTTTGCTTACAGTCCGGGCATATTGACAAGATTATAGAACATTTCTCAATTCCACATTTCGGCTTATATTTTCAGCTTCATTATATGTGAGTCCTGCCTGCATCAATCTCCCCTTCGTGTCTGAAAATAAAAACTCTTACAAATATCATAAACCATGTTTGCAATAGACTATTGTGATTGCTCCCAAGTCTCTAAAATCAACTGAAGTCCTCCGTCCAATACAACAGATAACAAGAATAACGAGGATTCTTTGCCACACAAAGGATTTCTAAATCTAAGTCATCAATCCAGCTCGATGTATTTTAGTCCTTAGGCTTGGTTTTCCAAAAACTAAAATGCGACCAGATTCATTGGAGCTAAAATCTCCTCCCCACTTCATTTGCTAAAATCAACCACTTGATTTTAGCGAATTTCCATTTTAGTTTTTGGAAAACCAAGCCTTAGTACGCTTGAAAGATAGTGAAAAAGTGGAAAAACATATGGTTGCCAATCCTGCATTCAGTAGAAGTGTAGAATGGTAATGCCATCGGAGTGGGGTAATCCTAAATATTCAGCTATAGATTGTCTTCTTAATTCATCAACTATGCTCCATGTTGATGTTCAACTCGTCAGCAATGGCAACTGTATTCATACGAGACAGATTCAGAATAATAGTACTATTGTCACTTTGTTGACCCGCCTTTTTGTATTGTTTGGATTCATAGAATTTCCATCTGAAGGACACGGATTCAAATTTCTCAGTTTATTAGTTTTTTACTCTCCGATTAAAAGTGTTTAAAAACACTTACGACATTTCATGCACACTATAAGAGCTCCACACACAGGTCAACATGGATCACATACCCTCCATGTATCATAGGTCCTGCTTGCTTCTACATTTCGCAAGTCAGGCCTCTGTCATTCACTATCTTACCAATGCTTCAGTCTCCACCGCTAAACAGAATCCCTTTTGCTTGAAAGGAGAGCAAAAGACAAAATGTAACATCCATATCCATGTTAACAGCAAAATGTACCTCAAACGTGATAAACAAATTTTCTAAGTGCCCCCAGAAATGTAGGACCACCAAATCTTTACTTTCTCAGAGGCACACTGCAGCATTGTCACTGGATTAGGACTGGCAGACTTATCGTATCATGTCAACTTTACTTATCTCCATATACATTGACGGTGAGAACAGTTTTTACACCAATGCAGATTTTTCAAAGAATTCAGATTTCAACATTCTTCGTTAATACATATGCTTTCGTATTCATGAAAGCAAACAAGAAACAACTGTATGTAAACAAGTAAATACCATGAAATAAATACACCCGATCATTGCTGAACACACATATGTATGCACATATTGACTATGAAACCATTTTGAGATCTAGGGAGACAAATAATGTAAGTTTTCCTTCTCTACACCCCTACCATTGTAGAGTTATTGTGACAACTGTGATGCACTGCCACGTCAACAACAGCACATCCTTCCGCTACGTACTTTAATATTTTGAGAGCCTTAATGGTGTCATATTTGGCACCATATGGTCATTAGTGGACCAACGCAACACATTTATCATATCACAGTGAATGTGAAAACAGGCTCAGGCAGATACCTGATTGTATGCTTCTCCCGGCTTGCAATCGACAGCCATATCCATGCGAGCAACGAAGAAGTGCTGATGAACAGGCGCATACAACCCAGGAGCAATCATTGTACCATATTTTCGGGTTTCTCC